>CAJVGC010000591.1:37392664-37477871 GCA_910822075.1 Senecio squalidus | reverse complement strand
TCTATTTAGTCTTTACAAGTTAGGGCACAATTCGCCCGATACTTAAACTTTACAAGTTAGGGCACAATTCGCCCGATACTTAAACTTTACAAGTATATAAACTTTTTAAGCGACTTTCTCCGCTAATCTTCCTTATGGGAACTCTTACTTTATATACTTTACTCATACTTTTTATGCCAACTATTTAAACTGTAACTCACTCACTGCGTTTTTCGTAGTTGACACTTTATCTTATGTTTCAGGAAATTTAGTGTAAGCTCATGATGCATGGCGTGGATGGGTCAAAGCGGTCGCGTGAGGACGTTGTTGGGAAAGACCTTGGCCAGTTGTTTTGGGAATTATTTTATGAACACTTTTAACCATGTGTCGTTGTGTTAAACAATTTATCTTTCGGTTGTTCAAATTGTTTTAAACATTTACTTTTTATTTTGAATGAATGACTCTTTTACCGTTATGTTTGTATGACCTGTGACATGATTTTCCAGCTCTTCACACTTCCGTGTTTCCGCTTTAGCGGGGTGTGACACATGCGCACGGATGCATCCTCATCCGTGCGAATGGAATCTGAATATTATTTAAACATCACAAAACATATATTTGAGTAATTCATAATAACGTAAACGTTCAAGCATATAATTAATCAAACACTCAATATTAATATCCAAACAATACAAAGACTGATATTAGAATAAACGTTAATTACATATGAATCTAGTAACTAACAAATGCACCTACACAAATAAAAACAGATCGTTACGACAAAGATATGACCTGGCGAAGTGAATTGAAACTGTTCAGACTCTTCCAGAAACGTGTATAACATAATTTGTAAAGACGTTTATAAATATCGAAAAATTATGTAAATTCACCCAAAAATGCAGATCATGTATTTAATATATAAATAAAGAATTCATGGTTAAAATATCACTTTTCACATCTTTAAGACATAGAACAAATGCACTCAAATTCGGATGTAAAAGACTAACTCAAGACACAGTTTAGACCCACGTTCACCAAAAATTTAGATGACTAGTCTTACATTTCTTAAAACTAGACTCCGAGAGCTACAACTTTGGTTTAGATATCATTTAAAATTACGAAATTTTGAATAACTTATGACCTCCTGAACACAGAACTATAAAGCTGATGAGGAACAGAGACTTACAACTGAAGACCTAATCATTCCAAAAACGTTTTACTAACACACGAGACTTTAGACTCACGACTTGAATGCAAATCTTAAATAAAATCACTTGTAAAACAGATTATACAAATAACATCCCACTAGCGTATTAATCCTAACTCGTTGTCACACCCCGCTAAAGCGGAAACACGGAATGTGAAGAGCCAAGATATCATCACACGAGTTATAAATAAAAACATACGGTTTCAAGTCATTGATAATAATATAAGAGTTTACAGTTTAAAGATAACCAAGTATTGAAAAGTACATAACGAGACAACAAGTAAATTGTTTGATAAAATTCCCAAAACATATTCAAAATAGGTCTTCTCCCGATTCATGACTTCACGTGACATTCCAGACCCATCCAACGATTGCACTTCGTGACTTACACTTGATTTCCTGAAACAAGAGATAAAGTGTCAACTACAATAAAGTAGTGAGTGAGTTACAGTTTTCTAGTCCTCGACTAAAAAGGTTTTGAGTTAAGTATATCTATACTTAGAAGTTTCTAAAAGTAGAACAAGACTTAAAGAATAATTCGAACCAAAATAGTTGATTAAAAGATAGATGCGGAAGTCGTATAACTCTATACGCGCATGATAAGTAACTATTGATTGAATTCATGTATAACGACTACTTGGCATAATATAACTTAAGTGTTCACACTAAACCGAATTACCAACCGTGAGGCCCCTTACCCCGACTACAACGGGGAGTCATTTCTGATCGAGTAATATGTACTTAAGCTGCCGCCTAAGCAAGGAACGGTTATTTCCTAAGTATCGATACCCATAATTACTAAACGGCTTAACAAAGCTAATAGTGTGTTACGAAAAATTAGGCACTGATGTTATTTTTAAACTAGTAGTAGTCACTTATGGTTAGTTATATCCCTCAAGAGTCACGATAGTTTAAACTTTAGAGAATTAATTTCGCGATTGCATATTTATTTTCAACTACGCATGGCCTGATCACCCATGCCTAGTTCAAAAGAAATTATGCAAGGACGAAACGTAATTACTAATGTTAACGGTTTTGAGTCAAAATTCCCGGCACTGTCTTTTCCCGACGCTCACGCGACTGACCCGTACATGCAATTCATTACACTTTTCCTTTATCATTTCCTTGTGTTCTCTATTACTCACGAAACTTTATACGTCTCAGATCTATCATGTCTCAATCGTCTCTACCGACCGAAGATACCTCTACGACTATTAGCAGCGGCAACGGGTCTAGCCCGAGGACCGTATTACCGCCGTCTCGTGTGACACCTGGTGCGACACCTTTTCGACATCCAGGATCGTTCCAACCCATACCTCGTCAGCCATCCGTGGACCCGTATGACCCAGTCGGACACCCTCCCGTTATGGAAGTCTACCCATGGGAACGCCAGTTCCTGGAGGACACGCGTCGTGCCCAAGGGGCCGGACCTAACCTCCAACTTCCTCCACCCGAGGCATTCCGCACAGTATTTCACGAAGTCCAGCGGATTGCCGGCGAAACTCAGCAGCAGGCCCTTAACCTATTCGAAGCCTCTGACGAAACCCACAAACTGGCAGAACAGGCCATCCGGATCATCTCGACGGCCCAAACCACCGCCCGGACTGTACGAACCCTTATCTACGTCATCTGGGCTATGGGAGCGCTGATTATAGCCATCGTCGCCTTAATGATCTTCGACCGAAGTCACTAGGGACATCCGTCATTCATACCTCTAGCTAGTCGTAATTTTTCCATTGTATACGATTAGGCTAGTATCTATCATTTTCTATGTATCGTACTGTATTCTCTATTCGAACCTTGTATCCAACTTTTGTTTAATGAATGAAGTTCCATTTATTATTATCTATTGTTACCTCTCTTGTGAATCTATGCTCGATGCAATCATTACTTCTTGGATCTTAATCTTGTGTGTACTATTGATCAGTTATTTCAACCTCGTGCTATAAATTATCCATGGCTGCTTAACTTTAATCTTATCATATTCCATTCGTGCGTTCTAAACTAAATCTGTTCTTCTGATTGTAGAATCATGGCTCCTCGTACCAACGCTGCAATTATCGCCGAGCAGGTGGCCGAGCAGTTGCAGGCTGCGATGCCCAACATGATCGCCCAGATCACCGCGGGAATCAACGCCAATGTCAACAACCACCAGCAACAGCAACAGCAACAGCAACAGCAACAGCAACAGCAACAGCAGCAGCAGCAGCAGCAACCGAACCCTCCTCCGTGCACCTACAAGAGCTTCATGGCCTGCAAGCCAAAGGAGTTTCACGGCACAACTGGTGCTGTGGGATTGGTTCAATGGTTTGAAAGCATTGAATCGGTCCTGCACATCAGCCGATGTGCCGAGGCAAACAAGGTGGAGTACGCGTCCTGCGTATTCCATGGCCGAGCTCTGTCGTGGTGGAACACGGTTGTCCAAACCCGAGGTCGAGATAATGCTTATGCCCTTCCCTGGAACACCTTTAAGAACCTACTCATAGAAGAGTACTGCCCAAGAGGAGAGATCAAGAAGCTCGAGGCTGAGCTGTGGGACCACAAGATGGTCGGGAACGATATTGAGAAATACACTACCCGATTCCACGAACTCGCCCGATTGGTTCCAAGGTTGGTAACCCCCGAGGAGAACCGGATCGACCTATACATCTCTGGTCTGGTCCCGGAGATCCGAGGCATGGTCATGGCAGCTGAACCTCAAACTCTCCAGAGCGCAATCATCCTGGCCCATCGTCTTACCAGCAACCTCCTCACCGCTTCCGGATCCTCCAAGAAGGAGACTGGTGAGAAGAGGAAGGCCGAGTCAACTCCGAGGAGAAGCGACCGTATCAAGAAGACCCGGAACTACGCCGTGACCGCTTCACCCGCATCTGCACCTGCGCCGCCAGCTAAGTCTGGGACTTACACCGGTTCGCACCCAAAGTGTGACAAGTGTAACTTCCACCATATCGGGAACTGTCCCGTATGCCTTAGGTGCCAGAAGACGGGCCACTATGCCAAGTACTGCCCTGACAAGTTTGCTACTCCAGCCCCGAAAAGAACCTGCTTCGAGTGCGGGAGCGACCAACACCTTCGCAATGCCTGCCCCAAGCTTAACCGAGCTCCACAGAATCAAGGAGGGCAAGGCAGGGGTCGCACATTCGGATTAACGGCTGAGGAGGCGCGTCAGGACCCCAATGCAGTTACTGGTACGTTTTCTCTCAACAATCACTTTGCTTCCGTATTATTCGACTCAGGAGCCGAACGAAGTTTCATTTCCTTAGAATTTAGACCCCTCATAGGGTTAGAATCTGAAGTTCTTAAGGATAGTTTTACCGTTGAATATGCTAACGGCCAAGAATTTGAAGCTAAGGATATAATCTTAGGGTGTTCCCTGTGCCTATCTGATAAAATTTTCCCCATCGACTTGATTCCTATCGAGCTTTCCAGTTTCGACGTTATCGTTGGAATGGACTGGCTATCTCGCTTTCGAGCGGAAATCATTTGTTTCGATAAGCTTATCCGTATTCCTCTTTCGGAAAAAGAGACTCTCGTTGTTCAGGGAGACAAGCCTGGACGACAACTCCGCATTGTATCTTCCATCAAAATGCGCAAGTACCTCCTGAGGGACTATGACGCATTCCTTGCCCACGTCGTCGAGCGTAAACCTTCTGAGACTCGACTACAAGATATTCCCGTAGTCAAGGATCATCCCGAAGTCTTTCCCGAGGATTTGCCTGGGCTACCACCTCAACGACAAGTGGAATTCCGAATAGACCTCATCCCTGGAGCAGCACCGGTTGCTAAGACACCTTATCGTCTGGCGCCACCCGAAATGCTGGAACTGTCGAAACAGTTACAAGAACTCCTGGACCATGGCCTTATTCGCCCGAGTTCGTCCCCCTGGGGAGCCCCAATCCTCTTCGTTAAGAAGAAAGACGGATCTTTCCGCATGTGTATCGACTATCGAGAGTTGAACAAGCTGACCGTCAAGAACCGATACCCTCTTCCGAGAATCGACGATCTTTTCGACCAGTTGCAGGGTGCAACTTACTTCTCTAAGATCGACCTCCGATCGGGTTATCACCAGGTTCGTGTCAGTGAGTCCGACATCCCGAAAACCGCTTTTCGCACCCGATACGGCCACTACGAATTCCTTGTCATGCCTTTCGGTCTAACCAACGCACCTGCAGTGTTCATGGATTTGATGAACAGAGTGTGTAGACCATATCTGGACAAGTTCGTAATCGTATTCATCGACGACATCCTCATTTACTCAAGGAATAAAGAAGATCACGCGAAGCACCTTGAGCTCATTCTGGAACTTCTTCAAGAGCAACAATTATACGCCAAATTCTCGAAGTGTGAATTCTGGCTTCGAGAGGTACATTTCCTTGGTCACGTGGTAAACCAAGAAGGGATCCATGTAGACCCAGCCAAAATCGAAGCGATTGAGAAATGGCAAGCTCCAACAACCCCGACCGAAATCCGCCAGTTCCTAGGATTAGCGGGTTATTACCGAAGATTCATTGAGAATTTCTCAAAGATCGCGAAACCTCTCACCGAACTCACCCAAAAGGATAAGGACTTCATCTGGGGAAAAGATCAGGAGGATTCCTTCCAGAAGCTCAAGTACCAACTATGTCACGCACCAATCCTATCCCTGCCAGAGGGCACGGACAACTTTGTAGTATTTTGCGATGCCTCCCACCAAGGACTTGGTTGTGTCCTAATGCAGAAGGACAAGGTCATCGCTTATGCTTCCAGGCAGCTGAAAATCCACGAGCAGAACTACACCACGCACGACCTAGAGTTAGGAGCAGTCGTGTTTGCCCTGAAGATTTGGAGACACTACCTGTATGGTACTAAGTGTACGGTTTTCACCGACCACAAGAGCCTCCAACACATCTTAGATCAGAAAATGCTCAACATGAGGCAACGGAGATGGATAGAACTGCTGAGCGACTACGATTGCGAGATCAAATACCACCCGGGTAAAGCAAATGTAGTAGCAGATGCCCTAAGCCGGAAGGAAAGGGTAAGGCCATCCCGAGTTCGAGCATTAGGTATCCAGATTCAGACAAGCCTACGAGAACAGATTTCAAACGCGCAACAAGAGGCGTTAAAACCCGAGAACCTTAAGGCTGAAACGCTTCATAACCACGAGAAGGAATTCGAACGCAAGTCGGACAAAATTTATTATTTCAAAGGCCGTGCATGGATCCCAAAATCTGAGGATCTTCGCCAACTCATTTTGGATGAGGGCCACCGATCTAGATATTCCATCCATCCGGGATCCGACAAGTTATACAAGGACCTCAAGGAGTACTACTGGTGGCCGGGCATGAAGAAGGATATCGCCTTGTACGTAGCCAAGTGCCTTACTTGCTCCAAGGTCAAGGCGGAGTATCAAAAGCCCTCAGGTTTACTTCAGCAACCGGAAATTCCCATGTGGAAGTGGGAGCAGATTTCTATGGATTTCATCACCAAGTTGCCCCGTACAGCTAAGGGTAACGACACGATTTGGGTAATCGTAGACCGACTGACCAAATCCGCTCATTTCTTACCAATTCGGGAAAATCATTCGATGGAGAAGCTAGCTCAAGTTTATATCAACGAGATCATCTCCCGTCATGGAACCCCACTCTCCATCATCTCCGATAGGGATAGCCGATTCACCTCCCGTTTCTGGAATGTTCTCCAAAAATCCTTAGGTACTCGATTAGACCTCAGCACGGCATATCACCCTCAGACTGACGGCCAGAGCGAAAGGACGATTCAGACACTTGAAGATATGCTGAGAGCATGTGTAGTAGACTTCGGAGGAAGTTGGGACTCTCACCTTCCCTTGGTCGAGTTCTCCTATAACAACAGCTACCATGCCAGCATCAAGTGTGCTCCATTCAAAGCTCTCTACGGGCGTAAGTGCCGGTCACCACTCTGCTGGCTAGAGGCGGGCGACCGACAGCTTACGAGACTCGACATCGTTCAGGCAACCATCGACAAGATCACTACCATTCGTGAGCGACTGAAGACTTCCCGTACCCGACAAAAGAGCTACGCTGACAATCGACGGAAACCCCTCGAGTTCCAAGTGGGTGACCGTGTACTCCTCAAAGTATCGCCCTGGAAGGGAGTAGTCCGTTTCGGGAAGCGCGGTAAACTGAGTCCAAGGTACACCGGCCCATTTGAAGTCATCGAACGTATCGGTCCCGTTGCTTATCGTCTCCACCTTCCTCAAGCTCTCGCGAGTGTGCATGATGTGTTCCACGTCTCACACTTGAAAAAGTGTCTGTCTGATGAGACCATCGTCATCCCTCTTGACGAAGTCAAAATCGACAGCAAATTAAACTTCATCGAGGAACCGCTCGAAGTTGTCGACCGCGATGTCAAACAACTCCGGCAAAGCCGTATCCCGATAATCAAGGTTCGATGGAACTCTCGACGTGGTCACGAATTCACGTGGGAGCGTGAAGACCAATTCCGTCAGAAATATCCTCATCTATTCGAGAACTCTTCTACCTGATATGACGCACTAAATTTCGGGACGAAATTTCTTTCAACCCGGGGAGAATGTGACAACCGTCAAAATCCAGGTACTTATTCTATTGTTATATCAACTCGGAACGTTAGTTACTTCTTTGTCTCGTTCGCTCTATTTTGGTTCGTAACTTTTGAATCTATACTTTATCGGAACTAGTGTCGAAATAACTTCCGGAATCAAAATTATAAGTTCTAATACCAAGAAAACACTTATTGAACTTTCCTAAGTTCATAACTTATCATAATTAAAAACTTTCAATTAACAAAAAGGTCCAACGAATCAATAACGCAAAAACGAAAATTTTGAAAAGGACAAAAGCCCCGGTGCGCAGCACCTAGTGCTAGGGTGCGCAGCACCTGGCGCCTGGATTCAAAAATTTTACACATTTGGTCCTTTACTCGTTTTTACCACTCACCACCCACAAGGACCAATCAAAAACGAGTCTTTTACTGCTTTACCTGTCCCAAGACCAGATTTGGGAAACCCCATACCCTATTATCAATTCATTTTCATTTTACCTTTCATTTTATTCAAAACTAAAAACACACACAAACACATCTTCTCTCAAATCCTCTCAAGAACAATCAAACTCCAGTGACTTTTCATCATTATAAACACATTTCCATCCATACAAATCGTTCCAAACCTTAGTAGAAGCAAAGGGGTATCGTTTTATCAAAAAGGACCACGGTTGTAAACGTTTTTGGAGCAATAATCCGGCCAAAACTCTCCACCTAGAGTTTTCCTTCGGTAGATCTCTATACTTTTACTATTATTTCACTAATATCCATTTGCATGTAAGATCTAACGGTTAAAAATCCGATTTTTCATAAATCTATGACTTTTTATGGTCAAAAACGTTTTTAATCGAAATATTCTTTAGATCCACAAATCTGTGGATAAAAACGATTTTGGAACTGTTAAAATGTTGTTTAAAACCATATTTACTGATTGCATGTTAGATCTAAACATCAAAGAAGAGTTTTTATGAAGTTTTATATCACTTTTCTTACAAAAACGAGTTTTAACTAAAAAGTAATTAGATCTACATATTTGTGGTTTAAAGTTGTTTATAAACTGACAAAACTTTATCTTATATGTTATACACTGGTTGCATGTTAAAATCTACAAGTCACAAAACGTTTTTAGCAAGAAAAACACAAAACGGGATTGTGACAGCAGCCAGGTGCGCCGCACCTGTGCCCAGGTGCGCAGCACCGGGCTGCTGTCCTCCCAAAAATCGTCGTTTTCTCGATTTAAAAGTTGTGTATACATTCTGGACTTTTACCAAATCATAAAGGGACTGAGATAAACAAGATCTATTATAAAAGTGACTTGTGTTGGACCATTTGGACTTTAATAAACTATATTATATGTGTTATTGTATTTTAGGTGATTTGTGAGCGGAATTGATTGGTAATTTTTGGATATGAAATTTGGGCGCGGAAGCGCTGCCCAAATTTCATCGGAAATTACAAATCACTTCAGCGAGCAAAACACTTAAAGATATAATGACCTAAAACGCTAAATCGGACTTTCGGACAATACGCGATAATTACCTTTGGACTATTTTGACACTTACACTTTAATGACAATTACCTATATTATTATTAAGAACTTAATAATATAACACTCATTAAACTACCTTGGTATTAATAGGCAATCCGTGATTCCCGGCTTATACTTTTCGACCGCATTCCAAGTTTCCGATCTCTTCGCAATCCGTGAGTTACAACCCCTTATTTATATGTTTTACATTTTGGGGGAAACATAAGATTATTTGCATGTTATACTTTACAAAACAACTTGCAATACTGAAACCTTGATTTATCAAACTTTGATTTATTAAACCTAAACTTGATTTATCAAACTATGACACTGAAACGTCTACTTAATCTCATATGCGTAAAACATCTCTTTCTCTACTTATAATTGTTATGTATCTCTTTATCTCAACTACTTATTGATACTTGTATGCGTAACCGACCCTTGATGGAACTATAACATGTTTCTAAGTGACGTGATACTCTCTCTTTTTAAAATGATAAGCTTTCCCAGTGCCCACCCATGTTTTAGTTTCTCTCTTACACACTATTAACTACTTAAGCCGTATAGTAATTATGGGTATCGATACTTAGGAAATAACCGTTCCTTGCTTAGATGGCAGTCTAAGTACATATTACTGAATTTCTCTCTTTTAACTTTCCGTTTGAGAGGCGGGAAGTTGGGGCCTCTCGGTTGATAATCGGATTAGTGTGAACACTTAGTTATAGATGCCAAGGGATTGATACAAGAAATCTATTTAGTTATTTACGCATAAACTTATAAACTTTTAGCGACGGTTATCCGCTGTTACTATTTGACTAAATGTGAATCTATTTAGTCTTTACAAGTTAAGGCACATTTCGCCCGATACTTAAACTTTACAAGTTAAGGCACAATTCGCCCGACACTTAAACTTTACAAGTATATAAACTTTTTAAGCGACTTTCTCCGCTAACCTTCCTTATGGGAACTCTTACTTTATATACTTTACTCATACTTTTTATGCCAACTATTTAAACTGTAACTCACTCACTGCGTTTTTCGTAGTTGACACTTTATCTTATGTTTCAGGAAATTTAGTGTAAGCTCATGATGCATGGCGTGGATGGGTCAAAGCGGTCGCGTGAGGACGTTGTTGGGAAAGACCTTGGCCAGTTGTTTTGGGAATTATTTTATGAACACTTTTAACCATGTGTCGTTGTGTTAAACAATTTATCTTTCGGTTGTTCAAATTGTTTTAAACATTTACTTTTTATTTTGAATGAATGACTCTTTTACCGTTATGTTTGTATGACCTGTGACATGATTTTCCAGCTCTTCACACTTCCGTGTTTCCGCTTTAGCGGGGTGTGACACATGCGCACGGATGCATCCTCATCCGTGCGAATGGAATCTGAATATTATTTAAACATCACAAAACATATATTTGAGTAATTCATAATAACGTAAACGTTCAAGCATATAATTAATCAAACACTCAATATTAATATCCAAACAATACAAAGACTGATATTAGAATAAACGTTAATTACATATGAATCTAGTAACTAACAAATGCACCTACACAAATAAAAACAGATCGTTACGACAAAGATATGACCTGGCGAAGTGAATTGAAACTGTTCAGACTCTTCCAGAAACGTGTATAACATAATTTGTAAAGACGTTTATAAATATCGAAAAATTATGTAAATTCACCCAAAAATGCAGATCATGTATTTAATATATAAATAAAGAATTCATGGTTAAAATATCACTTTTCACATCTTTAAGACATAGAACAAATGCACTCAAATTCGGATGTAAAAGACTAACTCAAGACACAGTTTAGACCCACGTTCACCAAAAATTTAGATGACTAGTCTTACATTTCTTAAAACTAGACTCCGAGAGCTACAACTTTGGTTTAGATATCATTTAAAATTACGAAATTTTGAATAACTTATGACCTCCTGAACACAGAACTATAAAGCTGATGAGGAACAGAGACTTACAACTGAAGACCTAATCATTCCAAAAACGTTTTACTAACACACGAGACTTTAGACTCACGACTTGAATGCAAATCTTAAATAAAATCACTTGTAAAACAGATTATACAAATAACATCCCACTAGCGTATTAATCCTAACTCGTTGTCACACCCCGCTAAAGCGGAAACACGGAATGTGAAGAGCCAAGATATCATCACACGAGTTATAAATAAAAACATACGGTTTCAAGTCATTGATAATAATATAAGAGTTTACAGTTTAAAGATAACCAAGTATTGAAAAGTACATAACGAGACAACAAGTAAATTGTTTGATAAAATTCCCAAAACATATTCAAAATAGGTCTTCTCCCGATTCATGACTTCACGTGACATTCCAGACCCATCCAACGATTGCACTTCGTGACTTACACTTGATTTCCTGAAACAAGAGATAAAGTGTCAACTACAATAAAGTAGTGAGTGAGTTACAGTTTTCTAGTCCTCGACTAAAAAGGTTTTGAGTTAAGTATATCTATACTTAGAAGTTTCTAAAAGTAGAACAAGACTTAAAGAATAATTCGAACCAAAATAGTTGATTAAAAGATAGATGCGGAAGTCGTATAACTCTATACGCGCATGATAAGTAACTATTGATTGAATTCATGTATAACGACTACTTGGCATAATATAACTTAAGTGTTCACACTAAACCGAATTACCAACCGTGAGGCCCCTTACCCCGACTACAACGGGGAGTCATTTCTGATCGAGTAATATGTACTTAAGCTGCCGCCTAAGCAAGGAACGGTTATTTCCTAAGTATCGATACCCATAATTACTAAACGGCTTAACAAAGCTAATAGTGTGTTACGAAAAATTAGGCACTGATGTTATTTTTAAACTAGTAGTAGTCACTTATGGTTAGTTATATCCCTCAAGAGTCACGATAGTTATACGATCAATCAAAGTACATACGAGTGCCGAGAGTGGCATTAAATGAGTTTAATATAGTTTTGAAACAAAAGCCGAGTAAAGGTGGCAAACCATTAGTTTATCATAGGCCAAACGGCCATAAAACTAAATAAGTATAAGTTTCACAAAAACGTTCAATAGAGTTCATAATTGTACAAAAGTTCATAACAGTTCATTTAGACCTCTTGTTTCCCCCAAAAGATATTTGAAAACAGTAAATAAGTGGGGTTGTAACTCACGTGAAAATGAGGCGGTGAAAAGATAGCTCGGACGGAGGTGGGTCGGTTCTGACGAAAATCCGGCAGAGCTTCCGCGCTAAATAAAGAATGCCCAAAATAACAAATCACTTTCCCGCTTTACAAACTGAACTCAAATATGTGAAATGAATCTAATGAATCACAAGGACTTACGCTAAAGCGAGAAGATAGTACTAGGAGTGTACGTGGAGTGACCGGAATAGGAATCGGAATCGCGTGAACCTAAATTATACCGAATATGAAACTGTCAGATTCTGTTGTTCTAATATCTTATAAAAATAACATAAAAATCACATTCTGAAATACGAAGTCATAGGAACTGGATTCGTCTCAATCCGACAGCTTTTGAAGAAGTTAGAGTCGTTTACGTATTTAACGCGTTTTAACCGTAAAAACAGTAAATAATAGTAGATTAATTCCAAAAATTCCAGTAAAATCTGTAAAATCATATTTTGATAGATTGTAGAGTATGTCAAATTTTTGTAAGCTGATAAATTCGTTTGGTATGTTTTCTCGAAAATCAAGATTAAATCAGATTAAATACTGTAAAATTCATAATAAATCGAAACATAAGAGTTAGATTCCCAATTTTTGACAGTAAGCTAAATTTTACAGTTTACATCTTTGGTCAAAATTTAGTAATTTTTACATGCATGTAACAGATTCTGTCGATTTCTTCGGTTAGAGTCATAAATCGAAATCTTAAGTTGAAAAACATAACTTTAGTTTATTTTAATGAAATTTCCAGATTTTCCATTTTATAAACTTCCATTTTTACCGATAAAAATTGCATGCAATGGACTTTTTGATATGCTTTCATCATTTTAGTTATAAAACATATATAGATTTGATGATTTATGTAAAAACTTGAGTAAATATGAAAGATAAGTTCAAGAACAAGATTTTTACCTTTGAAATGATGAAATGATGGTGATGAATGTATGAAAATGTCCTTGAATTAGTTAGATTATGCCTTTAGAAGGATTGTTTTTGAAAGAGTTATAGGTGTTTGTATGTGAGAGTTGAGAGCATAAGTGTATGTGTGTGTTTTAGACTTGTGCAAATGAGAGTGACAAAGGGAGGTAATACCAAGGTAATTTTCTGGAATAGAGGGGTGTTTGACACCTGTTTTTACAGGTGTTGGCCATAAGGGTCGGTTTGGGATGAGTCACCAAGCACTAGCAACAACACAATTTTTATTTTTGAATTTCTGGGACCCTCTTGCGCCGCAACCAATTCTCTTGCGCCGCAAGAGGATGATTTTCAGACTTTTTCGTTTTTGTTTAGTTTTCTTTGTTAAGTGTTTCGTTAGTTGAAAGTTTCCGGTTATTTTAGATAGGAACTTAGACAAGTTCACTAAGTATTTTCTTGGTATTAGGATTCATTTTGTGATTCCGATTTCGATTCCGACGTTCACGAGTTTACGAGACAAGTAACGACAAGGTTAATACAAAGTTAAGTTTAAAGGTAGAGAGTGCGGTTTTCACCTGGACTAAGACGGTTGTCACACTCGTTAACAAACAATTTACTACTAGAAACTTTATACTACAAAAACCTAATTAACAAACCTTTATACATCATTTTATATAGGAAAAGACTACTAATAACAACATAATATATGTAATATAAAACACTTGATGAGAAGATTACCAACAATCAAACGAACAAAGCACGAACAAGTGTGTTTGTAAACCTGAGGCTGGGAACAAAAGGGAGATGAGGAATGATGATCACGGTCTGCT
This sequence comes from Senecio squalidus, assembly GCA_910822075.1. Lineage (NCBI taxonomy): Eukaryota > Viridiplantae > Streptophyta > Magnoliopsida > Asterales > Asteraceae > Senecio > Senecio squalidus. The sequence continues at coordinate 37,463,671 of CAJVGC010000591.1, read as the reverse complement.
CCTCCTTTGTTTGTTGATCGATGAACAGGAGAATACATAAGAAACAATCGAATTGTGGTTGTGGTTTCTTGGAGGTTGGGGGAAAGGATGAATCGACTTAGGGTTTGGGGTTGTGGATTTGTCGTTAGTTTTAGGTTTAGATTTTTAGTTTTATTAAATTAATTTGTTAAATGGTTAAATTCATGAGTCATGGGTCTAATAATATGGGTTTTAACATGGATTATGGGTTAAATGAATAACCCATTGGATTGGGTTGAAACACACGGCTAAACAATACGGACTAGTCTAGAATTTAATAAATCTCGTTTTATTATAAATGACTCGAAAAGTATTAAATACAAACAAGTATAAAAAAATTACTTGGGAAATAATAATAACTAAAATAGAAAGTTTTACTTCGTTTTCCCGATGAATTTCCAATAATAGAAATAAGTGTCCAAACGTTAAAATTCCGTCTATGATATACGTAGAAGCTCAACCTTACGCTAAAGTGAAATTCCTAACATGTCATGCAAGTATTCGATATATAAAAAGTTCACCAACATTTCTAATCACAAATAATCACGTTTAAGTATTCAAGTTTAAAAATTCTCGTTAAATAAAAGTTAACAAGTAATGACACGCAACTAGAGAGAACGTTGACTAATCGAAAAATTTACGTTGACCGGACGGATTTGGTGACGGTTGTCACACACTTATATGTAAGCGGAAATTTTGTAGGTAAAGTTGCTAAAACCAATATCACATGTGATTAAGATTGTTACTAAATACAACTTACACTTTTTTTTATTATTATTAATAATCACAGATGATACACTTCTTGGAGAAAAAGCATATCGTAAAGTTAAGGCTGCTAATACTTACGTTGGTTGTAAAAAGAAATCCGATCATGTAGTGAAGACCGATACTTTTGATATTAATGAAGGTTAGTGTTGACATTTTTACTTTGTATGTACTTTTATTTTTCTTTTATATGCAATTTGAAATTAATCCATTTACGTACTAGTTTTGTGATTAACATGAAGAATCTACGTGTTTTGAGATTGAATATTAAAGAAGGTTACAGGTTTATAATAAGGTTAACAATGCTAAAGTTGATTTGTGTCTTGAGATAGAACTTGGAGAGGTAATCATCCATTCGTGTTTATATTTATTCAACTCCGTATTATATTGTAATATTCAATGTTATATTTATTTAAACTTCACTGGTTCTCGTATTGATGTAGAATTCATGGCCAATTTCGCCACCTGATGTTATGATGTGTAAAAATCGAGTTATATTATTTTATAAAAATAGGATTATTACTTTAGTTATGATTATCACACAATACAGGCAAGAATACCCGATCATATAATAATATAGCTTTAGTAAGTCCGGAATCGAACACAGGGAACAATGTATTAATATTTATTTAATCTAAACTATTTAATTAACCTAAAGAAAGCAGTAAAAGGGGAGCGTTTTAGTTCTGAGAGAACGTATTTCGATCAAGTAATTACCTAAAGCAAAATAATAATTAATTAACTAAAGTGGTTTTTGAATGAAAAGATGTTTGAAAATGTTTTCAATATGTAATCAGATATTTTAAAAGCAGTGTTCACTTGGATTTAATGTTTCACTTGAATTATGAATTAAGTTTATGTATGAATTGGTTTAACTGTGATTTCTTCATTAACTAGACTTCTTATTAGAGTCGTCTAATCCTACAAATTAAGGAAAGATGGCACGAACATCGTCGTCGTACATCAAGAGCTATCTTAGATTTATCCACCCTAATTTGTGCCTTTAGTTCACTATTGTTAACAATTTAATCTGATGACTACGAATTAACAAAAGTCTCAACTATTCAGTTACGATATAATTGTCATGTTCGTTTAATTTATTAGGTTACTATTATTCTTAGCCTATCTCAATTAAGTCTCAAGCTACAATTATTCAACAAGTTAAACAATTATAAATAACTAATAAACCTATATGAACGCTAGTTATGATATAAGTTTATTAATCACGCTAAGTAGCTAACCTAATAACTTCAAATAAACAAGGATTACGATTAAACGATAACAATAATGGAAAAACCAATTACTTCAAACATAGAACTTAGTAATTCATAATAACAAGCTAAACAATCCAAGCAAACACTTAATGGAATTAGTTCATGATGGATTGAAAGAAATCAGCGAAACAAACAAATATTAAAGACATCTTGTTGTAAGATTAAGCTAAAATTAACAAACCAAGATGAACGATTCTTCAAACACGATTAAACGACGTTAATTGTGGCTTCTAAACACTTCTAGGACTCCAAAAACCCTTCCTTGCAGCTGTTTTGTCGAATTTGATGGTGGAAAAGTGGAAAAAGGATCCCCAATTCATAACCCTAAAGTTTGCTTAAATAGGGGTCTGGCCGACCTTCCAGCCGCCGGCTAAAATAACTCAGCCGCCGGCTGGATTGGTCTGATGAACTTTCTTCCAAAATATAAATTGTAGCTCTCTCTTTCCTCTTTCTTCTCCAATTTGAATCACCTAAATCGGACATCGTATGAAGAAGTTATGATCAAAACAGTGAAGGTGTATAAAACACTTTTCTCGCATGATCTTCAACTTTGATTCTTCATAGTTTTTCTTCATTTAAGCTCCGTTTTCTACCGATTTTAACTCCTTTTTGTTCCATGATCCAAGTTTAACTCTTATCTACATATATGTACGCAAACACTACCCAAATCATAACAAAATGCGAAAAACAAGAGTATTAAAGAGAAATATGATTAAGAAAATGTCAATTATTTTAAGCATATCATGTTACTACGAATAATATTCTATTGTTCGTCAAGCGTTATGAACCTTTAAAAGAAGAACGAAGGTAGTCATTCACTCAAGATTAAGTAATATTTATATAAATAAAAGGCTAGGTATTTGTATTTGTTATATGTATGTACTTATGTACATTCTTATGTTGTCGTTTGTTGTTTTGTGTTTTTTACTACTCTTGTTGTAATTTTTTTAGAGCCAAGTATTATAAAAGTGAAATGGGGGACAAAGACAAACGATGTTGACTCCAAAGTATTTTTAATGTTGCTTATGGAGAACTATATAGGACAAGTTGGAAATGTGGTTTGAGTATTGTGTCAATCATTTAAAATTTAATGTACTAAATATTTTTAGTTTTGTTTTATGATTGTTTTTTTTTTAAGTTACAAGTTTAAAATTCTTTTACTTTATGTATTTAAACTTAATAGGTATATCACATAAGATAGACATATCATACATATGATATGCCTATCAAATGTGATATATATATATATATATATATATATATATATATATATATATATATATATATATATATATATATATATATATATATATATATATATATATATATATTTATATATATATATATATATATATATATATATATATATATATATATATATATATATATATATATTATATGTGATATGTCAATCATATGATATGCATATCGTATGTGATATACATATCACATGTAATAGGTATATCATGATATGTCTATCATATGTGATATACGTATTACATGTAATATGTCTATCATATATGATATACCTATTACATATGATATATACCTATCATGTGATATACTTATCATATATCATATGTGATATGTCTATCATATGTGATATACCTATTACATGTGATATACTAATCATATTTGATATAACTAATCACATATGATATACCTATCATATGTGATATATCAATTATTCTAAATACAAAACGAAACAAAACAAAACAAACTTCAAAAATTACTGAACAAAAACATATTGTTCAACCAGCAGATTCGAAAACAAAGTATAAACAAAACCAATATTCAAGTCTTATATTCGGAATTAAAATAGTAGATTTAAAAACAACTATTAGGAAAGAAATATTAAATTCTACTTTTGGAGAATGTTCTTCTTGGCAGATTGCTTTTTCTCGGCAACTAGCTTTTCCATAGCAGTTTGCTTTTCGTCCGCAAGTTTCGTACAAGTCCTTACGTTATGAGATGTTTCTCCACATTTCCTGCATTTCCTATTGACCTTCAAGCTATTCTTAGTTGAAATCTCTCGTTAACTCTTCAAACGATTGTCCTTTTTGTAGCGATTCATACACCCTTCCCTATATTGGTATGAGACTAGCATCTACCACTGGTTTCCAATACCTTGTACCACATGGTGTTTCACTTTCATCTGTTGCAATTGTTAAAAGTGTCATCTTTTCTAAACAAATATGTAAATGACATTTCAAATATCTGGAACAATCACATATGATATATCTAACAAACAATATCAATTATCACATATGATTTCCATATTTAACTATTTTGACTGTCAAACATTTTACAATAATCACTTTTGATATACATATCAAACAATACCAAATATCACATACGATAGGCATATCAAACAATACCAAATATTTTACAACAATTACATATGATATGCCTACCAAATATCATATATTGCATGTCTATCAAATAATACCAAACATTTTACAACAATCACATATGACATGCGTATCAAACCAGACCAAATATCACTACGATAGTTTATCTAGTTTTTACTTCATAATCAACTCAAATACTTCTAAAAATTGAATCAACTTATAATATTTAATACAATCACATATGATATGCCTATCAAAAAAACCAAATATTACATATGATATTTTACCTAGTTTTACTTCATAATCAAGTAAATTTTTTCTAAAACTTGAAAAAACTTATAATATTTTTACTACAATGACATATGATATACCTATCAAAACAAAACCAAATATCACATATGTATTTTGTTATAACTAAAATCACATGTGATTTCGGTATTAAGTATCTATTAAAAATAGAAGTATAAAATTCTTGATAATTATACAAAAATATTAGTATTTGTAATATTATATCAAATCCGACATAATATACCTACGGAATCATTTTAAACATTTATCTTATGAATAATCAGGTGACAAATGATTCGTAACTCAACACACATGTATAAATATCAATGTTCGTATCTGAATTGTTGTATTTCTTTTAGTGAATCTTTGAAAATTCAGATCTTTATGAATAATCGTGCACTTTTGAAGCTCTAATGGAGATTGTTGATGAAGAAGATCTCCGATGATGACGATTGGTGTGATGGTGATAATTTTGCTAGCTTTTGTTTTTACAACAAATGGGTTAGTGTCTTTGCTAGAGTATTGAGAGAAAAATTAGGGTCTGTGTTTGAGGAGAGCGAGAGAAAACGAATATGTCAACTATTGTCGAAAATACCCCTCTAATATAAATTCATCTTTTAATCTTAATCAATGGATCTTAAACTTTTAGATAACTGAGATATGATCTTTAAGTCTTTAATTTTTATATATATACATATGTTTTTGGTTTCCATCCAATTATTATTTATTTATATTATATTATTTTAGAACAGATTAATGTTGTCAGAACATAACATATTTTCGCCAAATGTTTATTTTATATAACATACTTTTTTTTTGTTTATTTAGGTACCTCAACTTTCTAAACCGGGTAATTAAACACCTAATAACTTATTACCGGTTAAACACATGACACAAAGATGACCATTTGACGAAAGTATGCTATGTTCTGACAAAGGTAGCCAGTCAAATTGGATTTTAAAATCATTATTAGAATAAGTACATTATTCATTTTAAAAGTTTCAAGGAGTTGGGTACCTAAATAAACAAAAAAAAAGTATGTTATACAAATAAACATTTGACGAAAGTATGTTATGTTCTGACAAACGAAATAATATGATAGAAATTTAGTTGTAAATGAAATAACACAAACAAAAAAATTGATTTGTGTTTTGATTTGTTTGTTAGAGTAAATTTAAATGAAGCAAGATAAACACAGCCTGCTAGGATGATTATGGTAAATATCATTTAAAAGATAGCGGGTATGTTTGTTTTCTTTATCATGATTTTATAGCATGACTTGAGATGAGAAGAATCCACAATGGATTTTTGTTTCTCAATGTTGAATTCACGAAACAGGATGATCACTCATTATATCCGCGCAGGGGATCTTCATTCGGCTTATAATCTATTCAAAAACATGCCAATCAAGACTACTGTTACATGGAACTCAATGCTTGCTGGATTTTTGAAATACCCCGCTAAACTTGAACTTGCTCGCCAACTGTTTGATCAAATACCTGAACCAGATATTGTTTCCTATAATACAATGTTGACTTGTTATTTACGTAACTCTGGCATTAATGCGGCTCGCCCTTTTTTTGATCAAATGAAACTTAGAGATACGGCATCTTGGAATACAATGGTTTCGGGTTTCTGTCAAAATGGGATGATGAAGGAGGCTTATCAATTCTTTAAACTTATGCCTAACAAAAATAATGTATCCTGGAATGTGATGATTTCGGGTTATGTTGGTGTTGGAGATTTAACCTCTGCTGAACGTTTCTTTTCCGATGCTCCGTCTAAATGCGTCGTTTCATGGACTGCCATCTTGACAGGTTACATGAAGTCTAGAAAGGTTGATTTCGCAGAGAAGGTCTTTGCTGAAATGCCTGAGAGAAATCTTGTGACGTGGAATACAATGGTGTCAGGTTATGTAGAAAACGGACAACCACACGATGGTTTAAGACTGTTTAAAATGATGATGGTTGAAACCGGGGGAGTTAAGCCTAATCCATCAACCGTAAGTAGTGTACTACTCGGTTGTAGTAATCTATCTTCACTAAAATTAGGTAAACAAGTGCATCAAGTTGTAAGCAAATCTCCACTCTCTTTACACACCATGGTGAATACATCTTTAATCAGCATGTACTGCAAGTGTGGTGACTTGTATTCCGCGTGGAAGTTGTTTCAAGAGATATCACATAAAGATATCGTCACGTGGAATGCTATGATTTCAGGATATGCTCAACACGGACAAGGGAAAAAAGCTCTATGGTTATTCGATAATATGAAAATACAAGGAATGAGACCTGACTGGATCACTTTCATAGGAGTCCTATCGGCTTGTAACCATGCTGGATTGGTCGATCTTGGGATTCACTACTTTGACGCTATGCAAACAGACTACAATATTAAACCCAAACCTGATCACTTCACGTGTATGGTTGATCTTCTTGGCCGAGCAGGTAAGTTTCTTGAAGCTTTAAATTTAATAAAAAGCATGCCTTTTAAGCCCCACCCAGCTATATTTGGAACCCTTTTAGGCGCTTGTAGGGTCCACAAGAACTTAGAAGTAGCTGAATATGCTGCTACAAATTTGCTCGAATGTGACCCTTCAAGTGCAGCCGGCTATGTTCAACTTGCTAATGTTTATGCTGCCATGAGAAAGTGGGACCGTGTTTCCAGAGTTAGAAGATCAATGAAAGATAATAAAGTGATTAAATTTCCGGGCTTAAGTTGGATTGAAATAAATAATTGTGTGCATGAGTTCAGATCAGGGGACAGAATTCACCCTGAATTGAAGTTGATTCATGAAAAATTGAACGAGTTGGAAAACAAATTAAAACTTGCAGGTTATGCCCCTGTTCTGGAATCTGCGTTACATGATATCACTGATCAACACAAGGAAAAGCTATTGCTATGGCATAGTGAGAAACTGGCAATTGCTTATGGTTTAATTAAATTGGCTCCTGGGGTTCCAATACGAGTTTTCAAGAACCTAAGGGTTTGTGGGGATTGCCATTTGGCCACAAAGTTTATATCAGCTATAGAGAAAAGGGAAATCATTGTGAGAGATAATTCGCGGTTTCATCACTTTAAGGATGGAAATTGCTCTTGTGGTGATTATTGGTGAACTTGAAATGCCACATTGGTTTGAACATAAATATGATTTCACCATGGTACATGGGTGATTGTTCATTTGCTAAATATCGGCAAGCTGCGTATGCAGGAAGGGTTGTTCTTCCAACACGACGAGTCCAATAACTTCTTGCCAATATAGGCACAGATCTTTAAACCCCCTAAAAAGCTTATTGATGTCGGTATTTCAAGACGAGTGCCAAGAATGATTATGAGCAGGACTATAAAGCTTTTTAAGTTACCAGATTCAACAGTTACACCCGCATTTAGAAAAATGGAGCTCCGTGATGTTCCTGTAGTGCCCGTTTACTTGGGGCTTATTTGTTGCTGTATGTGGTTGCACCTGATTTTGATGAACTTGATGTGGAGAAATGGGTTCTTCCAAAAGTACGAGTTGTTGACAGTTATGTCGTTGAGAGCTCCGAGACTCGTAAGCTAACTGATTCTGTAGTTTCTACACTCTGCTATCTTCAATTCTTGGCCACCCAACTCACTCTTAACTGAAATCAGCTTTTTGTTACTATAATGTTTCAACCAAAACTCCTTGACTTCAGCTGATGAATGATGCTAACAGAAGGATTTTGAAGTTTTTAACACATTGGATGTGATGCACAATGAAACATTCTTGAAGGAGTTGAAATACGGCCCCGACACTATTATCTGTATAATTATAAAATAGAGCATATCTTAAGAATACTGGATTTTGTGTACTGTTTTTAAACATCTCTCATTCAAGTGAGTTTTATTTCTATTTTCATTTCTAGTTTCTATCTTGTTTTGTATATAACCCATGATTTTCTATATTACCTTGGTTGCAACTCTTTTGTATTTTTATTCCATTCATGTAGATTGTCTGCATCCCAGGTAAAGTTTTAATACTGTCACTTACCGGAGGAGTCAAGAATTTTGTTAATTTTGTTTACGACCGTTAACACTAATGAGTAATGAGCATCGTGCTTCTTCCGAATTCAAAGAAATATCTGAACTCTTGAAAATTTGATTTCTTACCTGGGACTCTTCAAGGTAAAGTCTGAGACTACAAAAAATGTTAGTACCAATATCATGATATTTGGAGCCCTTCAAGTCTACCAACTGACATATAGAGGATTGCATAGTTATGGTAATCTTAACTTGAGATTTTAAATACAAGTGGAGTTTTATTTTCTGGATTTGAAGTTAATATAATAATTAAAGAAATTTGCTATCATAGCCCTCAACATTATGGTTAAGAAATGTTTTCATACTTAATATAATTACACCACAAACGTTAAAGATAAATTATTTAAGAACCGTATAAAATCTATCCAACTATATATAAAGAAGAATTGCATAATTGGTTGTATTTTAACCGCTAATAATAGCCCTCAAAATTATATTTAGCATTTTCATAGTTAAATCTCATAGATAAATCAAAAACTAAATGTTTAAGAAAGAAGTTTTGAAGCTAAACCATTTTTTCCTTCTTTTTATATTATACAGTTACAATACATTAATGTATAACGGATGTAAGAACGACTAAAATAAAAATAATAAATTGAAGTTAAACCAATGCTATAAAGAATAAGATATTTGAGTAATAACCAAATTGAAAATTGGTGTTTAACTTTTTTTTTTTCTTCTTTTTTTTTGGAACCGGCAAATATTATTAAAAGACAAACCCGACTAGCAAAAAGCTAAAAAAACTGGAAAAAAAAAAAAAAAAAAACAAATTACATAGCTAAACTACATACATAAATCATCCAATTCAACGCTACCCTTTTCGAATCAAAACAATATCCCAAGACCCAGTCACACCGTTTCTCCATAAACACCACAAATCGGTGTTTAACTAGTATATATATATATATATATCCCATCCAGAATACACAGCTGAAAAGGGTAAGAATGTCGTTATCATGGTCATCTCTGTCATTCTCGTCTTCCTTATCCAGTTCAAACAATAACCAGCGGATCTGTCCACGTTTCACTTTCCGATGTTCGATAATCCGGTCAGCAGTTTCATCCACAACACCACCAAAGAAAAAGAAACTATGGAAGCAAGGTGAATACCCTGGTGACGTGTCCAATTATAATTCCAATAAAAGAAGACTACCAATTAAGAATATTAAGAAGAAACTCGATCGTAAGGATAACCTTAATCCATGGGTTAATACTGTTACTGAAGCTTTATCGCATTCCATCGACACCAAACAGTGGTTCAAAGCCCTACAGGTAACTTCATTTTCTTATAATAATGTGTTAAATATGATTACAAATACAAAATTAAAATACAAATTTGGGGCCAATGGGGGGTTTGTGGTTGTTCTCCGTCTGGCCTTAGTGAATATTATAAGATATGTAACTAACTTTGGTGTAAGGTTCGTGGTCGCATACTGCCCAAATGGATGTCACTGTGGCTCCGAATCTCTAACATTGTCGTTCAAAGAAAAGAAAAAAAAAAAGAATTTGGGAGACTTATAGCCCGTTCCACCCATTTGACCCATTCACCTTTTCGCTAAATTTGTTAATTTGATAGGTTTGATAATTAGAACTGGTCTCAAATCACCCTGTACCTCTACGTGAAGCAATTGAATTCTTTATTTCAGATATTTGAGATGCTCAAGGAACAGCCATTTTATCAACCAAAACAAGGAACTTATATGAAGCTCATTGTTCTACTTGGAAGATCTGGCCAACCCCAACATGCCAGAAAATTATTTAACGACATGATTGAAGAGGGACTCGACCCCACTCCAGAACTTTACACTGCATTACTCGCAGCTTACTGTCGAAGCAATATCATTGATGAGGCAATCAAAGTTATTGACCAAATGAAGAAGCTTCCTTTATGCCAACCAGATGTTTATACATATAGTATCCTCATCAAGGCTTGTGTTGATGCGCCTCGATTCGATCTTGTAGAATCTCTGTATCAAGAAATGGCTGAAAGATCCATTACTCCCAATACAGTCACCCAAAACACTGTCCTTGCCGGATATGGAAAGGCCGGGAAATTTGATATGATGGAAAACGTGCTTCAGGGAATGCTCGATAGCACTAGTTCCAAACCAGACGTATGGACAATGAACACCATTCTTGGCTTATTTGGAAACATCGGTCAAGTTGAAACTATGGAACAATGGTATGAAAAGTTTAGAAATTTTGGAATCGAACCAGAAACGAGAACATTCAACATTTTAATCGGTGCATATGGAAAAAAGAAGATGTATGATAAAATGTCTACAGTGATGGAATACATGAGAAAGCTTTCGTTTCCATGGACAACATCTACCTACAACAACGTAATCGAGGCATTTTCAGACGTTGGTGATGCAAAGAACATGGAGTACACGTTTGACCAAATGAGAGCAGAGGGTATCAAAGCGGACACCAAGACCTTTTGTTGTCTCATTAGAGGGTATTCAAATGCAGGCCTTTTTCATAAGGTGATAAGCATGGTTGAATTAGCTGCGAAATTGGAGATACCTGAAAACACATCCTTTCATAATGCGGTAATTTACGCTTGTGCTAAGGCAGACGATTTGATGGAAATGGAGAGAGTTTACATGAGGATGAAGGATAAGCAATGTAAGGCTGATGAAACCACCTTCTCTGTTATGGTGGAAGCTTATAAAAAGGAAGGAATGAACGATAAGGTGTATGATTTGGAACAGGAAAAAGAAACGATGCTGAATCCCAATCGAGGGTTTCTTATGTAATCCAAGTTTTATAGTGTTCGAGACTAGGAGTTTAGATCCGGCTAAAAGAATAGTGAGTGCTTTTTTTAAGCTGCATATTTAATATATAACTATATATATATTTCTTATGTATATAGAATGACTCTTGTTTCTCACTTTTATTTTCTTTGGAATGTATATAGAATGACTTTTGTTTTTAAACGAAAACACCAAAAACCCTTTAACGCTCTGCTGTGATTGCGACTTACAGTTGTCGAGAGTATTATGAAGATGTGATCCAAAATCGGTTTGGGGCTATTGTCAAGGACCAATGGAAGAGTTTTGATATCTGAAACAAGAACAATTCAACTATACCAAGATCAAAGGGTATACCTATTCTTAGTAGAAACAATAGTATCGTCTTGAAGTTTTGCCAAACAATATCTATCAGCCAACGTTTTAACGTTCTTATAGTTTGCTAAATATCTTTTCTGTAAACCTTATAAGACATAAAATTGACTGTGTTTAAGTTATGTTACTATGTAGTAGACCACATTTGATCTTCGTAATATTAAGTTTTTCCATCTTGTTTCAGAAATATTAACTCTTCCTAATTGTCGTGTTGAAATTAGTTTTTTTTTTTTTTTCTTCTAAATTATAGCCATTTTTTGTGTTACATGATAAATACTTTTATGCTTTAGCTGAAAACAGAATTTAATTGCTTTTTTATTGCCTCATTGTATGATTTACTTCCTGACCGTTTTCTTGTTGTTTGTATGTTTTTTTTTTTAATTTTTTTTTCAGTTTATGCAATTTTTTGAATCTGTGTTTCAAAACTGTTACTTTCTTATATTTTCTTTTACTTCTATTAGAGTACACGGAGTGATAATCGGTGTTGTGGATGATTGTGAGTTTTTTGCTGACGTGACATCACAATAAGAATTGTAAATTTTTTTGGTGGAGTGATAATGAGAGTTGTAGGAGATGTGGGACTTCCAGTTTATTTATTTTTTTAAAAACATTTAAATAATAAATATAAGATTTTATTAAAATAAAAACTAATAACATTTATTTAAATAGAAACTAGTACATAAAATTAAAATAAAAACACAATACAAATTATTAAAACTAAAACAATACTAAAAGCTAAATCATCTCATATTTCTCTCGAATGCGCATTTTTTCGCTCCCATCCGTGTTCGTTTGAAGAAACAACATATCGTCTTTTCTTGCGCTTGCATAAGCCGTTTCTTTTTGGACTTTAAGTGTTTCTTTTTTCGTTTTTGCGACATCTTTTTTTTGATTTGGTAAGTTTTTTTTAATTGTGAAGCAATCGCTCCACAAAACGCTGACGATGAAGATTGAGCCTTTTCGGATGCTTCAGATGATTCTTTTCTTTTATTTCCTCTTTTTTTCCGTGTGGTCGTTCATTTCGATCATCCGCGAAAATATCGTCGGATATATCAACGTCTTCAAGGTTGAGAGTCGTAACCGGAGTTTCTATCTTCACAAAAGCACGTCACTTGCTATGTTTTCTCCAAATTTACCACACTGCCGCTTTCCTAAAAGGCACACCCTCCGTATCAAGGTACATATCATGCGTGTGACAACCGTCTAAAATTCAGGTGATTCTCAGTTAATTTATCGGTTCGAATCTTCAGTTACTTTTTACCGTGATCATATTGTTCTAGTTCGTACTTGTTTTGTCTTTTATTTTGTCGGAATCAAAGTCGGAATCAACTTATAAATCCTAACACCAAAGAAACTATACAAGAACTTGACTAAGTTCATAACGGAAACTAACAATGTTCTAGTCCACAACTAACAATAACGAAAAACTTAAAACGTCACCGAGCTGGGAAAAGCTTTCCAGCCGACGGCTGAAGGCTGTCATCCAGCGGCTGAAGCCCAGCCGGCGGCTGGATGTGGTCAGCCGGCGGCTGAAAGGCCGCTGACTGTGTTTTGGTGACTCATTATTGCATGAATATTGATTGGGGAAGAGTTAGGCTCGGGTATTAGGCCATTTACTGGCCAAAAACAGTTCTCTAGAGCAGGTTACTCCCCCTTTTTCCCACCTTCACTTTCATTTCACTTCATTTCAAACAAAACACACACATACCTCTCTCTCTCTCTCTCTCTACACTTTTCTCTCAAATCTCTCTAGCAAAACAGAAACTTTACCACCATTTCACAGCAAGAAAACACATAAAAATCACCAACAAAACTGATACAAATCGTCCATAAAGAAAGGAGTAACAAAAGGAAGCTTTAAACCGGGTTTTTGAAGAAGGTTTACACACTTTTTGAAGCTAGAATCGCATCCAACCGTCACCTAAAGCTTTCCTTCGGTAAAACTCTTCCTTTTTACTCTTTTTACTTAAATCTTTGATTGCATGGACGATCTATAAACTGAAAAATAGTTTTTCTAAAAAAGTTAAAACGTTTTCTTGCATAAAAACGGGTTTTTCTCATAGATCTACATTTTGATGATATAAATCCGAAAGAAACTGTGAATTTTACTTAAAAATGAATATATTTGAATAATAACCGATTGCATGTAAGAATCTAACCCTAAAATGGACTAAAAATCAAAAAATAACGAAAACTAGAAACTGGCCGAAGGCCCCTGGCCGGCGGCTGAAGATATCCAGCCGGCGGCTGAGGTCCAGCCGGCGGCTGAATATCTCCAGCCGCTGTCTGGATCTCGCTGTTCGATAAAAACGTCGTTTTGAGAACTTTAAACGTAAAAATAAGTCCAAATAAGTTACCACAGAACATACTATTTTGGAAACTTACTGTTTTTGTAAATAAAACTGTTTGGGAAAGTTTGAGGATGCAAAACTATTGTATTATCGTTTGTATTGGTTTAAATTGTTCGTTTAAAGCGGGAAAGTGTTTTGAAAATGGATTTAATTTTTATAGCGCGGAAGCGTTGCCCAAATTTCACCGTGAACTGGTAATAAAACTCAGTGACTTAACATTTTTGTAACTTATACTTATTGACCTCGAACATTGACACTTTTTGGACATAATCGGACTAATCAGATCCTAAAACGTACACGAACACGTATAATCACATAACCTTTTCCGTAATAAGCTTTTGGGACAGAATGTAAAGTATAAGAATTTGAGATTTAAAATGTTGAAATGGAACCTTAACATAACTTAAGTCATACTAATAATACTTATACAATATTCCGGTGTTTTAGGTCATCTTTGATTTCCGACGCGTTCCGCTCCATCCGTGCTTACTCGTATCTTTTCTTCGCAACCCGTGAGTTACAACCCCACTATGTTTTACTATTTTAAATGCTTATTTGGGGGAAACATAAGATTGTATGTTTATGTAACTTTTTGAAACTATTTGCAACTCGTATGAAACTTTGAAACTTATGAAACTTGGAAACTTTATTAAACTTTGAGAAACTTGTGAAACTTTGGAAACTTGTGAAACTTTGGAAACTTGTGAAACTATTATGCGTAAAATGTGTTAATGCCCTGTAAATTGGCTAAACTAAATTTAGGCTACTTGTATGCGCAGCCAATCCTTGATGAGAATATAAACTCCGTAAGTGCTTACTACTATTTTTAGAAACAGAGTTCAATTTCCCCGTTTTTAGGGTTCAGAAACTTTATACACTATTAGCAATAGCCGTTAGTATTATGGGTATCGATACTTAGGAGAGGTCACTCCTTACTTGTGGTTCGCGACCTAAGTACATATTACTAGATTCAGGTGGAAACTCAATGGAACATTTGGGGCTAGATCTGACCAGACAATCGGTTTAGTGTAGACTTACTTTATATTATGCCAAGAGATTGATACAAGTTACGGATTTAGTTAATCACATATTAATTACGCATATACATTATTTTAGCGTTTGCTTCCGCTATAACTTTTTATGATACGAGTTCTATCTTTATTTGCGTACGTTCGAAACTTCTATAAATATCTATGTTTCAACACCGTTCCGCGTTCTTTTGATTTACGATATTTATTACATTTATATTTTCTTGCTGGAAACTTTTATCGAGAAACTCAAAACTGTAACTCACTCACTATGTTATGTAGTTGACACTTTATCTTATGTTTCAGGAAATTAGTGTAAGTGTCGAGATGCATGGCAAGGAGGGGTCGGTATGGTCACGTGAGGCGAACCTTGGGAAAGACCCTTTTGTTTTGGGAATTTATTTTGAAACTTTGTATTATGTACTTGTGTTAAACAATTAAACTGCTTGGTTGTTTTCGAATTATGAACTATTTTATTTTAAATGCAATGACTTGAACCGTTTATTTTGCTTATAACCGTGTAATGATATTCCAGCTCTCACATCTCGTGTTTCCGCTATAGCGGGGTGTGACAGACTTGGTATCAGATCACATGTTGTAGTGAAAACGGTTTTAAAAATTTTCAAAAAGTTTTCGGAACCAAACTATAACCAAGGCTTTTCGGAAAATCATTATGGGTTCAAAACTTTAGGGAATTAATTCGCGATTGCATGATTATTTTTAACTATGCATGGCCTGATCACCCATGCCTAGTTCAAAATGACTTATGCAAGGACGGAACGTAATTACTAATGTTAAACGGTTTTCGAGTCGAAAATTCCCGGTCTTACTATTTCCCGATCTTACTATTTCCCGATCTCACGTGATTGACCCTTACATGCATTTCCTTACACATTTTTCCTTTAATATTACCTTGTTCCCGTACTTACGAAACTACTTGTGTCGCAGATCTGTCATGTCTCAGTCGTCCCGTTCACGATCCCTGACCTGTTCGCAGCAGAGAGCCGCGTCATCTCATGAGGCTTCTGAGGGCCATACCGCCTCGGAGAGCCTCCGCCACCAGACTACCGACCCCACGGAGGATACCTCCATGGCGGTATCGAGTATCATCGGGTCCAGCCCGAGTTCGGTACTACCACCACCTCCGCTGGCACCCGTCGCAGCACCGCCCCAACGACGTGGACCCCGTGTCGTTATGACGGCACGCAAGCAGGTCGTCCTTCCAGGTCGACTACCTGATCGGATGGCTGCACAGCAGGCTGGTCCGTCCAGACCCACACCACCCCATCTTCCATTCGGGCACCCACCTCCCGAGGCTCCACGCACCTCGATGATGGATCATTACACGTGGGAGTGGCAGCTCGAGCGTGAAGAGATGCAGCGTGCCCGCGACGCTGAAGCAGCTAGGCAGAGGATGCCGCCTACCCCTCAGCTTCCCCTCCTGCCGCCTTCTTGCACCTCCACCGCTAGGTAAGGGGACTTTCAGAGGATGCCCAGCAACAAGGGCTTCTCCTCTGCGAGGTCTCCGACGCCGCGCAACGGTTGTCAGAGCAGGCACTGCGACACCTCGCTGCGGCTCAGGCCACGACCCGGACAGTGCAACTTCTGGTGGGAGTTGGCTTGATCATGGGGACCTTATTGGCGAGCATTGCTGCCAAGATGCTTTTAGAGAAACGCCACTAGCTTTCTCCTTTTATTTATAGTATTGTACGCCGAGTTGTAATTTTCCATGTACACAGCTCAGAACCATATCTGTTTATTTCCTTTGTATTGTATTGTACTTCATTTCCATTTGAACCTTGTACTCAACTTTATTATTATTAATGAATGAAATTCTACCTTATTATCTACTTTTCCTATTGTCATATGAATCTTGTTCTATGGTTGAATTATTCTCTTACGTGTGAACCTTGGTCGTGTGACTCTTTTAAATCTTTGTCGTGCGTGTGCTATCTGTTCTGTTATATTACTCTTGTGTGGTTGTTAACTTGTTCATTGGATTATATTCTTATCATACTCCAATCGTGCGTTTCTAAACTGAATCTGTTGTATGTTGTAGAATCATGGCACCTCGTTCAAATGCCAGTATCATTGCTGAACAAGTCGCTGCTCAGTTGAACGCGGCGATGCCCAACATGATCGCTCAGATCACTGCGGGGATCAATGCGAATGTCAACAACCATCACCAACAGCAGCAACAGCAGCAGCAGCAACAGCAACAGAACAATAACTAGAATCAGCAGAACAACAACCAGAACCAACAACAACACCCGAACCCTCCTGCTTGCACCTACAAGAGCTTCATGGCCTGCAAGCCCAAGGAGTTCCATGGCACAACTGGTGCTGTAGGACTGGTGTCCTGGTTCGAGAGCATCGAGTCGGTGCTGCACATCAGCCGATGTGCCTAGGCTGACAAAGTGCAGTACGCCTCTTGCGTACTACACGGTAAGGCATTGACTTGGTGGAACAGCGTGGTCCGCAACAGAGGACGCGAGACCGCCTATGCTCTCACCTGGGATCAATTCAAGAACCTCTTAATAGAGGAGTACTGCCCCAAAGGGGAAATCAAGAAGCTCGAGGCCGAGCTCTGGGATCACACGATGGTCGGAAACGACATCGAAGGGTACAGTGCCCGATTCCATGAGTTAGCCCGACTGGTCCCGAGGCTGGTAACTCCTGAAGAGAATCGAATCGACCGCTATGTCTCCGGTCTTGTCCCTGATATCAGAGGAATGGTCATCTCAGCTGAACCCCATACCCTCCAAAGTGCTATCATTCTAGCTCACCGCCTCACAAGCAATCTACTCACCGCTCCTGCATCCTCCAAGAAGGAGTCGGGTGAGAAAAGGAAATCTGACCAGACCCTCAGGCGGAGTGATAGGAACAAGAAGAAGAAGACCACCCGAAACTTCTCCGTAGCATCTGTAGCACCACCACCGCCACCACCACCAGCTGGAGCTCGATACACGGACGAACCCCAAGTGCGATAAGTGCAACTTCCACCACAACGGGAACTTCCCGGTGTGTTTAAAATGCCAGAAGGTAGGGCATTTCGCTAAGTACTGCACGGAAAGGGTAATAGTCCCAGGCCAGAAGCCGGTGTGCTTCGAGTGCGGAAGTGACCAACACTTCCGGAACGCTTGTCCGAGACTCCAAAACGCCCAACCAAACCAAGGCGGGCGGGGTCGAGGACGTGCATTCGCACTCACAGATGAGGAAGCTCGACAAGACCCGAACGCGGTGAACGGTACGTTTCCTGTTAGTAATCACTATGCATCAGTTTTGTTCGATTCAGGGGCTGAAAGAAGCTTTGTATCCTTAGAATTTAGGCCCCTCATTAACTTAGGATTTAAGGTTCTTAAGGATAGCTTCACCATAGAGTACGCTAACGGTCAGGAGTTCGAAGCTAAGGATATAATCCTAGGATGTTCCATATGCCTGTCTGATAAAACCTTCCCTATTGACTTGATTCCAATCGAGCTGAAAAGCTTTGATGTGATCGTCGGAATGGACTGGCTCTCTCGTTTCCGAGCCGAGATTGTCTGTTTTGACAAACTTATCCGCATCCCTCTTTCTGACACCGAAACTCTAGTTGTTCAAGGAGACAAACCCGGACGACAACTCCGTATCGTGTCGTCCATTAAAATGCGCAAGTACCTCGAGAAGGACTGTGAAGCATTTCTCGCTCACGTTGTCGAACGTAAACCCAAGGAGATCCGTATACAAGATATCCCAGTAGTCAAGGATCACCCTGAAGTCTTTCCCGAAGATTTACCCGGGCTACCTCCGCATCGACAAGTGGAATTCCGGATAGACCTAGTTCCTGGTGCAGCACCGGTCGCTAAGACACCGTATCGTCTAGCCCCGCCAGAAATGCAAGAGCTGTCGAAACAGCTACAAGAACTCTTGGACCACGGTCTTATTCGTCCGAGCTCGTCCCCCTGGGGAGCCCCAATACTCTTCGTTAAAAAGAAAGACGGATCCTTCCGCATGTGCATCGACTACCGCGAACTGAACAAGTTGACCGTCAAGAACCGATACCCACTCCCGAGGATCGATGACCTTTTCGACCAGTTGCAGGGTGCAACTTATTTCTAGAAAATCGACCTCCGTTCGGGATACCATCAGGTTCGCGTCAGTGAGACCGACATTCCAAAAACCGCCTTTCGTACTCGTTACGGTCATTACGAATTCCTGGTCATGCCATTTGGTTTAACAAACGCACCAGCGGTGTTCATGGATTTGATGAACAGGGTGTGTAGACCTTATTTGGAAAAATTCGTGATCGTGTTCATTGATGACATCCTTATCTACTCGAGAAACAAAGAGGATCACGCGAAACACCTGCAACTCATTTTAGAACTCCTCCGAGATCAGAAACTGTACGCCAAATTCTCCAAGTGTGAATTCTGGCTTCGGGAAGTACATTTCCTTGGTCGTGTGGTCAACCAAGAAGGGATCCATGTAGATCCGGCTAAGATAGAGGCGATCGAGAAATCGCAAGCCCCGATGACTCCAACGGAAATTCGCCAATTCCTAGGGTTGGCCGGCTACTATCGAAGGTTCATTGAGAATTTCTCGAAGATCGCCAAGCCACTCACCGAGCTCACTCAGAAGGACAAGGATTTTGTTTGGGGTACGAAGCAAGAGGAATCCTTCCAGAAACTTAAACACCAGCTCTACCACGCACCGATTTTGTCCCTACCGGAGGGTACGGATAACTTCGTCGTATTCTGCGATGCATCCCATCAAGGACTTGGGTGTGTCCTTATGCAGAAGGATAAAGTCATCGCCTACGCTTCAAGACAACTCAAAGTGCACGAACAGAACTACACCACTCACGACCTAGAGCTGGGAGCCGTCGTATTCGCACTGAAGATATGGAGACATTATTTGTACGGTACTAAGTGCACGTTTTCACGGATCATAAGAGCCTTTAACACATTCTAGACCAGAAGATGCTCAACATGAGACAAAGGAGATGGATCGAACTGCCGAGTGACTACGATTGCGAGATCAAGTACCACCCGGGTAAGGCAAACGTAGTAGCAGACGCCCTGAGTCGGAAGGAAAGGGTAAGACCATCTCGGGTTAGAGCACTAGGTATTCAGATTCAAACAAATCTTCAAACGCAAATCGCCAAGGCTTAGCGAGACGAGTTGAAACCCGAGAACTTAAAGGGAGAAACATTGCACAATCATGAGAAGGAGTTCGAACTCAAATCCGACGGAATCCATTACTTCAAGGGCCGAGCCTGGATTCCGAAATCTGAAGATCTTCGCAAGCTAATCTTGGATGAGGGCCACCATTCCCGATACTCCATTCACCCTGGATCCGATAAGTTGTACAAGGACCTTCGAGAGTACTATTGGTGGCCGGGCATGAAGAAGGATATCGTCTTGTACGTAGCCAAGTGTCTTACTTGCTCGAAGGTCAAGGCGGAATATCAAAAGCCCTCAGGACTACTACAACAACCGGAGATTCCTATGTGGAAGTGGGAACAAATCTCCATGGATTTCATTACAAAGTTGCCCCGGACGGCAAAGGGTAACGACACAATTTGGGTAATTGTGGACCGATTAACGAAGTCTGCTCATTTCTTACCGGTACGAGAAACCCACTCGATGGAGAAATTCGCGCAAATCTATATCAACGAGATCATCTCTCGCCACGGAACACCTCTCTCCATTATCTCTGACAGGGATAGTCGATTCACGTCCCGCTTTTGGAACGCGCTTCAGAAATCACTCGGGACGCGACTAGACCTTAGCACCGCTTACCACCCTCAGACCGACGGTCAAAGCGAGAGGACGATCCAAACCCTGGAAGACATGCTAAGAGCGTGCGTAGTTGACTTCGGAGGAAGTTGGGATACTCACCTCCCCTTGGCCGAGTTTTCCTACAACAACAGCTACCACTATAGCATCAAGTGTGCTCCGTTCGAGGCCTTATATGGACGTAAGTGCCGGTAGCCGCTTTGTTGGCTAGAAGCCGGTGATCGACAACTCACAAGGCTCGACATCGTCCAGGAAACCATCGACAAGATCACCACTATCAGGGAGCGACTGAAGACGTCCCGGACTCGGCAAAAGAGCTACGCCGACAACCGAAGGAAACCCCTCGAGTTCCAAGTCGGCGATCGCGTGCTTCTTATAGTATCGCCATGGAAAGGGGTAGTTCGTTTCGGGAAACGCGGCAAGCTAAGCCCGAGGTATACCGGACCATTCGAGGTTATCGAGCCAATTGGCCCAGTGGCATATCGACTCCAACTCCCGCAAGTTCTTTCTAATGTTCACAACGTGTTTCATGTGTCGCACTTGAAAAAGTGCTTATCTGATGAGACCATCGTCATTCCACTCGACGAGGTCAAGATTGACAACAAGCTCAACTTCATCGAGGAACCGCTTGAAGTTGTGGACCGCGAGGTCAAACAACTCAGACAAAGCCGGGTTCCTATTGTCAAGGTTCGTTGGAACTCCCGACGTGGTCATGAATTCACATGGGAACGTGAAGACCAAATACGTCAAAAGTATCCGCATTTGTTCAAAGATACTTCTACCTGATGGGACGAGTCAAATTTCGGGACGAAATTTCTTTCAACCCAGGGATGATGTGACAACCGTCTAAAATTCAGGTGATTCTCAGTTAATTTATCGGTTCGAATCTCCAGTTACTTTTTACCGTGATCATATTGTTCTAGTTCGTACTTGTTGTGTCTTTTAGTTTGTCGAAATCAACTTATAGATCCTAACACCAAAGAAACTATACAAGAACTTGACTAAGTTCATAACGGAAACTAACAAAGTTCTAGTCCACAACTAACAATAACGAAAAACTTAAAACGTCACCGAGCTGGGAAAAGCTTTCCAGCCGACGGCTGACGCCCAACCGACGGCTGGATGTGGTCAGCCGGCGGCTGAAAGGCCGCTGACTGTGTTTTGGTGACTCATTATTGCATGAATATTGATTGGGGAAGAGTTAGTCTCGGGTATTGGGCCATTTACTGGCCAAAAACAGTTCCCTAGAGCAGGTTACTCCCCCTTTTCCCACCTTCACTTTCATTTCACTTCATTTCAAACAAAAAACACACATACCTCTCTCTCTCTACACTTTTCTCTCAAATCTCTCTAGCAAAACAGAAACTTTACCACCATTTCACAGCAAGAAAACACATAAAAATCACCAACAAAACTGATACAAATCGTCCATAAAGAAAGGAGTAACAAAAGGAAGCTTTAAACCGGGTTTTTGAAGAAGGTTTACACACTTTTTGAAGCTAGAATCACATCCAACCGTCACCTAAAGCTTTCCTTCGGTAAAACTCTTCCTTTTTACTCTTTTTACTTAAATCTTTGATTGCATGGACGATCTATAAACTGAAAAATAGTTTTTCTAAAAAAGTTAAAACGTTTTCTTGCATAAAAACGGGTTTTTCTCATAGATCTACATTTTGATGATATAAATCCGAAAGAAACTGTGAATTTTACTTAAAAATGAATATATTTGAATAATAACCGATTGCATGTAAGAATCTAACCCTAAAACGGACTAAAAATCGAAAAATAACGAAAACTAGAAACTGGCCGAAGGCCCCTGGCCGACGGCTCAGCCGCCGGCTGAATATCTCCATCCGCTGTCTGGATCTCGCTGTTCGATAAAAACGTCGTTTTGAGAACTTTAAACGTAAAAATAAGTCCAAATAAGTTACCACAGAACATACTATTTTGGAAACTTACTGTTTTTGTAAATAAAACTGTTTGGGAAAGTTTGAGGATGCAAAACTATTGTATTATCGTTTGTATTGGTTTAAATTGTTCGTTTAAAGCGGGAAAGTGTTTTGAAAATGGATTTAATTTTTATAGCGCGGAAGCGCTGCCCAAATTTCACCTTGAACTGGTAATAAAACTCAGCGACTTAACATTTTTGTAACTTATACTTATTGACCTCGAACATTGACACTTTTTGGACATAATCGGACTAATCGGATCCTAAAACGTACACGAACACGTATAATCACATAACCTTTTCCGTAATAAGCTTTTGGGACAGAATGTAAAGTATAAGAATTTGAGATTTAAAATGATGAAATGGAACCTTAACATAACTTAAGTCATACTAATAATACTTATACAATATTCCGGTGTTTTAGGTCATCTTTGATTCCCGACGCGTTCCGCTCCATCCGTGCTTACTCGTATCTTTTCTTCGCAACCCGTGAGTTACAACCCCACTATGTTTTACTATTTTAAATGCTTATTTGGGGGAAACATAAGATTGTATGTTTATGTAACTTTTTGAAACTATTTGCAACTCGTATGAAACTTTGAAACTTTTGAAACTTATGAAACTTGGAAACTTTTATAAACTTTGAGAAACTTGTGAAACTTGTGAAACTATTATGCGTAAAATGTGTTAATGCCGTGTAAATTGGCTAAACTAAATTTAGGCTACTTGTATGCCCAACCAATCCTTGATGAGAATATAAACTCCGTAAGTGCTTACTACTATTTTTAGAAACAGAGTTCAATTGCCCCGTTTTTAGGGTTCAGAAACTTTATACACTATTAGCAATAGCCGTTAGTATTATGGGTATCGATACTTAGGAGAGGTCACTCCTTACTTGTGGTTCGCGACCTAAGTACATATTACTAGATTCAGGTGGAAACTCAATGTGGGGGCTAGATCTGACCAGTCAATCGGTTTAGTGTAGACTTACTTTATATTATGCCAAGAGATTGATACAAGTTACGGATTTAGTTAATCACATATTAATTACGCATATACATTATTTTAGCGTTTGCTTCCGCTATATCTTTTTATGATACGAGTTCTATCTTTATTTGAGTACGTTCGAAACTTCTATAAATATCTATGTTTCAACACCGTTCCGCGTTCTTTTCATTTACGATATTTATTACATTTATATTTTCTTGCTGGAAACTTTTATCGAGAAACTCAAAACTGTAACTCACTCACTACGTTATGTAGTTGACACTTTATCTTATGTTTCAGGAATTTAGTGTAAGTGTCGAGATGCATGGCAAGGAGGGGTCGGTATGGTCACGTGAGGCGAACCTTGGGAAAGACCCTTTTGTTTTGGGAATTTATTTTGAAACTTTGTATTATGTACTTGTGTTAAACAATTAAACTGCTTGGTTGTTTTCGAATTATGAACTATTTTATTTTAAATGCAATGACTTGAACCGTTTATTTTGCTTATAACCGTGTAATGATATTCCAGCTCTCACATCTCGTGTTACCGCTATAGCGGGGTGTGACAATGCGCCCCCTCTAAAACCTTTGCATCGTCTTGCCCGCTACTCCGAAGTCGTAAAGCCTCCGCATAATGTCCAATAAAGTTCTTTAATGCGTCACTCATTGCCGTGAGTTTGCTATTCATCGACTCCTTGCTTCTCTCCACCAAACCTAGCCTCCGAGCTTGTTCGTTGTAACCCTACACAATTTGTGTCCAAAATTGTCCGTCCGGTTGGTCGTTCGCGATGTCGGCATCTTCCGAAATGTGACACCACATCTTCGCCAAAAGTACTTCCTCGACCGTGCTCCATAACACCTTTTTACACACCTTTTTCTTTTTTTGCTTAAATGTTCCAGGGTCGTTGGGTTTCTTCGATAACTTCTTGAGTTTCTTGCACAACTTCTTGCGTTTGTTGAAGCGTTTGTGATTGTTGAGGTGAAAATTGTGATTGTTGTGGTAGATATTGTGATTGGTGTGGTAGAAATTGTGATTGTTGCGGTAGATTTTATAATTGTTGTGGTAGAAATTTTTGTTGTTGTTGCAACAATAGTTGTTGATGCATTAAAAATTGTTCGGGGTTGAAACACATCGATTGAGGTTGTTGTGTAGTTTGTTGCGAAAAAAAGGTGTTTAAATTTGTTGTTGTTGTTGTTGGTTAGAATTTGGTATTTGCGGTGATAACAATGGGTTTGCTTGATTATGGTAGTTTGTGAAACCGGAATTGGGGATGGTTTGTGATTGTGGCGCCGAAGGTGTGTTTGTTTTTTGGGTGAGCGTTTGAAGACGATGATGACATTTTTACGATTTTGAGATTATATATATATATATATATATATATATATATATATATATATATATATATATATATATATATATATATATATATATATATATAATGAGATTAAGAAATGGTGTGATTTTTTTGGTTAAATTGATGATGTATTTATACGTGAAATGATATTAAAAAAAAAAAAAAAATTAAAATTTTACCGTTATACAACCGTTGGTTTAGTAAAATTTATTTTTTTTTAGAAACACTTTACCGTTTGAAAAAAAAGGAAAAAAAAAATTCAAAACGAGCCGTTACTACAACGAGCCCCCACAACAAATGGGGCGGAGTGGCAACAAAAAAGGCCGCTCATTGTTGAGCTGAGAACGAGCCTATAACAGCTTCATTCCGTATGCTCTTATAAGTTTGTATGAAATTTACAAATTTTTGTATACTTTTTGTGTTACATGATAAATTGTCTTGTTTAAATTCTTTTTCTTTTAATTTCTAACCACTTATTGTGGTACAATATTTTGTATGCTTTAGCTGAAAATATAATTTAATTACTTGTTTATTGCTTTGTCGTCTGGTTTGCTTCTTGTCCTTTTTTTTCGTTTGTAGGATTTTTTTTATGCAAAAAAAATTTGAGTTTATGTTAGATGTCTATTTTTAATAAAAAGTCAAAAAGATTTTATATTTTCTTTTACTTCTATTATAAGTTATTATAAGTTTTTATGAAATTTACAAAATGTTTGTATGTTTTTTGTCTTACATGATAAATTGTCTTGTTTAAATTCTGTTATTTATTTCAAATTTATAACCACTTTTTGTGTTAAAATATTTTGTATGCATTAGCTGAAAATATAATGTAATTACTTGCTTATTGCTTTGTTGTCTCGTTTACTTCCTGTTCTTCTTTTTGTTGTTTGTATGCTTTTTTTTTAGTTTATGTTGAAAATAATTTGAATCTATATTAGATGTCTATTCTTAATAAAAAGTCAAAACCGTTATTGCTTTTATATTTTCTTTTACTTCTATTATAAGTTTGTATGAAGTTTACAAAATGTTTGTATGCTTTTTGTGTTACATAATAAATTGTCGTTTTGAAATTCGTTTTTTGTATGCTTTAGCTAAAAATAGAATTTAATTACTTGTTTATTTTTTGTTGTCTGGTTTACTTCTTTTCCGTGTTCTTGTTGCTTGTATGTGTTTTTATGCAATTTTTTTTGAGTTTGTGTTAGATGCCTATTCTTAATAAAAAAAGTCAAAAACGTTATTAATTATATATTTTTTACTTATATTACAAGTTTGTACGAAACATTATAATTTACATAATGTTTGTATGATTTTTGTGTTACATAATAAATTGTCTTGTTGAAATTTGTTTTATAAAAAGTATAACCATTTTTGTGTTATATGATAAATATTTTGTATGTTTTAGCTGAAAACAAAATTTAATTACTTGTTTATTGCTTTGTTGTCTGGTTTAGGGGTTGTTTGATAGCTGCAGACTGAGTTGGTGCAGACTGAGTTGGAGCACAGACTGAGTTGGAGCTCAGACTGAGTTAGGTGCAGACTGAGTTTGTTGTGTTTGATTATGCCTCGGACTGGCTATGCTGACTGGGAGAAATGACTATTTTACCCTTCTGTTTATTTTTATATTGAATGTCGTACAAAATCCAAATTAACCATAAATCTAAATTAAACATAAATCCAAATGTCTTACAAAATCCAAATTAAACAAATCCAAATGTCCTACAACTTCAAATTAAAAAAAAAAAAATCAAAAGAAAACCTAACAAAGATTGCGTACAATTAAGTTTTATTACAGCATCATATTTTCAATATTACAACATCATATTTTTATTATTATTATTTCTCAGACATAATCAAAATTCTTAGTTAAACTTCAAACAAAAGAATTAGGACCATGTTACCTGTAATTATATTAACTCCTACAAAGAGTGCCCGCAAGTACCCGGAATCAAGAACAAAGGACAAAATAAGATCAATTTTGGTTCCTTTCTATATCATCTCAACATATAAAAAATGAGCTTTGAAGGGTAGAGTTGGGTTTTTTGAATGAAAAAATGAGTCTTCATTTTTTATTAAAGACTCAATCTTTGATATGGGTCCGTGGTACGGACCGAGTCCGTGACAACCTTAGTTTATCAAACACGCGGACCACGGACCGGGTCCGTGGTCTGAGTCCGAGTCTTTGGTCCGTGGTGATATCAAACACCCCCTTACTTAATTTCCGTGTTCTTGTAGTTTGTATGCTATTTTTATTTATTTATTGTGTTAGATATGTATTTTTGATAAAAAGTCAAAACTGTTAGTGTTTTTATATTTTCTTTTATTTCTATTATAAGTTTGTATGAAATTTACAAAATGTTTGAATGAAATTTACAAAATGTTTGTATGCTCTTTAGGTTACATGATAAATAGTCTTGTTGAAATTCATTTTTTTTAAAATGTAGTTGTTGCTCACATCTATCATGTTGACTAGGACAAATAGCTTGCGAAGAAAGTGAGGTGGGTATTCCCATACTAAATACATGGATGTCGAGTACTGGGACATCTTCTTCGATACTCGCCACATGTGCCAGTATGGTAGCAAAAATGTGTTTCTCCAAGTTGACTACTCTAGATTGGTTTTAGGTAGTCTCAGCAGTCACAACCACCTCATGCTCTAACAGAGAGAAAGTGGTGTGATCTGCAACACTAGAGGGTAGTTCATGACTATCAGCCTCATGGGTTGGTAAATCCATTAGGGCTTGATTTAGTGAAGGGCTTGATATGTGATCTTTCTCTAGTGAATCTTGTGAATTCACTGGGTAGGCCTCCTAATATGAAAACATCTCACTGAAAAGTGGAGAGGTCATCAGTCTGAGAGGGGTTACTATCATATGTGGTGAAGGAAAAGTATCCATACCCGAATTGCCATGGGATGGCATTGCAACTGTGTTATCAGTATCATTCCCAACCCCGTCATTCCCAACCTCTAGATTGATTCTCACTTGATCACCACCCTCTTCATTTGTATTAGAAACAGAGCCTTCGCTTTCCCCTAAGTCTGAGTTAGAGCCTTTGCTTTCCCTTGATAAGTCCAAGAAAGGATTTTCTATGCACCGAAGCATCACAGGTGTAAACCCTACCTCAGCCTCAGTGACACTGATATTAGAAAAACTTTTGTGAGTTAGTCTTGGTGTTGGGCACTCATGATAATTTTGATCCATATGCCACGTTCCCCAATACTTGTTCAAAACACAAGCACAATGCCCTTATGAATGCTACGTTAAAAATCTTTTAGGTTGACTAGTTAAAGACACTAATTCATCAAAATAGAGTCTAGAATAAGAGGTTTTGCGACCAGTAAACATTGAATGAGATAAATGAGTTTCAAATTCATTCATTTGATTCAAGGATCCCACTTTGCCCCCAAGCTTTTGGTAATGCGAGAAAACAAGAATTTCCATTTGCCCTGAAACATTTCATATTCTGTTACTCCTCTTACCACATTCTGACCTACCAACGGAAAAGCCTCATCTTTGGCTTGTTGCTTGGATATCTGGCTTGAAATTCTCCTTCACTAGCTTCTTGTTCAGTTGGAAGGAGAAGTGCATCTCGAATGGTTTCCTCAGTTATGGAGAGAGTAGAGCCTCCATCATTGTAAGTTCCAGTAATTGCGGACCTATCATCATTAACCCGACATGTATACCACCATTCACACATCATTGGTGGAAATAATGAGGTCTCTCTGAAATACGCTCCATTCAGTGGATAAGATTGCATAAATAGATCCCTTCGAAGCCCATGTTTTGCTTTTGTGCTGGATTGTCCACAATTGCTACCCGATTGTTATCTTTGACTTGAACTCTTTGTGTGAACTCGAAGACACACACCATGTTAGGAGTAACGTGAAGAAGCATATGACTGTTCGCCATTAATGATCGCTAAATAATTTGAGAAGTGAATGAAAGCAGAGAAGAAAACAAATTAGGTTAAACTACAATTGAACTGAAATTGAACTAATGGAGCGAAGTTTAAGTAAGTTAGTTAAGCAATTACAAAATTAATCCTTTGGTTAAAAAACAATTTTTACCCCTATGCTTGAAAAAAAATATATACACAATTGACAATCAGTTTGAAATATTTGCAGTTTCCAGTACGTAAGATTCTAAAGTAAATCAGTTTAAGAAAGATACCTTTTGAAAACAGTTTTTGATCTAAACATACAGTCAGATTGAGGTTTTCAGTCTGAACACCCAGTCAGACTGAATTTTGAAACTTTGTTAAATGAAGGATTTAACATTCCTAATTCTCCTAACAGATAGAAAAATCTTTCACTCAGAGGCTTAGTAAAAATATTTGCTAGCTGATCATGTGTTGCCACAAACTCCAGTCTGACTTTTCCCTTTTCAACACAATTTCTAATAAAATGATGTCATATTTCAATATGTTTAGTTCTGGAGTGAAAGACTGGATTTATAGTTATTTGAATGGCACTTTTGTTGTAACACATTATAGGAGTTCCTTTGATTTGGATATCAAAATCTGCAAGTTGATGTTCCATCCATAGTAACTGAGCACATCAACTTCCTGCAGCAACATACTCAACTTCAGTAGTTGAAGTTGCAACTGAGTTCTGTTTCTTGCTAGACCAGCTGTCCAATTTTCCTCCCACGAGCTGACATCCACCTGAAGTTCTTTTCCTATATAGTTTACAACCTGCATAATCTGCATCTGTAAAACCAATTAGATCAAATCCAAATTCTTTAGGATACCACAATCCAAGATTGGGAGTACCCCTAAGATATCTGAATATCCTTTTGACAGCTTTCAAATGTGATTCTTTTGGGTTACCTTGATATCTTACACACAAACAGGTTGAAAACATGATATCATGTCTGCTTGCTGTCAAGTATAATAGAGAACCAATCATTCCTCTGTAAGTTTCTTGACAGACTAACTTGCCATTTTTGGTCTTATGAAACTTATCGTAGGTACTCACGGTTATTTTCATTTCTAAGCATGATTCAAAAGAATTTATTTAATAAATCATGAATGTACTTACCTTGATTTATGAAAATACCATATGGTTTTTGATCCACTTGTAGACAAAGGAAAATGTAAGTTCACCCATCATGCTCATTTTATACTGGCTGGACATTAAGTTTGAAAACCAAGTACACAACTTGTCACTGTAGATCCAAATATAATGTCATAAACATATAACATATATCTGAACTAGAATGTCTTGACCCTGTTTTTTCTTTATAAAAAGTGTTTTGTATATGGAACCTCTTTTAAATTTGTTTTGAAGAAGAATTTGTGAAAAATACCATACTAAGCGCTTGGAGCTTGCTTGAGTCCATATAAAGCTTTGTTCAGTTTGTAAACATGATGGGGAAAGTTAGGGTCAACAAAACCTGGAGGTTGCTTTACATACACCTCTTCTTGTAGGTCACCATTCAGAATAGCACTCTTGACATACATTTGATAGACTATGAAGTCCTTATAAACAGCATAAGCAAGGAACAGTCTGATTGCTTCAATTCTTGCCACATGTGCAAAGGTTTCATCATAGTCTATTCCTTCTTCTTGTATATATCCTTGTGCCACCAGTCTTGCTTTGTTTCTGATCACAAAACTACCTTGATCCATCTTGTTCCTAAAGATCCATTTTAGACCAGTGATTGTTTTGTTCAGTGGACAAGGAACCTGCTTCCAAACATTGTTCCTAATGAACTCAACCAACTCTTCTTGCATTCCTTCTACCCAGTCTTCATCCAATAAAGCTTCTTCAATCTTCTTAGGTTCCATCAGACTTAAGAACTTAGTGTAAAAGCAGAAATTTGTTGTTGCAAGCTTGTTTCTGGTCTTAACACCATATATCAATGTGCCAATGATATTTATCATTGGGTGATCTTTAACATTTTTCACATTACTTGGGTAGACTCATTGATAGAGTGGTTTACTGTTGACTGATTATGATTCTCAATTTGAGCTTCTTCAGTATGTGTTTCTTCGGTCTGAGCTTTTTCAGTCTCACCTTCTTCAGTCTGATCATTATTTGACTCTTCAACTACTTTATTTGTCAACTCATATTCTTCACTTTCAGAGTTATGGTTCTGATTTTGATAATATTCCAAGTCCTCAGTCTGAGAAGGATCAGATTCCAGGGATGTAGTTAATAATTCATCACATAGATGATTTATTGACTCGATATCAGTCTGAGTAGTTAATTCATCATTGTCAGATTGAGTAGTATCATCAAATGTCACATTGATGGTTTCTTCCACCACCTTTCTTCGTTCATTGTAAACTCTGAATGCCTTATAAATGCTTGAATATCCAACAAATAATCCTTCATCAGATTTTGGAGCCATTTTACAAAGTTGATCCCTTTGGTTTAAGATGTAACACCTACTTCCAAAGATATGAAAGTAGTGAATGGCTAGGTCTTTGTTGTGATACATCTCATATGCAGTCTTTCCATGTTTCTTCACAATGATTGATCTGTATTGGGTAAAACATGCAGTGTTTACAGCTCCAGCCCAAAAGATGATCTTCATTTAGCTATAACAAAGCATTGTTCTTGCAGCCTCAATCAGGGTCCTATTCCTTCTTTCTGCAACTCCATTTTGTTGCGGAGTTCTAACAACAACAAAATTATGAACTATTCCTCTTTTATCACATAAATTGATTAAAGTAGAGTTTTTGAACTCAGTCCCATTGTCACTTCTCATTTGCTTGACCACGATGTTCTTCTGCCTTTGCTCTCTTTTTATCAGTGACAAGTCCTGATAAGCTCACTACACTCAGTGAATCGAATAAAATAGGTCATGATGCGGAATCTCATGACCTGAGTTGAATCAAAAAGGAATCAAAAGAAACTTATATTGAAATGAACTGATAGATCTATAGGATAAACTCTTTAAGATTTTATTGATAGTGTGAAACGGTTTTGGAACATTCAGTTACAACTAAACAGATCAAACACAACGGCACTCAAGATGAGTCCGGGTTCAAAGACAACTGAATCTAACAACCTATCACTCTATTTAT
The DNA here is from genome assembly GCA_910822075.1 of Senecio squalidus. Lineage (NCBI taxonomy): Eukaryota > Viridiplantae > Streptophyta > Magnoliopsida > Asterales > Asteraceae > Senecio > Senecio squalidus. The sequence continues at coordinate 37,431,313 of CAJVGC010000591.1, read as the reverse complement.
AGAAAAACTAAACAGACAAATTAAATAAAACATCAAGTCTACATCTTAATTTCAGTTCCGAGGAAGTTCACTTCAATTCGGAGTCAAAGTCTTCATCCACGAGCTAATATCTTCAATGTTGACGAGTGTTAACTTAAGTTATTCTTCAGCTTGAATTCAGTTCGGAGGAGCTTCAGTCAGTTCGGAGGAACTAACATGTTCCCCGAACTAAAATATTCACTTCAGATTATTCATGTTTTCAGTTCGGACCTTCCCCGAACTGAAAACATCTTATTCAAGTACCCTTTTAAGACTTCATAGCTTCATCTAATCAATTCATCAGCTCCCAAAAATCAGGATTCGATTCAATAACTCCTTCCATTGACGAATTAGATGAATTTACTTCTGATTGAGCAACGGCTTCAGTTACGACACTCGATTCCATCACAAAATTGAAGAACTAAAGCTAAAATTCTAAGAAATTTGAGTAAAACAAAAGGCTTAGTCAATAAGAACAACAAATCAAACGGAACGAAGAAAATGATATCGAATCTGAGATTATATAAGATGTAGAAATCTATTTATTATGAAGATTTGGTGAAGATCATTATAAGAAACCGAATTTGAAGGTAACAAAATCTCGAGTTTTTAGAGAGAGAGAGAGAGAGATGTAGAGACGTGATAGTCTTTGTCTGTGTGTTTGGAACAAAAGTTAAGAAGATATGAATTTAAAAAGTCTAAAATGCCGCTACAGTGTTAAATTTAATTAGATCTTAAGCATGCATTAAAAAAGTGATCCAAAGGCCAAAATTTGCTTCTTTTGGTTTCTATTTATTTATATGGTTTCTATTTGAAACCATCTCTCTCTCTCTCTCTCTCTCTCTCTATATATATATATATATATATATATATATATATATATATATATATATATATATATATATATATATATATATATATATATATATATATATATATTCTCTCTCTCTCTCTATCTCTCTCTCTCTCTCTCTCTATATATATATATATATATATATATATATATATATATATATATATATATATATATAGGGAATGATTCATTCGAGAACTCAAAATTCTGCGAGAACCGCTTGTGATTGGTCTAACATTTTATTACTTTAAAACATTTTTTAAAAATTAATAAGGGTATATTAGTAAATGTGTTGTTGTTTTTCATTTAATTGTTTAATTATTTATTCATTTCTCTCTCCTGTCTTCTAAATTCTCTCACCATTTTGATTCAGAATTAAAAAACCAAAAATAACTCTTTAAATCGTTTTTAATGATGAAAATAATGTATTTATATTAGTAAATGATTACTTCAAACAAGAACAAAGATATTCATTCATATGTTCATAACTGAACGACTATTGTTCATATCATAACAAGATCAAATTCCCCCGCTAATATATGATGTTCATAAATGAACTGGGCATGTTCAAAGGTGAACAAAATCATGTTTTTTTTTCGTTAAAGTATGTTTATATGCCAATATATTTAAAATCAAGGAGGACTACATAATAAAATCGATCTTCAAAACAACGCATCATATTATGTATATGTGCTGATATCATAGAGGATTACATAACCCATAGTTTATTTTCCTTTTGCCAAAATAAATATAAAATAGTAAAATCTATTATATTTTGACCGCATGTTTACAAAAAAGAAAACAATAGAAAAAAGAATTAGAAAAAAGGATAAAAGAGTGAGTGGGGTAACGGTTAAAAGAAAAAAGTGGGTGATTTTGAATAAAATTAAAAGATAAGAATGGGTTTTTTTCGATACAATTCCCCTTTTACCCTTTATTCTTTTAAATTAATAAACGTGAAGTTCAATTTAATTACCATCATGCCACAATCCATATCAACCCTTGATTACTTTAATCAAAGGCTATTATTTAGTTCTCGCAGAATTTTGAGTTCTCGCAGGAACCATTCAATATATATATATATATATATATATATATATATATATATATATATATATATATATACTAGGTCCTACTTTCTCGGAGGTGAACTTCGGTTTCGTCATGCGTTAGCCGGAATAAGCAAGTAGATTGAGTGGCGGTTTGAATAGGTTATGAGCAAGGAGGATTCTGTTACAACGAAACGCAAAAAATACGAAAAAAAAAGGTACACGTTACAGCAGCTAGGGTTTTGCGGGGAAGAAGTATTGAAGCTGGGTTGTCATCTAACATGGGAAAGAAGAAGAAGTCTTCATCTCCAGCTGGATCGCTACTGAAACAGAAGACTGATGATCAGGGTACTACAGCTGCGAGTTCGTCAGCTGATGAGGCTTTGTCTAATGTACCGGATACTGCAAAGTTGCCGGGGCAAGAAACGGGGGAGTTGGAACAAGTGGTTAGTTCGTTTGAGAATGTAATTCAAGTAGAATCTGTCCTAGCAACTCCGTCGACTATTCCGGATACTAAGAGATCAGATGGTGAAGGTGCTGTGCATGGGAACAAGAACGAAGATGAGAATAACGTCATTATGGGGGATAGTAAGTCTAATGGTGCTGGGAATGGGAGCAAAATAGATGGAGGCATGGATGATCAGGTGTTTCAGACTCCAAATAGTGATAGTAAAATGTCTAGTTTTGGGTTTGCGGCAAATGACATTAAATCACCATCGTTAGGAGATAATATAAATCTTGATGAGCTTTTTAAAGCGCTGCCTGGAGAAACAATGGAGGACTATATGACAAGATGGTTTACGTACTTAAAATCTAAACGTGAAGTTGTTTTCCCTCAAAGTAACTCGTCGAGTAAAGTCGAAGGTTCTGTGAAGAGAAACATGGGCGAGATTCTGGAATCATCTTCGATGGCTGATAAAGATCCAATCCCTATTTTGTTTAGGGAGGTGTTAAAGGTACAGCATCATGTTACTCCTCCTAAACGAAAGGTAAACTTTAGACCTTTTGTGTCTGCAGATGGTGATAATGGAATTGATTTGGTGATACCGCAGGAAGCTGTTAGAATAGCTAGTAAACGTTACGAGTTTACGGTGTATGGTTATTTTATTGGTAAACGGCTCCCGTTCCCGGTTGTAGATAGGTATGTTTGGAATGCTTGGCGTAAATATGGTCTAGAAAAAACTATGATGAACTCGAAAGGGTTTTTCTATTTCAAGTTTTCTGGAGAAAAAGGTGTGATTGATGTGTTGGAAGGAGGGTCGTGGTTAATTCGAAATGTTCCGATTATCTTAAATCGCTGGACTCCAAATTTAAATGTGGTAAAAGAGGACATTACTGAGGTCCCGGTGTGGATAAAGATGCATGATGTCCCGTTTGTAGGTTATTCTGATGATGGCCTGAGTGCTATGGCCACGAAGATTGGTAAACCATTGATGCTAGATTCTTACACTAGCACTATGTGTATTGATTCTTGGGGTCGTCCTAGTTTCGCTCGTGCTATGATTGAAGTTAAGGTGGATAGCAAATTAAAAGAAAAACTGGTCATTGCTACTCCAAAACTTGATGGTGAGGGTTTTACGAAACATGAAGTCCGAATTGAGTATGAATGGAAACCGCCACAGTGCATGAAATGTTGTGTATTTGGGCATTCTGATGGGGCTTGTAAAAAAGGAACTGAGCAGGTAAATTCAAAGGTTCAGGTGGAAGATGAGGAAGGGTTTCAGGAGGTAAAGAGGAAAAAACCGCGAGGTTTTAATGTTGCTGGTCCGAAACCGCCTGTTTATGAATACCGTCCTAAGCAAGGAGGTAGGTCGACGGCTGGGGGTTCAGGTGATAAAACAAATGCTACGAATCATGATGGTAATATCTCGAAGCCTAGTCCCGCAAAGGAAAACATAACTAATGGTGTTAAAAATGCTCAAGGTGATGAGCAGTATGGTCATACCGATGGTGGGACAAGTAATTCGCCAAATGGTAAGGGTGTGAAACAAGATGGTGACACAGACTCGAATAAGGCTGAATACGGTACAAAGGGGGCAAGCACTCCCTATATGGATGGTTTTAATGTTTAGTCTTGCTGCTTGGAACATTAGGGGCCTGAACCAAACCCCAAAACAATCAGAGGTTCAGGAAGTCGTTAGTGAAAATAATTTACAAGTATGTGCAATTCTGGAGTCGCATGTTGATATATCGAGATTGTCTAATGTATGTCCGCTGGTGTTTCGAGGTTGGAATTGGACGTCGAATTCAAATTTGAGTCCGAAAGGGACACGGATTATTGTGGGTTGGAATAATCAGAATGTGGATTTAATGGTTATTAACCAAACAAACCAAATTCTGCATTGTCAGGTGCGTGTGATTGGTACTCAAAGATCGTTTTATTGCTCGTTTGTATATGCAGGGAATCATTACTTGCAGAGACGGGAGTTGTGGAAGAGTCTTCGAATTCATAGTATTTTTGTTGCTAATAATCCATGGGTGATTTTAGGAGATTTCAATGTTCTGTTGAATTTAAATGAAAGCACCTGGGGTTTATCGGGATCACCTATTGCCATGAACGAATTCAAGGAGTGTGTGGAGTCTATCGGCTTAGAGGATTTGAAGTATTTTGGCATGTTTTATACGTGGAACCAGAAACCAAATGCTGGTGACGGTATCTTAAAAAAGCTTGACAGAGTAATGTGTAATGGTGAGTTTTTGAATCAATTTATGGATGCTCATGCTATATTCAAACCTTACCGTATATCTGACCATTGCCCTGTGGTGTTGAATATCCCGCTGGTCATGAATAACAAGCCAAAACCGTTCAAATTTGCAAACTTTATTGCTCGTAAATCTGAATTTAAACAGCATGTTTCGCGGGTGTGGGCTGAAGCTATCGTGGGTCATAATATGTATCGTGTTGTTAAGAAATTAAAGAATCTAAAGCCTGTGATGAGGAAGTTAATGTGGCGAAATAGTGATGTGCATCGGCGTGTTAGGTCTCTTCGAACAGAACTTGACAACGTGCAAGCGGAATTGGATAAAAATCCGTTTTCGAAGGAACTAAAAGATGAAGCTAGTATTTATTTGAATGCTTTCAAGGAGGCGAAAATTGATGAAGAACTTTTTCTTAAACAACGAGCAAAGGTTAGATGGTTAAAGGAGGGTGATGGTAACACGGGTTTCTTTCACAACGTTGTAAAAGGGAAGCGTAATCGTAGTCAGATAGCAACGGTGAAAGATAACGAGGGTCAAAGTTTCACGCACAGGGATGTTGCGGCTGTTTTTGTGACTCACTATGAACGATTTTTGGGGAGGGCGGAACCTGTTGCAACAATCCGAGACCCTGCTGGTCTTTTTATTAATCGTATTCCGTTTGTTAAATCTATTAATATGATTCGTAATGTGACTAATGTAGAGATTAAGAGTGCAATGTTTGCTATTGGGGAGGATAAAGCCCCGGGTCCGGATGGTTATACTTCGGCGTTTTTTAAGAATGCTTGGGATGTAGTGGGAGATGATGTGTGCTCGGTTGTCCAGGATTTCTTCCGCAATGGTAAATTATTAAAGGAAATTAATTCGACTATCATCACACTGTTACCAAAAGTCCAAGCTCCTATTAAGGTTACAGATTATCGCCCTATTTCTTGTTGTAATGTCTTGTTTAAATGTATCAGTCGTTTAATTACTGATCGTTTAAAAGAAGGCCTGGTGGATATTATTAGTGAAAATCAATCAGCTTTTGTTCCTGGTAGAAGCATTTCTGATAATATTTTATTGTCGCAAGAGCTTGTTAAGAATTATCATATTCAGAGGGGTGTTTCAAGATGTGCTTTCAAGATCGACATCCAAAAAGCTTATGACACAGTTGATTGGGGTTTCTTAAAGGATATCTTGGGTTTTTTCGGAGTTCATGAAGTTATGATAAAGTGGATTATGGAGTGTGTTACTACTACTTCATTCATGGTTTGTGTTAATGGTGAGCTTCATGGTTTCTTTCAGGGCAAGAGGGGGCTTCGTGAAGGGGATCCGATCTCGCCATATCTGTTTACCCTTGTAATGGAAGTGTTGGCGTTAATCCTGAAAAGAGGAGTCCGCGAGTCAAGTGATTTTTAATTTCATCCAAAATGCTCAAAACTCAAACTCATAAACTTGTGTTTTGCAGATGATCTTATAATGTTTTCGCATGGTGATAGAAAATCTGTGGCGGTGTTGTTAAATGCTTTAAATGAATTTAGACAAGTGTCTGGGTTAGTGCCGAGTATAGAGAAGAGCACGGCTTTCTTCTCTTGTGTTAGTGATCGAACCAAGGCAACAATTGTTAACATCTTACCATTTGAAGAAGGTTTTTTTCCCATCAAATATCTTGGAGTTCCTTTAATATCGTCTCGTCTTTTGGTTGAGGATTGCTCGAGTTTGGTTGAGAAAGTGAGAAATAGGATCGGTGATTGGCGGAACAAATCCCTATCCATCGCAGGTCGCTTACAGTTAGTTGTATCGGGTCTCTCTGCAATGCATGTATACTGGGCTTCAGTCTTTATTCTTCCTCATTCGATTATTAATGAGATAGAAAAATTACTTCGGGGCTTTTTGTGGTGTCAAGGTGATATGAAACCGGGAAAGGCTAATGTTGCATGGGTGAATATTTGTATGCCGAAACTTGAGGGTGGGTTAGGCATTAGAGATTTAGTTTCTTGGAATTCAGCCCTTATGATAACTCATATATGGAAGCTTTTATCTCTAAAGGAATCGTTATGGGTAAAATGGGTACATATGCACCATCTTGTTGGGCGTAATTTTTGGGAAGTAAAAGTGAAAGCAAATGCGAGTTGGAGTTGGCGTAAAATCTTGAAATTACGGGATGAGATTCAAAAGAACATTCGGTTCTCGGTGGGTAATGGGCGATCCATTTCGGCATGGTTTGACACTTGGTGTGATGTTGGTCCGTTAACAAAAACAATTTCTAATCGGGATATTATGCAAGCGGGTTGGAATTTAAAAAGCAAGTTGGCTGATGTTTGTTCTAGTCAGGGATTTCGCTGGCCTAGTATATGGCTCGAGAAATACCCGGTTCTCAATCAGATAAATGTCCCAGTTTTTCAGGTATGCCGTGATAAGCTCTTATGGATTTCGAATGATGGCAGGGAGGAATTGTTTTCTGCAGCCCGAGCTTGGGAGGCTGTTCGGCACCATGGTCAGGAGGTCGATTGGTGTGATGTTGTCTGGAATTCAGCCAATATTCCTCGTCACACATTTATATTATGGTTGTTAATTCTTAGGAAGCTTAAAACACAGGATCGGGTGCAAGAGTGGGAAAAATCACGAAAGATCAAGACTATTAATTGTGTGTTTTGCAATGCTCAACAGGATTCTCATGATCACCTTTTCTTTGACTGCGGCTACACGAAACAGTTTTGGTCCTTATGTTCGGATATGGTGAAAATACCTACGTCAAAGTATAAATGGGAAGACATTCTTGGTTATTTAAAGCCGAGGAATATGAAGAATAGTGCTTGGGGTATTGCAGGTCGTATGGTGTTTGCGGCTGCGGTATATTTGGTATGGCAAGAACGAAACAATAGGCTATTTAACAAGGGGTCAAGGTCCGTGGATTCTCTATTCGAGGCTACAACTCTGATGGTCTGAAGATGTCTACGCTGGATTTGCACAAGTTACGTGATAGCATGGGTCTCACAAGCAAATGGCATATTTGATGGCTGTTTTATGCTTATAGGGTTTGCTCGAGTCTAGAGTTTTTCTAGAGTTTTTCTAGTTTGTCTTGGTGTTTGCGGGTTGTTTTTGTGGGTTTTTTTCGTGGTTGTGGGGTTGCCTTGTATGCCTGTATACAAGGTTTTTTCTCTTTTGATGTGCTTTTTTTGGCTCATCATGTTTTGTAAATGTTTATGAGGTTTTATTCTATTTTTGTCGGGGTTCTGTCCCCTTTAGCGAAAAAAAAAATATATATATATATATATATATATATATATATATAGAAAGAGGTTCTTATAAACCAATATTCAAATTTGATGCACAACGGTAAAACTACCCTTTTATGATGTACAACAAAACTTCGTTTTTTAAAGTTTGAGATATGGTTAAAATGAACGATAATCCAAAATATCTAACGTTATAAATTAATTTTTAATTTATTTTTACTTATTTTACATTAATGTTTGTTTTACAAGAACCAACTTTTATATATATATATATATATATATAGAGGTGGGTTCAATTAGGAACCAACAAATTTTTAGGAACCATTAGGAACCACTAATTAACCATTAGATCATTTAGATCAAAAATTAAGCCCAAGGTGGCAATTTTGTAATTAAGCCAAAAATGAGGGGTAGATTGTTAATCAGTATAATGCCCTCCAAAAATCAAAATAACACACACATCAAACACAAAACAAACAACTCTACGTCTCCCCGCCAAAAAACACACACACACACACTAAATCTCGATCAAAAATCAACACAATCTTACACAAAAATTCAACAATCATGACAAAAAAAGATAAACAAACGAAAGAAATGCTCGAATCGAGTTCATGTAAGTATTCTGATTTCAATTTTTTTCTCGATTTTTTTTAGGGTTTTGATTTATATAAAAATGTTTGAATCGATTATAATCACTACTATATTCAGTGTACAATAATCTCGATTTCAATTGTTTAAATAACAAAATGATTTTTGGGTTTTTTTTAGGGTTTTGATTTTTTAGGGTTTTGATTTTTTAGGGTTTTGATTTTTATTTACTTATTTCACTGGGAACAAGGATAAGGTTAATGACTTAATGGCTAATGCATTTGGATAAGAAAGATTGTAATTATCTGGGAAATATTTTGATTGAAGTTTGCCCACCAACTGTTTGATTAAATGCCCCTTCTAAATATTTCCCAGATAATTTCATTTTATTAATATTTCTGCTTTGCTTATGCTATAGCAAGTGTTTACGCGCGGAGATTATAATGTGTTGTTTAATTTTTTTCACTTTTACAGCGAAGAAGAAAAAGAAATCACCAATGACAAAACATATGGTGCCATACTCACAAGAATCTGCTTCAAGTGGATCACAAAAACAAACCCCTAAAAAGCTTTCAAAAGAGAAGAAAGTAGACGAAACCGAAAAGAAAAGTAAGTTTCTTATTGAATATTTTCAATTTGTATACACAAGTAAATTAATAAGTAAATTAATACACTGTATACACAAGTGTATATAGTGTATTCACTTGTATATATTATTGAATAATAAACTAATATTTCACCAGTGTATAAAACAATATACACTTTACAAGTGTATATTATGTATACACTTAGGTATACACTTGTGTATACATCATATACACAAGTGTATATTATGTATACACTTATGTATTCACCAGTGTACATTACTGAATACACTTGTGTATACATCATATACACAAGTGTATATTATGTATACACTGTATATAAAAGCAAAACCAGTTTATAAATATGATATTCAGTTGTGAATATCATATGTATACACTGGTATATACATATAATATTCATCTAAATATATAAGCAAATATATTATTGAAATATACATCTAAATATATATTTCAATTATTGAACAGGGGATTTGAAAAGAAAAGGAAAAGAAATAGCAGCTGATGTTAAAAAGAAAAAAGCAAAAAACAGTCCAACAACAGCAGACAAGAAAAACGTTGCAGAAGTGGTAAAACAGGTGCTGATGGTAATGGATCAACAAAAAAAAGGAAAAAGAAAGTCGAAAGAAGCTGCTGAAGAAGACAGTTTTCAAGTACTTAGAATCAAAAATACTCCAAAACCATTACACGACGCAATAAAAACACTCAGCGAAAGCCAGAAGGAGTGTTTGAAAGATCATGGATTTGGGAATGCATTGAAAAACAAACTGGACACACTTCCAGGAAAACTCCCGTATTTTGTTTTACAAAATTTTGATGAGAAGAAGATGAGAATAAATCTAAACAACGGTGAGTTCATCCCAATTACAGCCGATCAGATCCATGATATGCTCGGAATCCCAAACAAAGGGGTTAAGATCACATCATTGGAATACCACGACGACGTGAAAGAAAATTGGAAACTAAATTACGAAAACGAGAAGAAAAAAGTGGTTATAACTGCAACGGCGGTGAGGGATAGAATCATAGAAGAAAGATTGCCCACCTGGGATTTTTTAATAGATTTCTTGGTTCTGTTTGTAAATACAATGGGGCTGACAGATAAAATGGGAAATCTGGATACATCAGTTGTCGGCTATTTGAAGCTGGGAGTCGACATAAAGAACATCAACTGGTGTGACTATATACTTGAGCTGGTGAAAACAGGAAAGTCGAAGTGGAATGATAAAGAATCAGAATTCTACTCAGGACCAATAACACTTTTGATGGTACGATTCCTTAACTTTTCTATATATTTTTAATAACTAGAAATAAAGTGTATTCACTGGTGTATACACAGTTGTATATTATGTATACACCAATGTATATTAATTACTGAATACAAAGTGTATACACAATATACAAAAAATACACAGGTGTATACACAATATACACAGGTGTATGGTGTATATTGTGTATACACCAATGCATATTAATTAGTGAATACACATTGTATACACTAGTGTATACAAAGTGTATTCACTGGTGTATACACAGTTGAATACAAAGTGTATACACAATATACAAAATATACACAGGTGTATACACAATATACACAGGTGTATGGTGTATATTGTGTATACACCAATGCATATTAATTAGTGAATACACATTGTATACACTAGTGTATACAAAGTGTATTCACTGGTGTATACACAGTTGAATACAAAGTGTATACACAGGTGTATACACAATATACACAGGTGTATGGTGTATATTGTGTATACACCAATGCATATTAATTAGTGAAAACACATTGTATACACTAGTGTATACAATGTGTATACACTAATGAATATACAGACTATAGACTAGTCAATACAATATATGCCAACTAATGTATATTTTAAATTGTAATTGTAGCTTCTGTATTTGGATAATACAATAGTTCGAGGTATGGATGTTCCTAGAAGAAGACCGGCATTGGGATCCTGGAATTTCAGTTTAATCAAGAAGAGACAGGAACTCGAAATGAAAAATGGAGTTTTTGGGAAGGTATCAAAGAACAGATATGTACGTGAAGAAGACATGGAAGATGGAAGTGAAAGTGAAAGTGACGAGAAAAGAGAAAAGCCAATAAAACAGGACAAAAGAGATCAAAAAATCTACAAGGAAAGACTCAAGATGTATCTTGATGACCCAACAAACGAAAAGGTAATTTCAGTACATATCAGTGAATAGGAATACAAGTTTATTATTTTTTTTTCTTTTTCTGTTTCATTAAAATGATGTGAATTACTATGTTCTTGTAGGATTGTCTTCTATATCTAGAAGAAATGCACGAAACAATAAATGATCAAAAGAGAATTGTCACGTTTATGTTGGGGAATTATTTGAAGTTTTTCCCGGAAAGTGAATCTCTGAAAAAGTGGAAAGAAACATTTATAAAATTATACGGAGAAGATTTTCAAATCCCAGAAGCAAGCAGCGGTGAAAAATCAACACCTGCTGAAGATGCAAATGAAGAAGAAATTGTTGAAGATCAAGATGAAGATGACGTTGAAATCCCAGAAGCAAGCATTGAAAAATCAAAAGCGTCTGAAGAGGGAATTGGAAATGATGAGGCTGAGGAAAGAAAAGAAAATGAAAATGTTGAAGATGAACAAGCTGGAAATGTTCAAGATGAAAATGAGGGTGATAAAGACGATGGGAAGGATGACGGTAGGAATGATGGTGGGAATGATGGTGGGAATGATGGTGGGAATGATGATGGAAACGATGGGAAGGATGATGGTGGGGATGATGGAAACGATGGGAAGGATGATGGTGGGAATGATGGAAACGATGGGAAAAATACAGGGGAGGATGGAAAAAATAAAGGGGAGAAGGAAGGGGAATCAGCAAGCAAATTCCCTGAAAGCAGCAAGCAAAATACAGGGGAGGATGGAAAGAATAAGGAAGATGAGGTTGTGAAGGAAGTGCTTGCTGACATCGCAAGCAAATTCCCTGAAAGCAACTCAGATATTCAAAATGAGAATGATCCACGCAACCTTTCCCCGGTAATTGTAGATGATGAATTAATTTTAATAGTTGATAATATTGTAAAAACTTATAATGAAGAAAAAGAATACGCTGAAAAATATATTCCTAGTTTTAGTCTAGGCCTGACACAAGAAATTGGTAACAAACAAATGCAGCAAAAATTGAATGATTCAAAGGAGGTGTCAAGTGCCCAGAAAGAAACGGCAGGCGATCAAATTCAGGTAATATATTTTTTTCTTATAAATTGATTATGTATACAAAATTGTATATTATACATAATATACACCAGTGTATATTATGTATACACTAGTGTAAATACACTAGTGTATACATAATATACACCAGTGTATATTATGTATACACTAGTGTAAATACACTAGTGTATACATAATATACACCAGTGTATACAAATTCAATTCAGGTAATATTCATCAGTGTATACATAATATACACCAGTGTATATTATGTATACAGTTGTGTAAATACATAAGAAACGGCAGGCGATCAAATTCAGGTAATATTCATCAGTGTATACATAATATACACCAGTGTATATTATGTATACACTAGTGTAAATACACTAGTGTATACATAATATACACTGGTGTATATTATGTATACACTAGTGTATTTAGTGAATAAAATGTTTTAATTTGACATCGATTCATCTCAGGGGACAAATGATGAAAAAATGGACACAGTTGAAACATTAATTACTGATATCGTTCCTGCTGAAAATAAAGAAGAAATGACTTCTGAGGTCAAATTAAATCCAAATTCGGAGATAATTGCCTCTACATCTGGTCCAAGGAAAAAACGATTGGTAATCTCACATCCGTACACGTCTCCTTATGAGAACAAAATTGTTGAGCCATGGGCAGAATACACAAATGAAGAAATAAGTGTAGCTGAAGAGGTCTTCTCATTGAGAAATGGTGCTAAGTAAGCATATCTATTCATTAATGCTAAGTTTTTAATGTAGCTTATATATACCTCCACTAGTGTATATGATATATATAATAAACAAATATTTTTTATTGTGACAGTGATATAATATTTGAACCACCAATGGGAGCTGACCATGTACGTGGTACATTTGAAAGCATGAGCCCAAAAACATGCATCTTAAATGGAGCTATTGATTGTATGGCAGCTGTGCTGAATTATGAAAACGGACAACAAGAAGAAAACGCAATTCGACGATTCTTTTTCCCAACTGTTATTTGGGTAAAATTTTGATTATTAAAGATTAATTTAATTTAGATTACTTATTTTGAAACTTTAATTAAATTTCTTTTCAATACAAATAGTTGGATGATATAATGGATGACACATACAAAGAGAAAGAAGATACGTTTGAAAATTTTCAGAAAAGGATGGGTGACTATATGCAAAACGACAAACAACTACTGTCAATGAAAGACATGGATCTGGTATGTTATCGTAAATAAATAGTATTAATTAATAACGAATGATTTGCTATAAAAAGGTTTATGTGAATACTAAACAAAAATTACATGTAACCAGGTTTTCTTTCCAATTGTTCACTCGGAACATTACTATCTGGTTGTATTCAACCTCAAAAATGTATCGGTGAACATAATCGATAACAGTGCAGTAGATGTTCCAATTGAGGCAAAGTACGGGAACAAAGTGAAAACCTTGGTAAGTCGATCAACATACTTTAGGTTTTTATAAATATATATATATATATACACTGGTGGATAGACAGTATATTCACTAATATATATATTATGTATTCTGCAGCACTCAATGTTTGTAAGACATCTGGAAGATGTTAATCACAAAAAAGCTGCATTTTTGAAAAAACAAAAGCTCAAAAGAACAAACATGATTTGGAGGACAGTAGATAACCATATAGATTGTGCGGTTTTCGTGATGAGACACATGGAGACGTATTTTGGGGGACCTGTGAAGAATTGGGAGTCTGGGTTGGATATTGGAGGAAGTGAGACACAGAAAAAAGCATTGAGAAGGCTGAGGTTTAAGTATATATCCAAAATCTTGTTATCGCCAGTGAATAAACAGAGGTTACATGTAACAAAAGAAGCACGAAAATTTGCAAGACTGGAATATGATGAAAGAAAGAGGATAGTCGCTGAGGCACAAAAGGAGAAACTGCAGGATCGTATACAGTGGCTGCAATAGTGAAGCGGGAAATGTTGTGAAAAGTATGAAGGGAAAAATGAATGGTGGTGTTATCGATTACTTTTGAATGTTTGTTATCGATTACTTTTGAATGTTTGTTATCGATTACTTTTGAATGTTTTTAATGAATGGCAAAAATACAATGGTGGTGATGTATATATAATTACTGATGCATTTCAATGTATGTTAAAAGTCTTTTAGGTTTATAATTACTAATGTATTTTCATGAATGTTATAATCTTTTGCTTTTATATATACCAGTGTATACATAATATACACTTGTGTATATGATGTATACACAAGTGTATACATGTATACACCAGTGTATACATAATATAAAGATGTTTGGAGTATTCACCAATGTATACATAAGTGTATACATAATATACACTTGTGTATATGATGTATACACAAGTGTATTCAGTAATGTACACTGGTGAATACATAAGTGTATACATAATATACACTTGTGTATATGATGTATACACAAGTGTATACATAATATACACTTGTGTATATGATGTATACACAAGTGTATACATAATAAGTGTATACATAAGTGTATACTATGATGTATACACAAGTGTATACATAATATACACTTGTGTATATGAAGTGTATATGATGTATACACAAGTGTATTCACCAATGTATACATAAATATTCATTAGTGAAAAATGAAACTCATTTGGGTCAATATACACTGGTGAATATCATATGTATATACCAGTGTATACATATGATATTCACAAGTGAATATCATATTTATATACAGTGTATACATAATATACACTTGTGTATATGATGTATACACAAGTGTATACACAAGTGTATACATAATATTCACTTGTGTATATGATGTATACACAAGTGTATACATAATATACACTTGTGTATATGATGTATACACAAGTGTATACATAATATAAAGATGTTTGAAGTATTCACCAATGTATAGTGAAAAATGTAACTCATTTGGTCTCAGTATACACTGGTGAATATCATATGAATATACCAGTGTATACATATGATATTCACAAGTGAATATCATATTTATAAACTGGTAAATACATTAAGTAAAAAGTAAACTCCTCAAATGAACACGTAACACACAAATGAACTCAAATGAAATTCAAATTATTAAAAAAAGTAATCAAACATGATAAAGCATAGAATTCAATTATTTAAAAAACACATAAAGCGTAAAGCATAGAATTCAATTATTTAAAAAACACATAAAGCGTAAACAAAATCAAAGGTCCTCTTCTTCAGTACTTTCATAATCCGTAGTGAAATCTTCATCACCGGAGTACTCTTCTTCTGTTTCATCTTCTGCAGCCTCAGCTGCTGCCTTTTTGGCCGCCTTCTCTGCTTTTCTGGCCAAATTCTTTGCCATTTCACGGTCATGGTTCCTAGAGTCGTGTCGCACATATTTGTTACACTTTTTGCACAACCTCTTTTTCTTTTTGCTCTTCGCAGCAGCTATTTCACGAGCACCAGCTTTCCTTTTTCTCTTACGACAGCCTTTGTTGTTTATACCAGTAGGAACTTCAACATCAATATTATCAGGTCTCGATACACCAATTACAGACTTCATAATATCTTTCTTTGAAAGCACCAGCTGGTCCGTAAGATCAGCTTCAATTTCAGTTCTCAGTTGAGCGATCTTTTCATGGTAAACAGTACACTTCTCCACGTTATTGCTTAAAAGTCGAATACAATAATTCACATCTGTAAATATTGCATACGCCAACTTATCAACATGGTTGTTGTCACGATACTTGTTTCGGAGTTTGATCATACCAGCTGGCAATGCATCCCTCCTCCAACGCCTAAGCACATACTGACTCGGAATCTCAGGAATGTCATTACGATGAAACACAGCAAATATATGGCGACAGAGATAACCATGACGAGAAAAATGCATACAACTACATTCATAAGTCCCATCCGCTGGATTATGCTCAACCTCAATTAAAAAAGAAAAATATATAAGTTACTAACGATTTATATATAGATTAAAACAAAACTGTATACACTAGTGAATATAGACAGATATTCACTAATGTATAGACCAGTAAAAATAAAAGTATTTAAAATGAATACATAATATTCACCAGTGTATAAACAATATACACTGTTGTATATTATGTATAAACCAATGAATATACACTGGTGTATACATAATATATACCAGTGTATATTGTTTATACAACAATGAATTTAAAAGATGTATTGTTTGAAAATACCTTCAATTCAGCTATTGGCTTGCATCGTTTGTCTTTGTGTATAATCTGATAAACCTGAACACCATTACTTTCAGTAACACCGTTGTGTGCGCATCTAAATATACCTTTCACTATCTCGTTCTGAACCTCATTAAAAATTTCTCTTGTGTATACCATCGATGCATGAACTTCAACCTTTAAAGGAGTTTTGATTTTAGGTGAAGTTGTGTCTGTAGCATGGTCAAGGAGATCTTGATTATGCCGTTGTGACTCCATGGCTGCCTCAAAACACATCATAAAACTGACGAGGGTGTTGCCTTCATGCGAAAAGTTACCAAAGAATGAATTGGAACTTTCCGACCTAGATGTAGTCTTCATCAAACCACACATAGAAAGATGTTTGAAGTATGCAGGAATCCATTTGGTCCTGAGGTCAAACATGTCAGTCAACCATCTGTTTGCATTTAGAACGAACTCTTTAATCAAAAGTATCCACCCCTCCTCAAATTCGTCAGGCTCTAGATAAACATTCCATACTAATTTGTGGAGACGTTTCCTAAAATCCGTGTTTTGAAGTAACTCCTTGCAGACCTATACATTAAATAACAATATAGAAATAATTAATGACATCATATTGTAATATATTCACTAATGTATAAAAAACAAACCTTGACGGGTAACTTGTTCATTATATGCCACATGCATAAACGATGCTTGGACTCATTAAAAACAAGAGGAATAGCTTGAATCAGAGCAGGGTCTTGATCAGTTAAAACCATCACCGGCTGTTTCTTAGAATGAGCAGAAAGAAACGCCTTAAGAAGCCACGTGTAAGACTCGATGCTTTCACTACTAAGCAATGCACCGCCAAAGTTAACACTCTTATAATGGTTATCGACACCAGTAAATGGTACAAACACCATCTTGTACCTAGAAAAAGTATAGTATATAAGACAATATCTAAAAATAATTTCAGAGTATACACCATCTTGTGCATATACAAATATTCACTAGTAAATACACAAATATACACCAGTGTATACACTACATACACCAGTGAATACAGTACAATATACACAACTGTATACATTATATATACTATTATTTGTTCAATTAACTATAAAAACAATAAAATGTACTTACTTGTTAGTCTTGAATGTCGCATCAAAAGATATCACATCACCAAAAACCTCGTAGTTGACTTTTGAAGTTTCATCAGCCCAAAATAAGGAAGTCAATTCCCTTTTTTCACACTTGTACTCAAACGAAAAGTTTGGAACACAAACTCTACGATTTTCCATCTTATTCACCAACATCTGAGCGTCATAGTCCCCAATATAGGCATTCAAATCCCTCCTGCAATTCTTGAAGTCAATCCTAGTACCACCAACATGATTGTAACCACCTCTAACAACATTCAACAGCTTATGAAGGCGAGAAGCACCAACACCTGCTCCGGAAGATGTATGAACCAAAGCCTGGTCTGAATAGCTCAGCTGCCTTTCACTCCGAAGCAAATGCCTCAATTCAAGGGGGACCATACTGTGGTTATGTGTTTCTCTAAAAAGATATAATCTGAATTTCGAGGTCTTAGGGTTTTTCATGAATCGAACGCAAGCTGTACATCCAGTAACCTTAACATTAGAACGTCGCTTTTCCGCACCAATGTCCTCCAACGAATCAAAAGAAAGGATGCGTGGCTTGCCTTCTCTACTACAAACTAAAACCCGCAAGTAAACTGCACCATTCTGTTTCTTCCTTTGAGTAGACAAACGAACATTAAAACCAGCAAGATATGCATACTTCCTATACATATCAATGCAGGCACCTAAAGACTCGTATTCTCTAAAAAGAACAGGCTTAACATCATCAGCTACTTTCGGAGTACAAACGATAGATCGACCGTCAACCGAAATAACTTCACCACTTTCAGATTCATTGACATGATCCACACCTGAATATGAAAAAAGAACAAAAAGTATACATTAGTATTTCATAAATATACACAGGTGTATATAAAACAGGGGAATATATATTGAATGCATTTGTTAATGTATATACACTGGTGAAGAAATAGAATGTTACCGATAGTAATTTGACTGATAGATGACAGTTCAGAAACAGAATTAGCTTCAATAATTTGACTGATAGATGACAGTTCAGAAACAGAATTAGCTTCAATCACTCCTTCGATTGACGAAATAGAAGAATTAGAAGAATTAACTTCTGATTGAGGACGGATATCACTTACAACAGTAGATTCCATCACAAAATTGAAGAATTAAACCTAAAATTCTAAGCAATTCGAGAAAAAAAAAACTAGGTCAATATGAACAGCAAATCAACCGGACCGAAAAAAATGAAATCAAATAGGAAATTATATAAGCTGTAGAGATCTATATCTGATGAAGATTCTGTGATCATTATCAAAATCCGAATTTGAAGGAATCAAAATCGCGATTTGAGAGAGAGAGACCGAGAGAAGGTAGGTGTTTGATTTCTGGTAATTTTAAACATAACTGCAAAATGACCAGAATACCCCTGACAGTGTTAATCTTGATGATGGATTAAAATTTTAAAATTAAGGTGATAATATGGTTCCTAATGGTTCCTAAAAATTTGAATGGTTCTTAAATGAAACCAACTCTATATATATATATATATATATATATATATATATATATATATATATATATGGAAACAAGTTGTATTATAGCTACAAGACAACAAGAAAATCTATTTACTCAACTATATATTAGTTGATCAATCTACGATCTTCATAAAGACTTCAATAATTACTAGCATTCAAAGTAGAGTTTGCTTTTTATTGATCTGGATAACATAACATAGATGACCTATAGATCATAATATTAGTAACTTTAGGGATTAAATATTTGGGATGCCATAATATTCTTCAGAAAACTAAAAACAACTTTCCATGTCTTGTTACATTTCCCCCTCCAATATCAAATGCATTAGAGCTACTTGCCAACATCCGTGCTATCCATATGTGTCTGTTAAATATCGAAATCAAAACAAACAAACCCATTAGATTTGGATTGCTTAATATTACGCTAATTCGTTGCTTTAACTCGACATAGAAAAAGATTGATCTTTTACTACTATGGCTTTCTTTGAATAGAAGCTTCTGTAAGCAAAGAAATGTTAGAAATCATAGCTCTTGAGGAACCGAGCCAATTAAAAAGAAAGTTCTGTCAATTAGGCCATTGATACACCTACATATACGAATCATAACACTATAAAAGAAAAAATAAACAAAAAAGATTTCACTCGTTTATACGAAAATTGTCTGAATGGGTTGTAATTATTTGATAACCGATCAAACATGTTTAAATAAAAAATTAATTAAGAAGTGAGATGGGTCAAATGAGTTCAATATGTTAATAGGGTCAAAATTTGATAAACATGTATTTAAATGTTAGAGTAAATTACACCGTTAGTCCCTATATTTGTACTCAAATCACTAGTTCGAGACTTTTTTAAAAATAATTATGCCATTAGTCCCCATTGTTGTAAATCCGTTACACCGGTGGTCCATTTTTCAAACGTCCGTCTATATTTAACGGAAACCAAGTCACGTGCCCTCCACATGAGGGCATTAAAGTCTTTAACCACCCTCATTCACCTTATTAACACCAACAAACATCTTTATTCTTCAAAACCTCCCCCTTCAATAAACTTTTTCTCCAATCTTACAAATTATAATCCTACCAAAAATTTCTCCACATCCTTATAAATTATAATCCTAAATTGAATCGAACATATAAACAACACCACCGACAACACATGTTCTCCGTTCATTACCGTCGACTTTTCTGTTGGTTCCGGCGTTGACTATTCCATCAATATCGTGTCATTTGCAGCTCAAAATATCTTCGCATTCGATACTATTAAAAAGTTTACACAATCCCAAGCTGTGTTTCTTGAAGCTACTGTTTTTGTGCTTGCCACGTGGCTTCTGTTTTGCTTTTTTGTTAGATTTGGGAAACTTGGTGATGGGACCTCTCATTGGTTTAGGATTAGATGGTGGATTAGTAGATTGGATATCTCTTTTTCTACTACAAAAACATCAACTGAAACAGAGTTAGTAACACCATCAGTTCTTGATTTGATTCCATTGAATTGGAGTTGATTTTGATTTGGGGATGAAGATATGTCGTTTTGGGGATTCTTTGCTCTCTTTTTTTAGTGTAAAAGGTTGTACAATTGATTAAGAATCGCCACCACAACAACCACCGGTTTTCGTCACTCCTCCGCCACCTCCTTACCGTTTCCCCTCCACCCAAAACGAATCAAATCGCTACCCATCATTCGAGTCATGATGGAACCCATCCGACCAAACCCTAAACGACGACGAAGAATCCAGCGGTGTTCAAACACCCACTGTGACAGACGAATGGGGGGAGAAATCTGAACCGGAATATGAACCGTTAACGAAATTACCCACAATTGATTAAGAATTTTGATTTACCCCTTTGGTTTTGATTTTGATTTGGGGATGAAGATGATTGGGGAAAAAGTTTATTGAAGGGGGAGGTTTTGAGGACTGTTGGTGTTAATAAGGTGAGTGGGGGTGGTTAAAGACATTAATGCCCTCGTGTAGAGAGCACGTGACCTGATTTCCGTTAAATATAGACGGACGTTTGAAAAATGGACCACCGGTGTAATGGATTTACAACAATGGGGACTAATGGCATAATTATTTTAAAAAAAGCCTCGAACTAGTGATCTGGGTACACATATACGGACCAGCGGTGTAATTTACTCTAAATGTTATTAACCTTCTAAATGGTTTTGTAATCATATTAAATTCATTAGCTACTTAAAACATAGAGTTAATTACATAATTGGTCCCTGTGTTTGTTCCAATTTAACGGGTTCAGTCCATGGGTCACAAATCGTTCGGGTCCAGTTCCTGGGGCATATGTTTGGTTACACGTTTGGTCCCTGCGTCTAACGACTGCTAATTTTTAACGTTAAATATGACATGTGACAGGCACGTGATGGGTAAATTAGTCATTTCACATATCTTTTTCCCCTTTATCATCACACTTGCTATCTTTCCCCCACATTGCATATACAGATATAGATATAGATATATAATCACACCTTCCTTCTTCTTTAAATAAAATCAAACCGTCCATTTCCAGATCTTAATTCTCGGATCCACCTTACATTTCGCACGGATACATACTTGAAAAAAAAATACAAACTTTCACCCAATTTACAAAAAACAATTCAAAATTAGCAATCATTAACATTACCAGAAACGCAATTAAAACAGATTTTAAAAACTTTACCTAATTTTATCACGAGCAATCAATTCTTGATAAGTAACCGCAATATCCAGGTCACGTAATCCCCCAAAAATATTTCCATAATCCGGCTTCTTGGAGCTGAAACAATCCGAAGATTCATCTAAATTAGAAAGATCAAGTACCGGAATCGTGGACACACTTTCACCTCTACCAAAAATCTCTTTATACTCATCAACTTTAACAGAAACACCTCCGTTTAAGTTCGCCCGCTAGTGCTTCCTGGAGAACACGCCGTCGTAAACGTTTTTTCCGGTGACATTTGAAAGTTTCCGTCTGTGAAAAGGACGTTCCATTTAAGAAAAAAAATAATTAGTTCGTCTGTGAAAACGACTTCTTCTTTAATACGAAGTCGTCGCCGTCGTGGCAGTTTTTCCGGCAGGTAGCGCGAGAATATCAACCATAGGATTATCGAGCAGCAACAACTACGCTCTGTGGTCTGTAAACTGGACGTGTGTGGTTGTACATCTGAGCTTTGCTGGCCGGAAACGATGGATTGGCGGTGGTAGGTGTAGGGCCGGCTGAGATTTTTTAATTGGAGAAATGTTGTGGGTATAGTGATGATAAATGTGGAAAAGAAAGGCGAAATTACTTTTTTACCCATCACATGTCTGGCACATGTCACATTTAACGTTAAAAATTGACGATTGTTAGACGCAGGGACCAAACGTGAAACCAAACATATGCCCCGGGGACTGGACCCGAACGATTTGTGACCCAGGGACTGAACCCGTTAAATTGGAACAAACACAGGGACCAATTATGTAATTAAATCTAAAACATATTAAAAAATCGACCAAAAGTATTGGTGGGTCAACCCAATCAGACCAAAACCATTTTTAACCCAAAGATAAAAGTTACATTTTTTGACTCGTTATCTAACCCGTCCAATTTGCGACCTCTATTTAATTCTTATAAAAAAAACATCTCATATAATAGCAAAAAATATAACTTTGATGGTAACATTGATTATGACTATAAATATATGTGCAGATGGACTTAGAATTCACACACCATGGATTTAGTTCATGGTTTTAGTCGACCAAAGGTCAGACACCACACCTACGAAAACGAAAATTGAAAAAATTAATAAGTAAAAGGGTAACCTATAAAGATCAGGGGCCAATGACAACCAAAGTGGAAGGGGAATACAACACGGGCCAATGACAACCAAACTGGACGAGAAATTTGGTGGTTTTAGACGAATTGAGAAGCTATATAATGGCTCCAAAGTTGTTCACAGAAACAAGAAAAAAAAAATGAGTATCACGTCAACTCAACTCGGTTTTTTTGTCTCAACGTCACTGAGTTAACTCGGTGTGCTTACCTTAATGGTATGTGTAAAAGGCACTTCTATAACAGCAAACGAAAATTTAGACATAACTTGTCCGAGAGCATGTCAATGTGCAACGGGAGTAAGGAAATGTTTCACCTTCATCTTTGATCTTCAATCACCGGCAAAAATTTCGTCAGAAAGTATTTTTTTTGTTTATTTTCCCCAAGACACCTCCCATTTTTTGATCTGAAAGTATTAACGTAGCTATGCCTGAGGTGGCTGTGGCTAGCGCGATATGGCTTTCAGATTTTTTGATCATATAAATGGATTGGATCGGATCAGATTCGGATCATTTGATCCATTAACAACCCTATATGATCATGTGAAATATTTGCAAGATTTATGACCCCATCAAGTAACTGAAATTCAATTTCGATTTCTACGCATATGAAATGTTTTTTTTTTTCCCTTTATAAGAAACATTTTATATGGAGCGTAAAATTATACCTCCAACAATCACATAGTTACAGTAGACTTAAAAAATTTAAACTCGATAATTATTAAAGTGTTGCCATAAATGATACGGAGTAAAAACATTTATCTATTGCAGAATCTATCCAACGAAGGAATTACTGAAATTCTTAGTACAATCTGAAAGATAACGTCGTATGAGTTTGTGTGCGTAAACGAGACGTTTGAGCGTATGACGTGATGGCGTAAAATGGAAATGAGTGATTGGAAATGTTGGGACTTTTGTACATAAGTGTGTGTCTAGTAGGCTCTGTTTAGCATCCTAATAATAATATAGATATAGATATAGATATAGAAGATAGATATAGATATAGATACTAATAATAACCATGCACATCCCTAATGGAGTCAACTACGGCGCATACGGCCGGTTAATTCAGCACTGTACCGACCACCGTCACCTCCGCCACGCTAAACTCCTCCATGCCAAACTCATCGTCTCCGGCGTCACACTCGACAACTTTTTAGCTTCAAAAACTCATCACTTGTTACTCCAAAACCACCCATCTTTTTTATGCACACAAGGTGTTTGACGAAATTCCCAACAAAAATACTTTTTCTTGGAACGCATTGCTCATGGGCTACTCCTTGAATAACATGCACAACGATACGCTGAACCTTTTTCGTAGTTTCCAATCTGTTTCATCGACGTCTGTAAAGCCGGATAACTACACTGTTACTTGTGTGTTAAAGGCTGTATCCTCATTGGGATACGAATCGAACTTGAGTAAAAGATTGGGGAAAATATTTCATAGTTTTGTTATTCGAAATGGGTTGGACTGTGATATATTTGTGGTGAATTCTTTGATAAGTTTTTATTGTAGGTGTGATGATATTGTTACTGCGAGAAGTTTGTTTGATTATGTGCTCGATAAAGATCTGGTATCGTGGAATTCTATGATTGCGGGGTATTCACAAGGAGGGTTTTATGAGAAATGCAAGGAATTGTATTTAAAAATGTTGGATTTGGAAGATATTAAACCGAATGAGTTTACTGTAATCAGTGTCTTGCAAGCATGTGCACAATCGAATGATCTTGATTTAGGAATGAAAGTTCATAAGTTTGTAGTCGATAATGAAGTTAAAACGGATCTTCCTGTTTGTAATGCGTTTATTGCAATGTATGCGAAATGTGGTAGTTTGGATTACGCGAAAGAGCTTTTTACAGAAATGAGCGAGAAGGATGAAATTACGTATGGATCAATTATATCCGGGTATATGCTTCACGGGTTTGTAGAAAAAGCTATGAATCTTTTCAGAAAAATGGAAAAAACAGGGTTGAGTACCTGGAATGCTGTGATATCAGGCCAATTTCAAAACAAACAGTATGAAACGGTAGTGGATTTATTTCGTGAAATGCAGGAATACGGTTTCAAGCCGAATAGTGTTACACTGTCGAATATTTTTCCTACACTTTCACATTTATCGAATCTAAAAGGAAGCAAAGAGATACACGCGTATGCAATCAGAAACAGCTATGACGGAAATATATACGTAGCCACTGCTATTATCGATACTTATGCTAAGTTGGGTTTTCTTAAAAATGCACAAATAGTTTTCAATCAATCAAAAAAGAAAAGCGTTATTATATGGACATCATTAATATCGCATTTTCTGCTCATGGAGAGGTTAATTCAGCACTCGATTTATTTAACGAGATGATTAAAGAAGGCATACAGCCAGATCCTGTTACAATCACATCTTTATTATCAGGTTGTGCTCATTCCGGATTAGTAGATAAAGCTTGGAGGATATTCAATAATATGATAAAAGTATATAAAATTGAGCCGTTAATGGAGCATTATGCATGTATGGTGGATGTTTTAAGTCGGGCATTGCAGCTAAATGAAGCTTTGGAGTTCATAAAGAAAATGCCTTTTGACGCTAATGCTAGAGTTTGGGGTGCATTGCTTAATGGGGCTTCTGTTTCTGGTGATGTTGAAATTGGGAAGTTTGCTTGTGATCATTTGTTTGAAATTGAACCTGAAAATACGGGAAATTATATCATAATGGCTAATTTATATTCACACAGTGGGAGATGGGAAGAGGCTACTAACGTTAGAAGGATGTTGAATAATTTCGGGTTGAAGAAGACTGCGGGTAGCAGTTGGATTGAAATGCCAGATGGAAGGCAAACTTTTTTGCTAGGGATGTATCAAACGAAAGAACATAGGAAATATATGACACATTAGGAGGATTATCCAACTTGCTGACAGACAAAAGCTACGCTGTAAGTGAAACCTTTGACGAGGAAAGCTTTTATTGCTTAGAACCAAGTCTTTCAATCCCGGTATAGAGGTAAAGTTTTCATCTTTGTTCTAGCATTCACATCAATAATTTTCTCGAGTCTATCTGGTTTTCTACATTTTTTTCACAAACAAGTTACTAGAAGATCGTACCCCCAAAACTTGAGGTGGCATGGTTTAACTCGTAATGAATAGTTTATTGATATACTTTAACATTTACAATAATTCTTGATTTTTCGATTATCAATGCATCATTGAGAGATTAATCTGGGATATGTACCTTGAATAAATATCACTACATAATTGCATAGTTTACAACGTTTATCCATTATTAATGCTTTGATGTCGGGACAAGCGGATGTAGAAAGATGAACGAATGGGCCAAATTGTATTTTATTCACTTCTGATTGCCGTATTAGTAGAATAATTGTGAAAAGAACACATGATACCAACATGTTCCTACTAGACATACATTTATGGACAAAATTCCCAACATTTCCAGCCACTCTCTTCCATTCTACTCCATCACCTCACACTCGAAAAGCCCTTATTTACACATAAAAACACGCACTACATTTTAGTTTTTATTCAGCAAAAACTTGCAAGATACTTTTGATTTAGAATGTAGTGTGTGTTTTTACTCCACCCATATCATGACTGTTACTTTTGTTAAAAACATCTATTCATGCTTCTCATGATTTGGGTCGATTTGGGTTGTGTTTTATTTCAGTTGGGTCCAATTAAAGAAAGTCAGCTAAAAGGAAGGTGGGTTGAACATGCTGAAAGTCGCCCAAAGTCTATTATAAGATGTAAAATCCGACTCCACAGGTACAACAAGTGATCGTAATTCACTAGAGTTCGGAATTTTTTTATAACTACTCTATTAATAAGGTGTCCAAAGTGACAAATTAGTTGGTCAAAATTTGTGAATCACAAAAGCAGTGTATTTTTAGTCAAACTGATATTTCTCAATTAGTGGCCACCACAAATTATCAAACACTTTTCCCCACACATTTAACTACTACTATAATACATAAATCCTCTTATCTCCTTTTTTGTGGCACATGATCCCATAATGGATGAAAACACCACAAGAATTACAATCTTGACAGCCCTTTCCACCCTCACACCACCACAAGTTTCCACCTTCGCTACCACCATCTCCTCGCTCTTCCACCACCATCGTCGCCGTCTTTCCTCCCTTTTGTCCTCACGCACGCTTTTCGCTCTCACCCCTTCACCACCTTCATTCCCTCTCCCTTCCCCGGAAATCCCTTCTCATTGCACGTCATCTCTTATCGGTCCTCTCACACCTCTCTCACTTCCTCCATCCCATAACCACGAGCAAACCGCCCTACACAGCAACCATTCTTAGTGACCGTGATCTTGACTCTGTTTTATTGTTATTACTCCTATGTGAATTCCATCAGCATGATCCCGAGACACTAAAGACCTTGTCACCAACGGATTGGCGCGAATCTCTTTCAAAGTATGTTTCCACCACCATGTTGACTCTTTCCGACATTGCGTTTTCTAATAGTGAAACATTGACCAGGTATATAGAAAAATTGGCAAAGTGTAGCAAGTTTGTTGATGTGATGGGTTGTGGAGATGGAAAGGAAAGGAAAGAGGTGGCGGCTTCCGTTGCAGCAGTGGTGGCATTGCCATCAGTGGAGATGAAACAAGGAGGAAAAGAGTGTGTTATATGTAAAGAAGAGATGAAACAAGGGAGAGATGTTTGTGAATTGCCTTGTGAACATCAGTTTCATTGGATGTGCATATTGCCTTGGGTGGTCAAGAGGAATACATGTCCTTGTTGCCGCCATCGGCTTCCGACCGATCACGTCTATGGTGAGCTTGAGCGGCAGTGGGAGGCTGTTGTCAAGATAGGTGGTAGTTATTTTTAGTTTTGTATGATACATCTAATAAATATATTTTTAAATCGGTTCGGGTATGTTTTATATCCAAAATCTGTCAAACTATTCGAAAGTAAACATGACTCATATTCGGCTTCAACATAAACGAAACCAAAAAACCCTTATACAATAAAAAAAAAGTCAGGTGTGTTATTTTATAAGTCGGAAAAAGACCGATAAATGAGTTATTGTTGTGAAACGGTTTCTAGTGCACATCTTGGTTGGGCGACTGCACAGGGCCCAAAATATGTACGAAGCCTATTTTTTTACTACATGTATGTACTTATTGGTGTAATGCTATAAGAAGTTATGTTGTTTACGTAACACACTAAATATATCGACGTAATGCTATAAGAAAAAACACTTTAAAACTGTTATTTTGTTTTGAATAATTTTAATAACAAATATGTAAGTAATATATAGACCTAATATATAAAATAGGTCCAAAAATAGACATAATCTCACAGTTTGAAAAACCTACCTTTAGCTCTATCCTAGGCTTCGCCCCTAGTCAAACTTTGATACCGGAAAAATCTACAAAAATAATCGGTGAAGAAACAACTCTCATATTATAACCGTTATGTAAATAATGACTATTAAATATGCTTAAATAGAAAAGGTTATAATAAAAAAACAGGGATAATACTTATAAACTGAATATCATAAATTTGACTATTTTGCATTTGTTATTATAAAAGAGTGTATAAAACTCAAAGTTTTCAAAAATGTCCTTAAGACGAAACGCACAACCGTCGAAACACCATCTGAAGCGTCACAAACTCAAAGTTAGTGAAGATAAATAATGAAGAAGATCCTCAACATTAACAAGGTCCGGTTTTTTCCCAATTAAACAAAAGATTATTTGCTAAACATAGCAAAATATATTTGTTAACAGTTTCAACTTGCCTCGGAAATTTGCCTAAAATTGTTTAGCTACCTCTTACCCGTTTGGAAACTATATTACTTGGTGTCTTTTTGTAATAGATTTCTAAACATGTTTTGAAAAACAACTACGTGTATGATATAGTAACCTTGGCTAAATTAAGTCCTTTTTTCTTCCCATAACGATGATTTATTTGATTGTTGTGAACGAAAATGTAAACATAGTAGAGGAAGTGGAAGAGGAGATGGATATCAGGGATTGTGACATCGAGCTAGTGATGGCAGAGACGGCATTGTCAAGGCCAGAGGCTTTAGAAGCTATTGAGACACATTCCGGAGACGTGGTTCGGCAGAGTTTGACATGAAGTTTTAATTTGGTTTTCTTTTCAAGTACTTTTGATAAACACTCTTGGTCCCAAATGTTTGGGCTCATAATAAGCCCAATAATCATAAACACCTTATGATCTTGGATGTCTGTTTAGCCTATATGGACCTTCATGAAACAACACAAACATAAATAAATAAATATCAACTTTTAAGAAAACATGTTTTGGTGTGGCTTATAGAACAAGAACAACATTTAATTTGGTCTATGGGTTTCTTTACAACTCACTATTTAACCAATAACATGTCATGTTTACTCATTTTCAGTGTCCATATATATGTACTTAATTCAATTTCCTTTATTTTAAATCATCCTTAACTTTTTAATATTCATAGATTTCTCTAACATATCTTTCAACAAAACATTCATAATAACAATTGTATTATACTTTTTATAATTGGGAACCAAAATAGATAAATCGATATAGAATGACGATAAATATGACTTTTTTGTCTAAATAGATGCGAAAAATTCTAAATTTTTTTATCAAAGTTTGTACATGTCTAAAGTTATAACTTAAAATAGTATGTTTACCGCTTATGATTTTCTTATTTCTCTAAAAGATAATGGGCAGATGTTTCGTTATATATTAATCAACACTTGAAAGTCGTAGCTTATACTACTTCGAACATTGACTCAGTTACCCTGAAAAGTCATAGTCTAACTTATGAGTTGGAATCGTTAACCATCTTTCGGAACATTGGAGATAAGTAACATTATTATATCACAAATAAATATAAATATATATACAATTTATTTAAAAAATGTACATGTCAAAATCATGGTCCATATTTTGGTTCATAGTAAGAGCTGAAAGAAAATTAGAGAGGGGTCTAAATCATGGGTGATGGGTGAGTAGGCCCAAATATTTAAAGACCACTTTTTACATATAGTTTGCTTCTTATTTTTTGTTTCGACAATCATGGTATTCGATCTTTATAACATGACCTTGTTATACTTTCTTAATACATTTAATTTTAAGTTTTAGATTTCCGTCATAAAATCATTAGCCTTGCTCGCACCATAACTTGAGTATACATCAATTTGATCTGAAGTAAGACAATAGATTACATTCTAACAAGGTATAGACCGATGAAGAGACTTGCCCATCCCCGAAACATAAATATGTGCACCAATCGTCTAACTAACCAAAAAAACGTCACAAAATTATTGTGAACCAAGTAAATCCAACCTTATTTTATAAAACAGACCAATATTACTTCTCATACAATAAACTATAGTTTATATGACATATAATAATAATAATAATATGATACCAACTAACATTAATAGTGTATGAAGTCAAGACTTTTTTAATGTTAAAGGGCCACAAAGCTTATCTTAGATCTATTTGTTTAAAATCCAAAAATGAATATTATTGACTCACATAAAACTCAGATGTCACAAATGCATGTACTTGATACCAAATTGGACTGCTAGACCCCCACAAGCCACATCCTAAAAATAATTTTGATAAGAACTTATATTAGATGTTTTATAATTAAGTTTGACCGGACTATATTTTGAATGATAGTTGTAACGATTATAATGAAATGAGATAATCTAATGATTAAATGATTAGAATTTATTTAACATGATTCATTTAAATCTAAAATCTCACAAGTACAATGTATTAATTAAAAGTAGCACTTCAATATTTGAAACATGAATTGAACATAACAAATCAAAGTAGTAGTAACTTTTAAATAGTTGGATAGTTTTGTTACAACATGTACCTCTTATGTAATCATTCCGTTGACTTTCCGGATTATCGTTCAAGTATGGGGTTTAAGTCTTCAATGGTACGCAGTCAAATGCTAGAAAGTTATAGCTAAAAGGTTATTTGGGACGATTTTTCATATTATGATACTATTGACCGCTTTGGGTGCATATATAGAAATCTTTCCCATTATGATAGTTTCCTAAACGGATCATCTTATCTCCAAAGAAGGCATCATTAGTTCATATATACAAAAAACTCAACTAAGATGGACATAGAAAATCAATCTTAAAATGGGTTTCAACCTCATATTCTCTAGCATATATCCTTGTTAAAACGGTTAGATGACTCAAGATGGTAAACGCACAAATCCGATATGACAAAAAAAAAAAAACCCAACGATACACAAAACACGAGATGATCTACAAATAAAAGAATATTATCTATATAAATTCGGAGTATATAGTTTCTTAATCATGATTATTGGTTCTATAGCCCTCTCAAACATAAAAGTTCGAGACCAAATTACTTAAAATGGAAAGTGCTTTGATTAAAGCTACTTAATTTAATGAGATGTAGAACCTAAAATAGAAACTATTGCCAACATTGGAATTTTAAAAAATCCAAAAGTACTCATAAAAAATAGGTTTCCATTAATAACCAAAAACCTTGTTCAATGCATCCAATATACTAGTACTAAATCGTGTAAAAAAACGTGTAAATAATGAGTTAAAAATGTTTAATTAGTACTAGTATAATTAAGATACATAACTTTTGACTTATGAGTAATAGTGAAATGTTTTTACAAAGTCTTGATTAACTAGATATGTTATGGAGGTCATTTATAATGATCGTTAAGTCGTTTCAAGAAGTTGATAAGAAATACCGCAAACTTTGACCCCCATGTTGTCTATTTGATTCCAGACTTAAATCACTTTGGAGCTTCATATGAAATCACTTTGACCTCGTGTAGTCGGTATAGATTAATAAAATAATTAACGACACTAAAAATCTTCAACAAATAATTATACTGTTTTTAACAAGATACTGTTTAAAGTAATTAAACCAAATTCAAAGAATTTGTAACACAAACACAATGCTTTTTGGTAGCCAATTGCCCACATGGGATAATAAGAATCAAGAGAAAAAAGTTGATTTTATGATTTATCTATCCATTTAGGTGTTGATATGAAGCTTCACCATGTCATTAAGCATTTCATAAATCATTATTATTGCTCAAATGGTTGTTTTTTTAATAACTAAATGTCATGTGTGTTCACTGAACTAATCACTAGTAACTTTAATGTCTTTTATTGAACGTGAATGAGATCACAAACCCATAATCATAACCCATAATCATAGAATATTAACGAGGCTGATGATTCGATAGGCTATTAGTCCTTGTGGACAAAATGGTAAGGATCATTATGTCATTAACTTCGATACCTAAAAAGATTTCTTCTCTAACGAGTTGAATAATTGTCATGATGAAATAAACTTGTAATTAGTTTTCAGATTACGAGCTAAATTAACTCGTGAATCAAACACGTTGAGTTGGCTTAATGAATTGAACGTTACTTATCAAACTTTTGATGTCGTAAAGCTGATTTCGTCCATACTCGTATGACGACTACTTAGGCATTACCCGTGTAATGTATCATATTCATAATACATGTACTACATTGTATGTCACAATTTTGACATATACCTATCTTCTACTACTATTTTTAAATATATTTAATGATATGATATCACGGCGGAGCTACATTGAGCCGAGCGGGTTCAATCGAACCCACTGAATTAAAAATATTTTAGCATTTTAACGTATTTTAGTGTAAGTTTACCCTTATTTAGTATATAAACTCATTAACTTTATATTCAAAACATAACTAAATCCTAATCTGAATTCACTCAAGAATATTCCTAACCTCCGCACATGTATTCATATCATACATATTCCCGATGTGCTATGTATAGTGGTAGTTAATTACCTATTTTCTCCCACATTCGTGATATGTAACTTATTGGTTATATAATTTGATATGACCACTTATAATAGTATTTAAACCTGAATATATAATTGAACCTGAAGTAGTCATACAATCAGGATGAACATTGTTTTTCCATCAATGGCATATTTTAAGATTATAGGTGAACGAAGAGCTTTTTTTTCGTTCTAGATTATTCAAAAAAACCGAGACTAATGGAATATTTTTCCTTGCCACCCTATGATTATAGGCAAAACTATATCAAAATATTCAAGTATACCCAGTTTAATATTATATATCGTGCTTTAAAAGTTTCACGTCATCAACGTCATGTCATTGAATACGAGTTATAGGATGTCGAACATATTCAATTGCAACAAATGAAAGTTTCAATCATATTACAAAACTTTTATAAGTATAACAGAGTAATTTGGTTATAGTTAAGTATATTTTGATCTAATGGTTTGATATTTAAACGAAAATAGTTATAGTAAAAATTGTTTCACCATATCATATGATTTCCGACATGATATGCTAACGTCACTTTCGAAAACTAAAAATGATAATCTACAAGTAACTAAACAGAGGAATCATATGAAAAGTTCTATTTATTTTTGTTGTGTTGTATTTTGAATGTTAAAACCAAAGTTATTGTCATGAGACCAAGACAGATGTTAATCGTGTTTTTGTTGTGGCAACAATCACATACAATATTGTTAGGATGGCATATTCTTTCTAAAATTCGAAAAATAATAATTGGAAGGCCAAAGTTTTTGTCTTAGGATATCTAAGAATCTTTTTTGAACATTACAACATCTACTTTACCACGAAAAAAAGTTTAAAAGACACAAGAAACGTGACTAACCAAACATAGTTATATCGTATATATATGATCCAAATGTCGTATACTTGTATGTACCCATGTCAAGTGTTAATGGGACTTGTATTCACACAAATGATCATAAAAGGGACCAAATGAACACATATTAAAAAACCTAATTTTCCATATTTTGTAGATGTAGTACAATGTCATTTGTTTGTTCTTTGTTTTTGGTTTTGCATTATTAAAGTACAACCTTCTCAAAAGTTTTAAAATCCGTTTTTAAACAACATCAAAGCCGAATAGAAATAGATTGCTAGATCATATAATGTATTCCTTGATCGAAAGTTTGTGTCACTATCCTTTTGTCCAAAGGCTTAACACACAAACCAGACTGTCAATTATAGTTTGACATAAAAGCTTTTAACCAAAGTTTAAGAAATAAGTAAGAATAAAAGAAAATCGCCAAAAAAATACTCAAAAATTAAGCTGCATATTTCTTTTATGAAAAAACTCAAATATTCACTCCTCGCCCGCCATGATATTTGCTCTTTCAGTTAAGAGTTAATTGCATAAATCGTCGACAACGATTGTTCATGTTTGCAAGTTTCGTCCCAAAAGTTTGAAAGTTTGTGTATAGTTTTTGTGGAAACTTTTTGAGCGGATATATTCCCTGACACATACGGTTTATGTCAAAGATTGACTTTTTGTATCACTCTTAACAAGAACGATATCCGATACAAAAGGTTTCCAAGGATAATACTATGTATTTTCAAAACCATAAGGAATAAACTACATTATGAGCAAACTTCAAAAACAATTTGCTCATTAACCGTTAATTAATTGTAAATTATTGAGTCGGTCTAAAACAAAACTCAATATTACACTTCTACTTATCTCGTAAAGACAAGACGTGTGGATCGTAAGCATTACCGATTATCAACATCTTGCTAACCATTAATTAAAAGAAAAAAGAAAAATATATGACAACCAAACCAAACCCTCTTGTCAGATAAGTTATATTCTATACTTTTCCTTTTCTCATTTTCTTTTATAAAACCTGTGAGATCCCAATCTGACACAATTTAAAAGATCTCCTGCCCAAAAATTCCAAAACCCTTTTTATAATCATTTAGCCCTAATATATATATATATATGATATATTATCCAAAATTTGTATGATTTATGAACAAAGTCTGTCACAATCAAATCTATATGGGCTTTTACAGCTAATACTGTTCTTGATTGGTGACACAGAAGGAAGGTCCACATGAATTAAGGAGGAGGGTTCAAGGTATACACACGCACACCTCCATATTCTCTGCACTTATTTTTATTATTATATAAATATATTGTATTAAAAATAATAAAAATTCAATCTTTATTGATTTTTATTATGTTTTAAGCAATCTTGACCCATACCCACTTCATTTTTATGGTGTTTTAGGGTTTCTTTTTTTGTTGGGTGTTTTAATTTTCAAGAATCTTGGATAAAGTTTATCAATCTTTAATGGACTTTTATTGTGTTTTAAGTAATTTTGACCCATACCCATTTCATTTTAAGGGTATTTAGGGTTTCTTTTTTTTGTTGGGGTGTTTTTGATTTCAAGATCTGTGGATTTTGGATAAGTTTTGGATTTTTTAGGGTTTTTTTTGGGTTTTGATGAATTGGGGTTGTTTTGAGAGGAATTAGAGTTAATTCTTGATGAATATTGTGATTGATTTGTATGAAAAGTTCATGTTATCTGGGAATAGTTATTGAATATGGTCAAACCGTGTTGGAAGCCATCGGTTGAAGGTGATTGTGTTAGAAAACCCGGGGATCAAATTGGGAGAACAGATGGATTGTTGTGGTATAAAGATTTAGGTGTACATGTAAATGGTGAGTTTTCGATGGCTGTGATTCAAGCAAATAATTTGTTAGAAGATCAATGTCAAATCGAATCAGGGTCGTTGAGTTCGTTGCAGTCAGGTCCTTATGGGACTTTTATTGGAGTGTATGATGGACATGGTGGACCGGAAACTTCAAGATTTGTTAACCAGAATTTATTCCTTAATCTTAAAAGTAAGTTCTTTGATGATTGTGTTACTTTTATTCGATTTTGATCTAATAAAGTAGGGTGAAATCATTAAAATACTAAATAGTAACCAAGTTACAATATTGTAACACTAAAGTTACTTAAATTCTTAAAACCAGTCAAATTTCAATATTGTTCCAGTTTATTGTGAGATTTTCCGTAATTTTCTCCATTTTGTGACTTTAAAGTACCTGTTAGTTTAGGGTAGATTCAAATTTTAGAACAGATTTAACATTTTCACAACACGGAACATAGCAGAAACTTGAGTGGTTTTGCAGTTAAAATAGTTCGAGTGATTTTTCTGGAACACTAGTAAAACTCGGTTAGTAAAGAATATGTTCCGGATAAAGTATTAATAATGTATTTGGTTCAGAATTTGCCACAGACGATCAAGAAATGTCTGGAGACGTTATCAAGAAGGCTTTTTTAGCAACAGAAGATGAATTTCTATCTCGAGTAAGAGAACAATGGCGTTTATGCCCACAAATAGCTACTGTTGGGACATGTTGTTTGGCTGCTGTTATTTGCAACGGATTGATATACGTTGCAAATGCTGGAGATTCACGAGTGGTGTTAGGGAGAGCAGATAAAGGTGTTAGAGGTTTATCAGCTATACAATTATCAACCGAGCATAATGCAAGTTATGCTTCTGTTAGAGATGAGCTTCAGTCCTTGCATCCTGATGACCCGAAGATTGTGGTTTTGAAACACAATGTTTGGCGTGTTAAAGGGATCATACAGGTACGTTGAGTTTTAGAAAGTCAAACATTGTACCTTTTTAATGGAAATCTTGTTGATGAAATTGGTTTTTTGGTCTCATTTTCTTCTTAGTTATATCATTTTTGTTTAGTAGTTCGATACACTTCGTCTTTTTTCTTTGTGATCATAACAGTTCTCGTGATTTAAAAGATAAGTTTTTACTCATTTGACTCCTAAAAGTCAACTGTGATATCTTTCTTTGTGAATGATTCTCTTCTTCTATAAAAATTGCAGTCGTAATTTCTAAACTTCTCATATTGTTTAGTAAACTGTTACATCTGGTCAAATGTCTTAATATGCTAAAAAATAAGAAGTGATGCATAAGTGTCACCAATTAAGGTTTAAATATTAATAATATTTTTGGTTTTCAGGTTTCAAGATCCATTGGGGACGCGTATCTAAAGAAGTCCGAATTCAATAGAGAGCCTCTATTGGCAAAGTATAGACTATCCGAACCCTTTTCAACGCAAATCCTAAATCCAGAGCCATCAATCTTCATACACAAAATTAACCCAAAAGATCAGTTTCTCATATTTGCTTCGGATGGTCTATGGGAACATCTTAGCAACGAGGATGCAGTTAATATTGTTCATAACTACCCACGTAATGTAAGTTTATCATTTTTTGCTTCGTTATCATTATTCCATGTTCCCTTAAGTTCCAAACTTGTAACGAACATAGAAAGTAAGACAAAAAAAACAAGGTAGATTATGTGATACGGAAAATTAGAATCAGATAATTAGTGGTAAATAAATATTGTTGTTGTAAATATGTTTAGATGTGCTTTTGGTGTTTAAAAGTGTCATAAAACGGGTAGTAGAAAATACGTTCGAGTGTCTTACATGAAAATCATAACAAGCCGAGTGACCTAAATGGAACAATTATGAAACTTGGTTATAGTTTAACATTGAAACTCGGATGGTTTTTATAGTTCAAATAATGTTTAGTGTCTGATACCGAGAACCCAAATTGATCCGGATCTTTTTTTTTTTTATATGTAGGGAATTGCAAGAAGACTTGTGAAGGCTGCACTTCAAATAGCAGCAAAGAAACGAGAAATGAGATATTCAGATTTGAAGAAAATCGATAGAGGAGTTAGAAGACATTTCCATGATGACATCACAGTCGTTGTCGTGTATTTAGATCCTACATTACCAAACAGAACATCAGCTCGTGGTTTAGTATCGATAAAAGGAGGTGGAGGGTTACCACGCACCAACAATTGTAGAACCCGAAAGCTGCTTTTATTAAGTAATGTTTGTAAACTAAAGTATATGTAGCCATGGGAATGAGTGTGTGGAATGGGAATGGAACAACGTTCTTTCATTCTTTATGAAGAATCTTACGATAAATCTTTTATTATTTTTTTGTTTTTGTTTGCTTGTTTTTGTGGGTTGTGATAGACACGACAGCTTTCAAGTTAGTGACCTTGAACAAAAGTAACACGGCATTGTTTAACGCGTTTGGAGTTCTGTATATAGCAAAACTTGTTCTTCAATGTAACTTTATAATGTTTAGAAATGCAACATCGACATTGGTATCATTTGTTATGTTTGTTTATTTTCATTTCTTTTGTCAATTCATAATACTCGGAGTAAAGTTTTATGTTTTACCAAAGCGCTTATTTATCTATAGTTTGGTTTCAAGTTTCGTAAAAGACAAAGTGTAAATTATTGTGTGACGTGAACACAACTACTCTAAATTGAGAACAGCCATTTCAGTAAAAGATGACTACAAATAACTTTATAAAATCTTCAATGAATTTACTAATCCGGAAAGATTTATCAAAATTTTGAGAAAAAATTGTAACACGGCTAAACTTGTTAAAGACAAACTACACAACAACATGAACTTAGGATAACTTCGACCTCTTATACCGACCATCGTAATATCTAACCATGTGCATTAAGATTCTTAAAGAAAGAGTCTTTACACAATATGTTCTCCCTGTTTTTTTGTTGATGCAAATTCTGCGCAATGTGACATGCCGACTAGAGCGATTTAAGTCCAAGAAATCATCATGACATTTTATTGAGCGGAAGTCAATATAGTTCGTTCATAGTTAAACGAACAACACATTCTTCCTCAACAATTGGCTTAGGGAATAATTAGACTTTCCGCAGACCTAATCTTTTACAGACAAGAACTCGAAAGGGCAATCCTCTAACTTGCAAATTGACAAAATTTTGAGAAATATCGCTTTTTCCTATCTATTAATAGCAAGACAACCAAAAAAGTGACCCGCACCACATCCCATCTTAAG
>CAJVGC010000591.1:37325513-37392564 GCA_910822075.1 Senecio squalidus | reverse complement strand
CTTGTTCCGGTCACTTCGCCTTGGGGTCTGGTCCGACTTCCTTTTCTCACCCGTCTCCTTCTTGGATGAGGCAGGAGTGGTGAGCAGGTCGCTCGTGAGGCGGTGAGCTAGGATGATGGCACTTTGAAGAGTCTGGGGTTCCTTTGTGAGAACCATTCCTCTGATTTCGGGAACAAGACCTGAGATGTAAAGGTCGATCTTGTTCTCTTCCGGAGTCACTAGCCTTGGGACCAGTCGAGCTAGCTCATGGAATCGGGCAGTGTACCCTTCGATGTCGTTTCCGACCATCTGATGATCCCAGAGCGCAGCCTCGAGCTTCTTGATTTCCCCTTTAGGGCAGTACTCCTCAATCAAGAGGGTCTTGAATTGCTCCCAGGTGAGAGCGTAAGCGGTCTCACGTCCCCTGTTACGGACCAAGTTGTTCCACCAGGTCAGTGCCTTACCGTGCAATACGTAGGAGGCGTATTGTACTTTAGTGGCTTCGGCACATCCACTGATGTGCAGCACCGACTCGATGCTTTCAAACCAGGAAACCAAGCCTACGGCACCAGTCGTGCCATGGAACTCCTTAGGCTTACAAGCCATGAAGCTCTTGTAAGTGCAGGCTGGTGGGTTCGGGGGTTGCTGATGGTTCTGGTGGTTGTTTTGTTGCTGCTGCTGCTGCTGTTGCTGTTGCTGTTGCTGTTGCTGTCGCTGTTGCTGTTGCTGTTGCTGTTGCTGTTGCTGTTGCTGTTGCTGTTGGTGGGTGTTGACGTTAGCATTGATTCCCGCAGTGATCTGAGCGATCATATTGGGCATCGCTGCTTGCAACTGCTCGGCCACTTGCTCAGCAGTGATCGCGGCATTGGTACGGGGTGCCATGATGCTGCAACAGACAACAGATTCAGTTTAGAACGCACTATTAGAGTATGATAAGAACATGATTCAATGAACAAGTTAACAATCACGCAAGAGTAAGCTAACAGAACAGATAGAACACGCACGACATGTTTCAAAAGATTCACACGTAAGAAGATGGTTCAATTTAGTACAAGGTTCACAAGACAAGTAACAATAGATATAATAAATGGAACTTCATTCATTAATAAAAGAGTTGGGTACAAGGTTTAAAATAAGAGAGTACAGTACAATACAATGAAAGAAAATAAGGAAAATGGCACGAAGCTGTGTACATGGAAAATTACAACTCGGCCTACAGTACAATAAAAGAAATGAACTAGTGGCGCCTTTCGAAGAACATCTTGGCAGCAATCACCGCCAACAAGGTCCCCATGACCAAGCAAACTCCTACTAGGCGTTGCACCGTACGGGCCGTGGCCTGAACCACAGAAAGGTGGCGCAATGACTGTTCCGACAACCTCTGCGCGGCGTCGGAGACCTCACAAAGGAGCTGCCCTTGGTGCTGGGCGTCCTCGGAAAGTCCCCTAACCTCGCGATGGAGGTGCAGGAAGGCGGCAGGAGGGGGTAGCTGCGGGGTAGGTAGCATCCTCTGCCGGGCTGCCTCGGCGTCCCTAGCACGCTGCATCTCTTCTCGTTCGAGCTGCCGCTCCCACGAGTAATGGTCCAAGATCGAGGTGCGCGGAGCCTCGGGAGGTGGGTGCCCGAATGGGAAATGGGGTGGCGCAGGCCTGGACGGGCCGTCCTGCCGCGCTGCCATCCTATCGGGTAGCCGTCCCGGAAGGATTACCTGCTTACGTGCCGTCGTAACGACACGTGGTCCACGGCGCTGTGGTGGCGCGGCAACGGGGGCCGGTGGAGGTGGTAAAACCGACCTCGGGCTCGACCCGATGCTGCTGGACACAGCCATGGAGGTATCCTCTGTAGGGTCCGTGGTCTGATGACGGATGCTTTCCGAGGCGGTATGACCCGCGGAAGGCTCGTGAGAGGACGCGGCTCTCGGTTGGGATCGGGACTGAGATCGTGAGGGAGATCGCGAACGTGACGATTGAGACATGACGGATCTGCGACGTAAAAAGTTTCGTAAGTACATGAACAAGAACACGCTAAAGGAAATTAAGTAAAGAATGCAGGTAAGGGTCGATCACGTGAGGTTGGGAATAATAAGACCGGGAATTTTTCGACTCAAAATCGTTTGTCTTTAGAAATTATGTTTCGTCCTTGCATAAGTCATTTTGAACTAGGCAGGGGTGATCAGGCCATGCGTAGTTAAAAATAATCATGCAATCGCAAAATTAATTCACTAAAGTTTTGAACCCATAATGATTTTCCGAAAAGCCTTGGTTGTAGTTTGGTTTCAAAAACTTTTTAGAAATTTCTAAAACCGTTTTCACTACAACCGGTGCTCTGATACCAAGTCTGTCACACCCCGCTATAGCGGAAACACGGAATGTGAGAGCTGGAATATCATTACACGGTCATAAGCAAATGTAAACGATTCAAGTCATTTCGATTTAAAATAAAAATTGTTCAAGATTCAACAACCAAGCAGTTCATAAGTTTAAATAGAGTACAAGTACAAATGTTCCAAAACAAATTCCCAAAATATAAAGGTCTTTTCCCAAGTAACGCCTCACGTGACCATATCGACCCTCCTTTGCCATGCATCCCGAACACTTACATTAATTTCCTGAAACATAAGATAAAGTGTCAACTACATAAAGTAGTGAGTGAGTTACAGTTTAGAGTTTCGAGAAAAGTTTCCAAAAATAGAAAGTTACTAGAAGTAGCAAGTTGCCAAAATAGTAAGTTGCAAACATATATTGACGTCATAAGTAAAGGAACGAGTAGACGTTTGAACATATATGTAAGTAGTAAAAGTTTGAACGTACGCGAGTAATGTAAATAAGTAAAACTCGTATAGTAAAGTTGTAGCGGAAACCAGGCGCTAAAAGTGAGCATATGCGTATGGGATATGTGTTTAACTAAATAAAGGTATCTCGTATCAATCACTTGGCATAATATAAGTAGTAAGTATACACTAAACCGATTGTATGGTCTTGATCTAGCCCAAAAATGTTTAATTGCGTGAACCACAGTTTGGTAGTAATATGTACTTGGGACGCTAACCCTTAGTAAGGAGTGACCCCTCCTAAGTATCGATACTCATATGACTAACGGCTGTTGCTAATAGTGTATAAGTGTTACTGAGCCAAAATGGGCAATTGTTCAAAGTTCTAAAAGTTACATTGAGTTCTTACGGGCTTATATATCCATCAAGGATTGGTTGCTAACAAGTGTCCTAGTTTAGTTAACCCGCTAAGGCAATAACACAAATACGCATAGTTGATTTTATGTACCAAGTTTGAACAGTTCCAATAAGTTGTAAAAGTGCCAGGTTTTGAACAAGTTCCAATTGTTTAATAGTTCGCAAAAAGTATTAAAAGTTACAAACATGAAATCTTATGTTTCCCCCAAATAATGTTAAAATGTACAAAAGTAAAACAAGTGGGGTTGTAACTCACGGTTTGCGGAGATAGAGATATGACTAGCACAAAGAGAGCGGAACGCGTCGGGAATCACAAATGACCTAAAACACCGGAAAGTTGTATAAGTTTTATTGAGTTATGTTAAGTTTCAATTTAACATTTTTGAGTCTCAATTTAATATACTTAGATTCTGTCCCAAAAGTTTAATACGGAAGGTTTGGATGTTCGTGTACGTTTTATAGTCCGATAAGTCCAATTATGTCCAAAAGTGTCAAAGTTCCAAGTTAAGGTGCATAAGTCTTGAAGTTATTAAGTTTCTGAATTTGAAATGTTATTTACGGTGAAAATTGGGCAGCGCTTCCGCGTCATAAAAATTATGTCCATTTTCAAAACACTTTCCCGCTTTGAAATGCTCAATACAACGTTTAAACGATAAGTTTCAAGTCCAAAAAGCTTTTCCAACAAAATAATATGTCAAAACAGTAGCTTATTAACATGTTTATAATCTGTGATAAATTATTTGAGCTTAAAATCACGTTTACGACCTTTAAAACGACGAAAATAGTGAACAGGACCATTCTGGCGGCGGCTGGAGGAAAACAGCCGCCGGCTGACCTTTAGCCGTCGGCTGAAATCCTTCAGCCGCCGGCCAAAAGGCTTCGGCCAGTTTTTAAGTCGTTTGTTTCTTCGATTTTAAGCTTAGTGAACGGTTAGATTTTACATGCAAACTGATATAACTTAGATATATGTATTTCCAAGGTAAAATCTCAGTTTTTCTTTTAGATTTATAGGCTAAATATATAGATCTTAAATAAAAACTCGTTTTTAAGCAAGAAACGTTTTGAAAGTTTTTGAAAACATATTTTCAGTTTATAGATTGTACATGCAAGTAAAAATATGTATAAAAATAGTGAAAAGAGAGTGTTATACCGAAGAGAATGAAGGTGTGATGGTTTGGATGAGTTTTAGCTTCAAAAGTCCCTTGAAAACCCGATTTAAACCTTTTCCTTTAAC
Source organism: Senecio squalidus (assembly GCA_910822075.1). NCBI lineage: Eukaryota > Viridiplantae > Streptophyta > Magnoliopsida > Asterales > Asteraceae > Senecio > Senecio squalidus. The sequence continues at coordinate 37,388,164 of CAJVGC010000591.1, read as the reverse complement.
ACCCCTTTGATCTTGGACGATTTTGTGTATGATTTTTGTGATGTTTATGTGTTTTTAGGACTGATTTTGATGTTTATGTTTCTGTTTTGGGTGTTTATGTTTTTGAGAGAGAGTGAGAGAGAAATGAGAGAGTGTGTGTGTGTTTTGTATTTGTGATTTGAAAAATGAAATGAAAGGATTTTGGGGTGATGTTTCTGGCCTAGGGGGTCACAAATGCAGTAATTAGTGTCCAACAATCGAGTAAAAATCGTTGGCCAATTGTGTGACATGCAAAAATGAGTCACCATCTAGCTGGACAGCCAGATTCAGCCGCCGGCTAAGTAATATCAGCCGCCGGCTGGAATGGAAAATCCAGCCTTTGACGTTTTAAGTTTTCCGTTAAACTTAGTTAGGGACAAGAATCATTTTAGTTACCGTTAAGAACTTAGTCAAGTTCTTGTATTGAATATTTGGTGTTAGGATTTATGATTTGATTCCGACATTTGTTCCGAAAAGTTAAAAGTACGACAAAATGAACCCGAACAATATGAACATAGTAAAAGAGAACTAGAGCTTTGAACCGAGTTAGTAACCGAGAATCACCTGAAATTTTGACGGTTGTCACAAGGTCAACTTTCTTAAAACATAGAATTCAAAAAAACCTTAAATGCTATATTATGTGATAAAACATAAAGATATTGAATTTAATGAGTAAAGGGTAAGTAAGTAATTCAACTTTACATAAAATTTTAACTTTTAAGTAAAAACCTCAAATGCTTTATAATATAATTAGTTTTAAGCCTGTCCAATCTGATTTGTTCATATTTTGGAAGAAGAAAAAAAATTAAATATCAAAAAGTAAACATGGATTAAAATTTTTTAAAAAATATAAAAATGAAAATTTTATATATATTTCTTTAAAAGTCAACTTTCTTAAAACATAGAATTCAAAAAAATCTTAAATTCAATATTATGTGATAAAACATAAAGATATTGAATTTTAATGAGTAAATGGTAAATAAGTGATTCAACTTTACTTAAAATTTTAACTTTTAAGTAAAAACCTCAAATGCTTTATAATATAATATAAATATTTTTATCTGTTAATTTAGTTAAAATATCATTAATTGTCAACAAATTTTTAATTAATTATAATTAATTTTTTAAAGAACATTTCTTGGAGCATACACGTGTGATGGTGAAGCTTCCAAAGATCTGAGTCATAGTATAGAGTAGTAGTCTTTTAGTTCAGGTGAACATTGTTCATCACCCGAACTAAATAATATAGTGTATTCTCAGGAAGACTTTAGGTCGGGTGAACTAACTCTTCACCAGAGCTAAGTTCAAGTTCACCCGAACTAAAGTTACTTGAGTTGTAATTTAATAGTTCACCCGAAGTGTGTTTAAATAAACATAAGGGTGTTTGTAATGTAATAGTTAGGTTAAAATAGCCTATAAATAGTGGCGAAAGCAATGCATAAGGGGTGAGTTTGTAAGATCATTTCATGTAACTGACATTCCCGCCAATTAAGGGCTTTGAAATATATTCTCTCAATTCGTTGAATCCTTGTTCTTAATTTTGTTTAGCTTTGATCAATCAATAACCTGTTATTCCGAGACTAGTTATTGAATCGATACATAGATTGTGTAAGCTTTGAGGATTTCAAGACCTGACAACATTAATTCAACTTTTCACAATTTTAACTTACAAATAATTTAAACCATATTAATATATCTATATTTGTGTTTATAATTTTTTAACATTCATTTATTGTGTGTATGTCAATAGCATACTCAAAATAGTAGGATAAACTTTAATATAATTATATCGAAGACAAAAGAAATTTTGTCGCAACATCGTACGAGTTTCTGCTAGTTTAATTATATGAATAATATATTCTAGAATTTTCCTGATTATATATATTTTAATTTTATTAAAAGTTAAATAATAATTTTATTATTCTAGACATTTTTTATTTATGGTTGTCATTTAAAAAAAAACTAAATTAAAACAATAAAATAATAATAGACATAATAAATACTACAGGCATAAGAAAAAAAATATTAAAGTATGTTTATCAAGGAAGAATAACACAATAAAAAAGTTATAAACTAAAATATAAAGTTAATTTTGTAAAAGATTTTCCTTCTATTAATTACATTTATATAAAATAAAATAAAAAATGACCAAACATTACTAACTTTTGTAAAAAATAATGTAAGTAATTACATATATATATATATATTAAAAGTAAATATAATATATTTTTATACTTATTTAGAAAATAAATTAGTAAAAAGAAAAACACTTTATAGAGAAAATGTCAAAAAGTAAAAGTTAATAAATAATAGAGTTAATTATATAAATGGTCTATGGTTTATCGGGTTTTTTTTATCGATCCAGTTTATGTGTTTTTTCTCGGGTTCAGTTCTTGTACTTTCAATTTGTTCGGGTTTAGTCCTTACGTCATTAAGTCCGTTAGTTTATTGTTAAATGAAAGGACCAAAATCCGAAAATCATGACAAACTATAAGGACCATTTATGTAATCAACTATTTTTAAATAAAATTATGTGTGAAATAACATATTAAAAAAATTAATTAAATATTTGACTTAATATCATATGTGTGAAACTTATAGCTGACTTTGTATCATATGTATGAAACTCATATTTGAATAAGTTGGTAAAGATTAATATATGAAATATAAAGCAAAAGTAGTTTATTATTTGTTTTGTCAAACTATTTGGTTTTTCTTTGTTAACCAAAAACCAATCCAAAATAATAATTTGGTTTTGGTACTATCCGATCCACATATCCGAAAATACAATCGTATAGTGCAATCCAAATTATTCAGTTGGACAATCCGGTTTGTGAAAAACCCCTAGCTTTTCCTCGTCAATCAACAATCAAATCCTTCACTAAACAATACGACGTTAACGTTCATATTCGAGTTTGACCTTTAAAATATGTGTTATTAGAGTTATATTTGATCCATAAAGAATTGTGTATTGATATTTTCTATTCATTTTTTTAATATGTTATTCCACACATAATTTTCTTTAAAAATAGTTCATTACAGAAATGGTCCCTACGATTTGTCATATTTTCGGATTCGGTCCCTTCATTTAACGACAAACTAACTGACTTAACGACGTAAGGACTGAACCCGAATTTTTTTGAAAGCACAGGGATTGAACCTGGAAACAAATACACAAGAACTGGATCCGGAAAACCTAGTAAACCACAAGGACCATTTATGTAATAAACACTAAATAATAAAAGTAATCCTATAAAATTATGGTAAACTATCAAAAATGGGAATAGGATTTGTTATCAACAAGTATCGTACCTGCGCTACGAGGCGGGATAATAAACAATTGAATACGTTTATAAATATGATAGAATCAATCCCTTTACGCATCAACGGTGAGTAAATATAAAACAGTGATGGTCCAACACGATATTACGAATTGAGTTATTGATATGCCTAAAATAATTTATATTTTGTAGCCACATTTCTCATATTTACGCTCGTTTTCTGCAACTTTTGTTATGATTTGGTATATTTTCAGTAATAATTGCAGATTAGAGTTATATTTGGATCTTGGAGCGAAAAGGAGCTGAAACCGGCTTGAAACGGAGACAAACGAGCAAGAAATGTAAAGATTGGAAAACAGCCGGCGACTGAATCATTTTAGCCGGCGGCTGAATTAAATTTTCACCATTTGTTCATAACGTGCCGCGGAAGCAACTTTTTCACCCGTGCATTTTAGCCGCCGGCTAAATCAGGCGGTTCAGTTATCTATAAATAAGGCTTCTAGGGTTCGGGTTTTGATCATCTTATTCATTATTTTCAACCTACATCCGACCTGGAAAGCTGCAAGAAGAGTCCTAGAAGCCGTTGATCACGTGGAAGCTTTGGTTAATCATCATTAATCATCTTTGAAGTTAGCAACTTTTGGTTTGAACTTTCATGCATTATTTTCTTGATACAATGTTTTGTTTTAAGACTTTTATTGTTATTTGTTTACAATCCAACATGAGCTAAACTCATTAAGCGATTGCTTGGATTGTTGAACCTGGATTTATGTTTTAATCAAGTTTATGTTTGAACTAATTGGTTTTTCTATTATTGTTTACGTTTAATCGAGATCCATGTTTATTCAAAGTTATTAAATCTACTACTTAGCGTGATTGATAGATCTATAACATAACTAGCGTTCTTATAAGTTTATCAGTTATTTACGATTATATGATTTATTAGATAATTGTAGCTTGAGACTTAATTGAGATAGGCTAAGATACTAGTGATTTAATGAATTGAATGAACATGACAATTATATCAGGATTGAATAATTGAGACTTTTGTTAATTCGTAGTCGACAGATTAAATTGTAAACAATAGTGACATTAAAGCACAATTTAGAGTGGATAGTCTAAGATAGCTCTTGATGTACGATCATTCGTATGATCTTTCTCTAAAATTGTAGGATTAGATAACTCTAGCGGGAAATCTAGTTATTATAGAAATCACAGTTAAACCAATCAAACATATTCTTATTAATCATGATCCAGGTGAAACGTAATTCCAAGTAATCGTTGCTTTCTAATATTGATTAAATCTCAAAGTCTTTTCGAAACAGTTTTTCATCCGCAAATCCACTTAGTTAATTAAATTGCTATTTTATTTTAGTTATTTGTTTTCTGAAATATGTTCTCACAGAACTAAAACGCCCCCTATATTTACTTGTTTTAATTAGTTTAATTATATAATTTGAGATAACGGATATAAATACACGTTCCCTGAGTTCGATCCGGACTTACTGATTCTATATTATCGTACGATCAGGTACACTGCCTGTATTGTGTGTTAATCTACATTGGTAAAATCATTTTCTAAACTTTAAATAATTTTATGTTATAAAATACACATCAGTTATTTTTTTTTTCCAAAGTTGAAATGTGGTTTGAATTAGTTAACATTATTTAAAAATCATTTTAACAAAATTTTATAACTTTGTAGACAACTTAAATTTTTTAAAATTATTAATTTAAGTGTTTATTATTCTATTTAAGGGTTATGAATTTTATTAATATTTTTATTATAAATTAATTAACTAATAAATATGATCATTATTTTTTTATATTAAATGGTAATTAAAGACTATGTATTAAATTATATTTTAATAGTTTATTAAATATTTATAAGTTACAAAACCTACTTATTTAATTCAATTAGTTTTTTATTTAAAATTTATAATGGTTTAGATTAATATATGAAATTGAATGGCTAAGATCTCTTCTACTTATAATTTAGTTATTAAAATCAAAAATCTGATATGCTTTATATAGTAGTATAAATAATACCATTTCAAATCTGTAATTTTAAAAACTTTTCTTTAAACTTGTTACCTTTTAGATTTTAGTTTTCAATAACATGCTCAATAAGCATGGTTAACGTTTTATTATATTTTAGTTAAATAGCATTCACCAGGAACTGGTTTAGTGTATTAATATACATTAATTAAATATTGTTATATATATATATATATATATATATATATATATATATAGTTGGTTTCATTTAAGAACCATGTAATTAATTAGGAACCAAAGGAACCACCTTTTGGCCCTTAGATTATCTTTTAATTTTAAGATTTAGATCTAATCTTAGTTATCACTAAAAGGGTAAATCAGACATTACACACACATATATTTCAATCCCGTCTCTTTATCTCCCCTCCCTCTTACACAGATACAACCTAAATCTCTCCCCCTCACCAAAATCAAAATTAAAATTCTCAAATTTAATCTGTTCAGATAACTTCGATCCGTTCCTTTTTGATGATGACTTGTTCTTAATCGACGATAAAATCCACAGATCTGAAGGTATGTTAAATGAAATTGCGTATTAATCGATTAATTAATTAGATCTGGATCTTATTTTACTTCTTTTGAATTTGTAGTGGAAGAGAATAAGGTTAGGAATGATCCTGATGGAGATTGGCCTGAGGTGGATGGTGACGGTGGGGTAGCTCCGACGGGTGACGGTGTTGGGGCGGTGGATGGAGTTGGGGTGGCGGCGGAAGGGGTGGGGGAGGGGGTTGGGGACATGGTAGGTGGGGTCATTGGTGACGGTGATGGAGTGGCGGTTAATGAAAAGAATGCTAGAAATGGGAGTGATAAGAGTGTGCAACAGGGTACTCCTACTGTACCAGCTACAGAGACTAGCGAGAAAGTTGTGGGTGTTAATACTAGAAGAAAATCGGGGCAGGGTGCAAAAGAAATGGGGAAGTTGGATTTGAATGTTGAATTCAATAATAATGAAGGTGAAGGTGAAGGTGGGGTCATTTGTTTAGTAGTAGCTCTAAAATCAGTTGTGACGTATATCCAACTTTCTTTTGAAGTTAGATGCAGAAGGATCTTTTTTTACCATCCCTTTCAGAGGAATGCCATTTATTCAGTTACTATGATTAAATATGAAGTTTTAGCTTGTTATAATAATTCACGTTAGTTATAATTATTGACATTTTATGTTCACTTTTTATATTTTATGTTACTTTTTGTTTAATTATTATGCGTTTGAATATCGCAATTTATAATATATTGTTGCTTTTTATATTTCAACTATGGGTTAATTTGGGGATTTGGTGATATTGCTGCTCAAACTGTTACTTTTGCAACGTCCACTGCTGTTAACATTTGAATAGATTAGTGTGTCTACTAGTGAATATATAATATACACCAGTGAATACGCAATATACACCAGTGAATACGCAATATACACAAGTGAATATATAATATACACCAGTGAATACGCAATATACACCAGTGAATACGCAATATACACAAGTGAATATATAATATACACCAGTTAATACGCAATATACACCAGTGAATACGCAATATATGTACACAAGTGAATATACAATATACACCAGTGAATACGCAATATACACAAGTGAATATACAATATACACCAGTGAATACCATGTATTCTATAGAGAATACATCTTATACATTAGTGAATATAGTGTATACACTAGTGTATATTGTATAAATACACTAGTGTATAACTATACATTAGTGAATATAGTGTATAAATACACTAGTGTATAACTATACATTAGTGAATATAGTGTATACACTAGTGTATAGTATATATGGTTCAGATGTGTTTTTTGTGAATTAGTATATACACTGGTGAATATTTAGTATATACACTAGTGTATATACCGAAACTCACTCTAAAAAAAAAAAAAAAAAAAAGTCGTCAAAAGTATATTAAGTGGGTGCTCGTTGGAAAGATAATTAAATGCTTGTTCTAATGGTGTATTTAGTTTTTCCTAAAACCTAGTTATACTCTAGATATGTTAATTTAAAGTTAATTATGATTTTAAAGTGGTTTTAATTGATTTCCAATTTGGCTCTCAATTTTGACTTAATTACAAAATTGCCACCTTGAGTTTAATTTTTGATCTAAATGATCTAATGGTGATTAAATGGTTCCTAATGGTTCCTAAATAATTGATGGTTCCTAAATGAACCCACCTCTCTATATATATATATATATATATATATATATATATATATATATATATATATATATATATATATATATAAAGTAAATTTAATATATATTATTTATTAATATTTTTGCCACTTATATTAGACACATTTTTTAATATAGTTTTCTAAAATATGTCCTGTTGACACATGATCTCGGTCATTTAATTCCATTAATTGGCGAAATTCACTTGGTATATTGTAGAAAAACCCCTTTAATACATAAGGAAAGTTGAATTCTAATTAATATAAATTAAATATATACTGTTGTCCAATAAACCCTTTTAACAAACCTAATTTATAAATATTGAGTTGTATTAACAAATATATTTACTAAATTTAATAGAAATGAATACATGTAATAATATTTGTTTTTAAATAAGAAATAAATGTAATAATTAATAATCATACAATCAAATATTATGACTATAAATATATGCTATAAACACTAAAACAACTAACATATATATATATATATATATATATATATATATATATATATATATATATATATATATATATATATATATATGTGAAAAATAATTTTAAAAATTATTAATTAATGGAAACATTTATTAATTAAATAATCCCCTTACTAACACAATAATCATATAAAATTAATATTAATCCCTTATTTAAAATAATTAAACGATTTAACTTCTTATTTTATCAATTTCATACATTAAACAAAAAACTTCCCCCATTTAATTAAAAGAATTTTTACAAAATTAATAATAACCCCTTCACTTTAATTTTTTTAAAGTAACAGTAAATTCATTTACTTTTAATAAATTTACATAATTTTCTCATTTCTTTTTTTAACTAAATATTTTTCACCATTTAAGTAACAAATCTCATCAAATTAATGATAAGTCCTTATTCCTAAAAAATGATGATACTCTATTATTCTTTCAATAAATAATATTAAGACATGTTGGGTATTGAAAGTTATGGATGAAGCTATGAAATCTTAAAAGTGTGTTTTTGATCTGAGTGTGTAAGTCGGGTGAGTTCATCACCCGAATTATAACCTAGAAAGTCTTTAGTGAAGATTTTAACTCCGGTGAAAGAGTTACTTCACCCAAGTTAACTGAAGTTCACCAGAGTTAAATTTAAACTGAAGATTAAGTTAGTCAACACAAGTCAACATTGAAGATTATAATTCTGATGATAAAGACTCTACTTCCGAGTTAAAGTGAACAACTCCAGAGTTAAAATTAAGATGAAAACTTAGTTGTGTTTAGTGTAATCTGTATGTAATGATGTATATAAATAGAATGATGTGGGTTCAAAGTCATTTGTCTTTGAACCCGGTCTCATTTGAGTACCGTAGAGCTTCAATATTTATGTAACCGCTCTTCCCCGCCAAAATTGTTCTATCAATGATGTTTTTATATTTATGGTTTCGTTAATCAAATCCTCAATTCAATTACTGTTTAGATTTAATCAAATCATGAGATTCCGTATCATGATTTGATCATTTAATTCACTGATTAGAAGCTTTAGGATCCTTTTTAAATCCTGTCAATACAATTTTTTTTCTTTTTTTTTTTATACATAAAACGCAAAAGTGCATTGTTACTTACGCAATTTTCAAGAAACATTGGAATATTGTTTAGTGATATCACATCTAATGTTAATACTAATATCTTATACTCGCGTAGAAACACAAATAATTTAAGTGAAAAATTTATTTATAAGTTAATTTTTATGATGTGTTATTTATTCGTTAAATATTTTATTTTTGTATTATAATGCTTTATACGTAAAGAAAATCTTCAATAATACTTAATACACACACAAAAAAACGTTTAGAGATATTACATCTAAGGTTAATACTTAGAGCACTCGGAGTGGGGGGGGGGGGGGGGGGGGGGGTTGTCGGCTCGTTCTCGAGCTCACAACGAGCTCTGTAGCTCGTTATGACACCGAGCTCCTTCGTTGTGAGGCTCGTTGTGGGCGGGAGTTGTCTCCACAACGGGTCGTTCCGAGATTCATTTTTTTTTCTTTGGGTCGCAACGGTCAAAAGGAGAAAAAAAATATTAAAACAAACACACCAACGGTTATATAACCGTTGGTTTTTATAATTTTTTTTTTTTTTTAAACCTTAATTTCACCTATAAATACCCTCACAATTTAACCAAAAAATCACACCAATTCTCAATCTCTTTCTATCTCAATCTTTTTCTAAAAACTATATATACAAAAAATGAGTTCGAATTCGTCAACCGATCACGATGTTACGGATTCGTCATCTTCCGACACCGAATTGTTACAAGTTCTAGCCATGGCGGTACAAGCTGTGGAGATGGAAGAAAATGAGGCGGAAAGTTCTCGCCGTACTGTGAAAAAGAAAAGGCGTTATATCAACCGCAATCGCACGGAAACAAACGAAAACGTGTTACGACATTACTTCTCCGGCGAAAGCGTATACCCGTCTGAATATTTCAGTAGACGATTCCGAATGAGAAGACCTTTTTTCTTCAGAATAGTCGAAGGTATATCTAATTACTGTGTAGAACATTTGCCCGACTATTTTAAATATTTCAAATAACGCCCCGATGCAACGGGTAAAATGGGTTTTAGTTGTTTACATAAATGCACGTCCGCTATTTGTATGATGGCGTATGGGATTACTCCGGACGCCTTCGACGAATATTTACAAATGTCTGAAAGAACATCAACTGAATCCTTAAATAATTTTTTAAAATGTGTAATCCATCTTTATACAAACGTTTATCTAAGAGCCCCAACACAAGATGATGTTAATCGTTTATATCAAAAACACGATGAGGTTCATGGGTTTAAGGGTATGCTTGGTAGCATAGATTGTATGCATTGGAAATGGGATCAATGTCCAAATGCATACAAAGGGCGATACACACGAGGTGACCATGGTTATCCAACGGTTATGTTGGAAGTTGTTGCCTCGTACGATCTATGGATATGGCATGCTTACTTCGGTGTCGCCGGGTCGAACAACGACATCAACGTGCTTAAACAATCGCCGTTGTTTCATGATATGCTCTACGACTCATCCCCAGACTACAGATTCACCGTCAACGACCACGAGTACAATAAAGGATATTACCTTGCACACGGTATATATCCGGAGTGGTGTACATTTGTTAAAGCTTTCTCGTACCCATTTGACGAACCTCGCCAAAAATTCAAACGTTTTCAAGAGAGTGCGAGAAAGGATATCGAACGGGCATTCGGTGTTCTTAAAGGTCGTTGGGGTATTATAAAACATGCATCTAGATTTTACAAGATGAACAAATTAAGAAGAGTTATGTATGAGGCTATTATATTACACCACATGATCGTTGAAGACAACGGACAGTCGATCTGCGATGCCGATGAATGGTATGTTCCTCCGGTTACGGGTGTTCCGAGAACTTATAACGAGAGAGTCAACGAACGTATCCGGATTAACAGAGAGATTAGACACAGGACCACACACAACATACTCCGGGAGGATCTCGTGGCCTACATTTTGACACTTCCGGATAACTATCGACAACGTTAGTTAATTTTAATTATTGTGTTGTATTTTTTTTTAATTATTGTATTGTATTTTTTTTAATTATTGTATTGTATTTTTTTTATTGTATGTTTTTGTATTTTTATTTTAATTATTGTAGTTTTGTTTTTTAGTTTTGTGTTATTAAAATTTTTATTTTTGTATTCATAAAGTTACTTAAACGTTTTAAACTATCTAATCTAACTATCTATAAAGCATTTAGACTCAATTTCTTAAAGTTGAATTTTAAGAAATAAATTACCAAATCACCCCTAATTTATCATTTAAACATATTTGTATTTATTAACTATTTTAAATTAATTGTCTACTTATCTTTCCTTATGTTAACTCATTTTAAATTAATTGTCTACTTATCTTTCCTTGATAACTATTTTTTTTTAAAGATACATTAATTCAACTTTTCAGTAATTAAATGTAAAGATAATTTAATTATCACTTATTGTCAATATCTTTATATCTTTTTTTTTAATTTTTAATAGTCATTTGTTGTGTAAACGTCAATAGCATACCCAAAATGATATGATAAACTTTAGTATAATTATATCGAATATAAGAATTTTACGCGGCAACATCGCGCGGGTCTTCTGCTAGTTAATATGAAAGTTGTACGTAATTATGCATTTTTGTAAAACGCATAAACTAAAAGGTTTAGAAAAATATTTTTTTTGTAGTTTATTTTTTATGATTTGTAGAGTTATATTGACAAATAAGTAAACTTATACAATATATATGGAAGTAACATGATAAAATTAAAATTAATAAATGTAACGAATATGAATATAAAATTCATTTCTAAGTTATGGATTCGTACATAATACATAAATGGTCCATTTGGTTTATCCGGTTTTACGGATCCAGTTCATGTGTTATTTTTCGGGTTCAGTCCATGTGCTTTCAAAATAGCCTGGGTTCAAACTTTACGTGTTTAAGTTCGTTAGTTTATCGTGAAATGAAGGGACATAATCCGAAAATCATGACAAACAATAAGAACCATTTATGTAATCAACTATTTTTAAAGAAAATTATGTGTAAAATAAAATATTTTTAAAAAAGTTAATTAAATATTTGACGTAATATCATATGTGTGAAACTAATAGCTGACTTAATACCAAATGTATGAAACTCATATTTGAATAAACTGGTAAAAGATTAATAGTTATATATTTATATATGATATATATAACAAAAGTAGTTTATTATTTAGTTTTTTTGGACTATTTGGTTTTTCTATATGAACCAAAAATCAATCAAAAATATTAATTTGGTTTTGGTCCTATCCGATCCACATATTCGAAAATACAAACCCCATAGTGCAATCAAAATTGTCTAATTGATGGACAATTCAGTTTTATCCAAATAGTGAAGACCCCTAGCTCTTCTTCGTCAATCAACAATCAAAACCTTTACTAAACGATATGACGCTAACGTTTATATTCGAGTTCGACTTTATAATACGTGTTAGTGAAGTTATATGTGATCCATAGAGAACTGTGTTTTGATTTTTTTTTATACAATTTTTCTTAATATGTTATTTCACATATTTCTTTTAAAGATAGTTATGTACATAAATGGTCATTATAGTTTGTCATGATTTTCGGATTTGGTCCCTTCATTTAACGATAAATTAACGGAATTAACGACGTAGGGACTGAACCCGGACAAATTTGAAAGCACATGGACTGAACCCGAAAAGGAAAACAAAAAGACCGAATCCGTAAAATCTAGTAAACCACAAGGACCATTTATATAATTAACACTAAATAATAAAAGGAATTCTATTAAATTATGATAAACTACCAAAATAGTATTTAGTATTTGTTATCAATAATACCATTTAACAAACCTAGTTTATAAATATTTGAGTTAATTACACGGATGGTCCTTAACCTAATACCCAAATGGCACTTTCCGTCCTAAATTTTGGATAATTACATGGCTAGGCCTTTATTTGGAATCTTTGCACATGGACAGTCCTTTGGTCCGTTAGGGTTAACTCAATTCCGTTAGTTATATCATAATGACCAATTTACCCTTTTTGTCTTATTCGCAAAGGACCGTTTTTGTAAAAAAAAAAAAATATTATTTCTTTTTATTTGTTTTATATCAATCACTTTACTTCCATTTTCATTTTAGATCTACACATATTCTTCCATAATCTCAATAAAAATTCTCAATAAAAATATGTAAAAACTCAATAAAAATTCTCGAGACGATGTGGAAGTGGTTATCATCACGAAAGCTTACACTAACTGTATTGAAGTGAAAATATGTAAAAACTCATCCTCAAGCTTAGCCATAGCTAATTGAAGTGAATTTTCAGCTCGATCCATAATTTTACTATCGTAATCGGATTTGACAGTTAGATAACATAAAAAAACACACACACACTTATGCTTCCTTACTTGTGTAGGTGTGACGTCACCAGCGTAGCTACGACGGCGTAAACCGACGGTGTGATATATATATATATATATATATATGAGAAATGCAGCCTATGAGATCCATCAATGGACACCACCAAAATGAACTGTATAAATTTGAAGAGTTTTAGAATGAAACAAGATACAATCACATGGATACAAGAGATGATTTTATATGATAAGTCGGTCAAATACATTTCCTAAGGGTGGTTTGACTTTTACCACATCTTTAGCAGCATCTGCTACAACTTTAATAGCAACCGCCATGGCTTTAACTCCGGCGACATCAGCTCCGGCGATATAAGCTCCGGCGATATAAGCTCCGGCGACATCAGCTTCGGCGACATAAGCTCCGACGACATCAGCTCCGGCGACATAAGCCCTGCATGATTATTCATTGTTATTCATGTATGTATGAGTCCATGATTTTCATTCTTCCCATTTTTGTAATAATTGAAACTTGGAAAAAGATCATAATAACAATAACATTCATGGAGATCTGGTGAAGTGGTGCTTTCTTTCTTTCTATCACAAACTATATTCCTTTTTTATTTATTTATTCACGTGGATAAGAACAAAAAAAGAATTACAAAAACGGTCCTTTGCGAATAAGACAAAAAGGGTAAATTGGTCATTATGATATAACTAACGGAATTGAGTTAACCCTAACGGACCAAAGGACTGTCCGTGTGCAAAGATTCCAAATAAAGGCCTAGCCATGTAATTATCCAAAATTTAGGACTGAAAGTGCCATTTGGGTATAAGGTTAAGGACCATCCGTGTAATTAACTCTAAATATTTAGTTTTATTAATAAATACGTTTACTAAATTTATTAGAAATAAATACATGTAATAATTTTTTTTGTAAATAAGAAATAAATGTAAATAATTGATAATCATACGATAAAATACTGTAACTATAAATATATGTTATAAACACTTAAACAACTAATATATAACTTAATATAATTTTTATATCATACTTTAATAAATTGATTAATGTATTTTATATTTAGTTTCAAAAAAAGAAAAGATGATAAAAAAATAATTTAATTTATCTTAAGTTTAAAAACAATTTAAAATGTTAATATGAATTTTAATTTAGAAACTGAAATATGAATTTTTAATTTATACTTATAGTTTACAAAACTTGAATGAAATTATATTAAACAATTTAATCTATATTTAGGTCGAAAGAAATAAAAGGTGATAATAAATAATTTAATCTTTATTAAGTTTAAAGACTTGATCTAAAATGTTAATATGAACTTTAAGCTAGAGTTTTGAAAATATGAATTTTTAGATTATAATTTCAAGTTTAAAAAGTGCTAAAATTTATTGGTATAATAATTTTATTATGAGTATTTCATAACAATTGAGTTATGATATAATTTAGATATTTATATAAGAAAAATAGTTTTAAAAATTATTAACTAGGGAGAACACTTTATTAATTAAATAATCAATTTAATTTTTAATTTTTATTTTTAACCAATTTAGTCAACTAATCATTTTAATCAATTTAATTAAATAATCCCTGTTCGAGCAAAGAATAGCATACTCAGTAATTGGGTGTGGGGGGCCAATCTTTTGGCCTCCTGCTTAATAGTGAAAACCTAACAAGCTCTTGGTGAGCCTAAGGTGGTCAAGAGATTGAATGGAGAAAGTGATCGAAATATGATTACTGCGGGGAGTGAATGCTCCGATGGGGTGATGCTGTTTATGAGTATGGTGAAGATGATGATGAAACATGGCATAGTGTGGGGTATTTATACCCAACACTATTAGATATGAGAAACGTATGTCCATAAAGGCTAATAATGATTCATCAATAGCATTCATGAGATTCCAACGTATGAGAGTTTATGACAATGGTAACGCTCCTCCTCATCATTATGTCCTCGTTAGAATTTTTGTGTAAAACTCTGACAGTTGGAATCCAGGAGTGATGAAAGGAAGGGAGCCGAGAGCCATCTAAAACTGGGAGCCGGGAGTCGGCACAAGGGAAAGGTTTCGTGTGGGACAGGCTAGGTGTTTAGGGGATTAATACACTATAAATATGAGTCATTCCCAACTAACACCATCATGCCCCCCCAATTAGGTTTAAAATTATTTTGGAGACTAACTTCTTTTTTTTCCGATTTTCTTGGCCGACGCCCTTTCCTTCCGTCGCTGGTTCGGCGCACAACCGGCATCACCGACACTTTTGTGCCGACGAAATACATATATATATATATATATATATATATATATATATATATATATATATATATATATATATATATATATATATATATATATATATATATATATATATATATATATATATATATATATATATATATAACTTTTTTTCTTTCGATTTTCTTGGTCGACGCCCTTTCCTTCCGCCGCTGGCATACAACCGACACTTTTGTGCCGACGAAATACACACACACACACACACACACACACACACACACACACACACACACACACACACACACACACACACACACACACACACACACACACACACACACACACACACACACACACACACACACACATATATATATATATATATATATATATATATATATATATATATATATATATATATATATATATATATATATATATATATATATATATATATATATATATATGTGTGTGTGTGTGTATATATATATATATTGTTGGAGCATAAAGGATTGATGAATGAAGCATCCAAAGATCTTTGTCATATTGTATAGTGTTAGATATTTAGTTCGGGTGGACATTGGTCATCACCCCAACTAAATCTTAGATAGTGAAATCATGAAGACTTTAGGTCGGGTGAACTAACTCTTCACCAGAGTTAAGTTCAAGTTCACCCGAACTAAAGTTAAATGATGTTGTAATTATTAGTTCACCTGAAGTGTGTTTAAATAAACATAAGGGTTGTTATAATGTAATAGTTAGATAGATTAGCCTATAAATAGTGGTAAGAGGAGTTCAGATGTAAGAGCTTGAGATCCAAAGTATCTGTAACAAACTTTCCCGCCATTTAAGGCTTTGAAAAGAAAACTTCCATTGTTGAATTTGTTCAGTTTCATTGTTCTAATTACATTATCTTAATCAATAACTTGTGTTTTCGCAACCTGTTATTGATTCTAGACATAGAGTGTATAGCTTTGAATATTGATCAGATCTGACAAGTGGTATCAGAGCTGGAAATCAAATCAAATTTTATTCAGCTTGTTTATCAGAAGATTGTTAGCTACATTCGAAGTGTTTTGAAAAGTTATAAGGATTAGAGCAGTAAGATCAACAATCATTCAGTTTTTCATAAGTTTGAAATCTGACGGTAAAATTCGTTATTGAGGTATTTTAGTTTAATCATCAGTTTTAAGTAATTATGTTTGTTAGCGAGTGTTGATAAGGATTAGCTGATAAGATTTCTGCAAATTTGGTTGAATTAACATCAATTTAGTATTAGTCAGTTCATCCGAATTAAAGTGTGTTCATCCGATTTAAAATTCAAATCTCTCAAATCATGTCTTCAATTGCTATGGTTGCTCCAGTTGTGAACTATGATAACAAGACAGGTTCTGGTGGTAGACCTCCAAAATTCCCAGAGGATCTGATTTCATGATGTAGAAGCTACGGTTAAAGGAGTTTGTGTAAAACAGTAATCGACAACTATGGATCTCTATTGTTAATGGTCCTCATCGAACTATGATACATGAAACTGGTGGAGCTGGTATGATTGATGTAGATCTAGAGAGATACACTAAACCAGACAATAAGCTGATTGATAGGGATTTCAGAGCACTAGGAGCTTTTATTCTTGCTCTGCCTACTGAAATTTAAAACAACTTCAAGGAATGTGCTTCTGCTAAAGAACTGATGGGTGCAATGGAGTTGAGATATGAAGGTAGCTTGGAACTGAAGGAACATAAGAGAGATATGTTGAAGAAGCTGTATGAAGCGTTTGAATATGTGAGGGGTGAGACTTTATCAGAGCAAATCAGTAGATATACACTGCTTGTGAGTGATTTGAAGAACTATGGGGTTATAATGAAAGATAATGATGTTTGCAAGAAGTTGTTGGGATCTCTGCCTACAAAATGGTCAGTTAAAGTGATGATCATTAAGAGAACAACAAACTTGAATGCTATGACACTAGTTGAGTTGATTGGTATTCTGCAGTCGCATGAAGTTGACATGCAAATTGATGAGAAGAAACAAACTGGAAATTCATATGGTTGTGCTTTGAAGGCTCAAATTCCTATGAATTCAACTCATTATTCAAATCAAGCTCAACCTCAACCCCAGTCATATGCAAGTCATCACTCTGGAAGCTATTACTCTGGAAACTGTTGCCCATCCAATCAAACATCTGCTGGATATAGCTCAAGTGCTTATGGAGGATATTCTGGTCAGAATGTTGAATCAAGTGTGTATCATTCACCCTCTGTAAACTCTGGAGCTAATGGATTGAGAGATAAGGAGATCCCGTATAGGGCGTTTGTTGCAAGTTATGAAGCATTTGTTGCTGGAAATTTGAATCAAGCAGAACTTGCAAGGGAGGATCTGGAACAACTCCATCCTGATGATCTGGAGGAAATTGATCTGAAATGGCAGATGGCACTGGTGAGTGTTAGAGCTAACAAATTCTTCAAGAAGACTAAAAGAAACAATTTCAGGAAGGAAAATGATGATAGGATAGGATTTGATAAGTCAAATGTCAAGTGCTTCAACTGTGAAGACTATGGAAATTTTGAAAGAGAGTGTTGGGCACCAAGAAGGATGAAACAAAAACTATCGTAGGAACAACTATCAACAAAAGGAAGAACAAAAGAAGCTGACTGTTGCTGAAGGGAAGAATGGAATGGAGGAAGGAAGCTAAAGTGGAAAATCCTTGATTACTTTTGGAGAGTGGGATGAGGTGGAAGAAGAGGAATTCAAAAACAAAACTGTCTCAGCTCTAATGAGTAAGATAAATACAGTTTCCACTTATGCGGTACTTTCTAAATCATGCTCTGTTGATTGTTTAAATACTCTGAAATACACTAGAGAACACAATTTGAGTTTGATAAAACAAATTGATTTAATTACATTTTATCAAAGAGAGTTTTTGAAAACTGAAAAGGCATATAAAGATAAAATTGATTCTTTGTTAAATGATGTGGATGTGTATAAGGGTAAACTGGGAAGGTTGGAAACTCAACATGAAAACTTATTTGAAAGATTTCAAAAAGTAACAAATGAATTTAAAGATGCTAAAATTCATGTTGTGAAGTTTAATATGTCATCCAAGACTTTAAATGGGATTATAGAACATCAATTTGTGCATAAAGCAAAGGCTGGTATTGGATTTAATGTAGTACCACCTCCATTCAATGATAATTACTCAATTGAACCTGAATCAACATATTTTAAGAGTGGTTTATCTGTTGAAAATTCTTTTGATGATGTTTCTACATTGCAATCTAAAGTAGATCTTGAATGAAACTTGCTATTCTGTGAATAATTTGATTGATTTGAATGTTATTCCTAGTCTAATGAAGATTTTAATTTTGTAGCAGGTCAAACATTAGAAGTTCAAGTAATCAGGAAGAATTATGTGAAGAAAAGAAAGTCAATGTTGAAATTTGTAATAACATAGAACAGATTGAAAATGAGGAAGAAGTTGTAGAACATGTTCATAACTGTTTGCATGAAAGATTGTTTTTGTTTTATAATTTGAGTTTGAATGTTTCTGATTTGTCAATGCATGATTTAGTTATGAATGAGATAGATGTGAATGATTCTGTGAAGGAGTGTGTGACTGTTAAACATGAAAAAGTCAAATCTAAAAAGTCAAAGAGAAAACCAAAATGCAATACATGCAAGAAGAAACACAAATTAGAAGAATGCTGGTTTAAATCTAAGGACAACTGTGTTTCTGAATGTGTTTCTAAATCTGATAAATTGCAATTTGGTAGAATAAACTTTAAAAAGTGCATGATTAAATGAAGAATCCAAGAATGAAAATGTGATGAAATTTGGTAGAATTAATTATGTGTTGTTGACTGGTTTAAAATTACCCAAGTTAAAATATTCTGTATCCGAGTTAAAAAGTTTGAAAAGTGATAATAACTTGTTTAAATCGGGTAAAATGAAAATTAACACTGGTAAACATGTTTTCAAGAATAACTCTGGTGAACAAATTTTTAATTCGGGGGAACAAATGTTTGAGTCGGAAATTTTTTTGAATTCACAATTTAACGGGTGTAGAAATTTTTAATTCGGGTGATGAAAAATTTAATTCGAATTATGAAACTTATATTCTAGAAAGAAAAGTGTATGATCATTTTAAGTTTAACAAGTTTAAAATATTGAATTCCAAGTTTACAATATCTTGGATACCAAAATCTCATTGAATAATGTACTATTGATTTTGAAAAAGAATATATGGGTAGTGGATACTGGATGCTCTAGACATATGACTGGGAATATCGAGTTGCTTCAAGATTTCATTGCTTTCATTGGTGGCCGTGTATCATTTGGAGGAGATATGGGTGGAACTATCACAGGACAAGGAAAAGTTTCAAATGGACCATTGACATTGGAGCATGTTAATTTTGTAAAAGAATTGAACTATAACTTGCTTTCTGCCTCTTACATATGTGATAATAAGTACACCACTTATTTCACTTCAGAATTCTTCTACATACTTAAACCTGAATATGTCATACCTCAGGACATGATTGACTTAAAGACACCAAGATGTGAGGACATGTACATTTTGGATATGAATAATGTTATTTCAAAAGAATCCTCAAATTGTTTCATATCCAAAACTACTGCAAAAGAGTCTGATTTATGCCTCAAAAGGGTTTGTCATGTTAATCTTAAAAACATGAATAAATTGGTCACAGATAATCTAGTTACTGGATTTCCTAAAAAGAATTTTCAATTGCTTGACCATTGTATTTCATGTTTGAAAGGTAAACAACATAAATCAAGTTTTAAACTGAAGACTCAAAGTAGAGACTGTCCTACACCTTTTACACATGGATCTATTTGGTCCAGTCAGTTTAAAGAGTCTTGGCATGAAATCTTACTGTTTAGTTATCATTGATGACTATTCAAGATTCTCATGGGTCTTTTCCCTTGATCATAAACATGAAACATCTGAGATCATTAAAGATTTTGTTGTGCAAATTGAAAAAATTTCTGTGATAAAAAGGTGAAAGTAATTAGATGTGATACTGGCACTGAGTTTAAGAATACAACCATGAATGAATTTTATGCTCATAAGGGAATTTCTAGACAATATAGCTCACCCTGAACACCTCAACAGAATGGGGCAGCTGAGAGGAAAAACAGGACACTAATGGGAGTTAGAGCTATTTTGAATGCATCTTATTTTGCTGTTACATTTTGGGCAGAGGTTGTGAATACTATGTGTTATGTGAACAATAGGATTCATGTTGTTAAGAGCCTAGAAAGACTTCATATGAACTGTTCTCAAGAAGAAAGCCTTTTATAGGATTTTCCAAAGCATTTGGATGTCAATTTTCATAAAGAAAACCAGATGCTAGACTATGGCCTTAAATTTATGAACACTCCTACAAACATAGACAATACTCCTACAATGTTCATCACTAAGAACCATGTACAACATTCTAAGACAAAGCACATCGAGATTGGACATCACTTCATAAGAGAATGTTTTGAAAATCACTTGATTCACTTAGTTAAGATTCACACAGACCTCCAATTGGTGGACCTTTTCACAAAGGCCTTTGATGTTACAAGATTCAATTTTCTTGTTCAAGCTATTGGTCTACTGAATCTTGATTGAGTGTTTCTTCATAAATATTTTTGTACGTATCTTTTTGCATTTTTTTTTCATTTTATTTCAAAATACAAAAAGAGGGGGAGAAAATGGAAAAATCAAAAATATTTTATAAGTCTGTTAGTGTTTTTCTCTTAAGTTAAAATATTTTGTATCCGAGTTAAAAAGTTTGAAAAGTGATGATAACTTGTTTAAATCGGGTAAAATGTAAATTAACTCTGGTAAACATGTTTTCAAGAATAACTCTGGTGAGAAAATTTTTTTAATTCGGGGGAACAAATGTTTAAGTCGGATAAAACTTTGAATTCACAATTTAACTCGGGTGTAGAAATTTTTAATTCGGGTAATGAAAAATTTAATTTGGATTATGAAACTTATATTCCAGAAAGAAAACTGTATGATCATTTTAAGTTTAACAAGTTTAAAAGATTAAATTCCAAGTTTACAAAAATTGGATACCAAAATCTCAATGCATAATGATTATATGCAGGAGCATTGATTCTGAAGAGAATATATGGGTAGTGGATAGTGGATGCTCTAGACATATGACTGGGAATATTAAGTTGATTCAAGATTTCATTGCTTTCATTGGTGGCCATGTATCATTTGGAGGAGATAAGGGTGGAACTATCACAGGATAAGTAAAAGTTTCAAATGGACCACTGACATTGGAGCAGGTTAATTTTTTAAAGAATTGAATTATAACTTGCTTTCTGTCTCTCAGGTATGTGATAATAAGTACACCACTACTTTCACTTCAGAATTCTTCTACATACTTAAACCTGAATACTTCATACCTCAGGACATGATTGTTTTAAAGACACCAAGATGTGAGGACATGTACATTTTGGATACGAATAATGTTATTTCAAATGAATCCTCAAATTGTTTCATATCCAAAAATACTGCAAATGAGTCTGATTTATGGCACATAAGGCTTTGTCATGTTAATCTTAAAAACATGAATAAATTGGTCACAAATAATCTAGTTACTGGATTACCTAAAAAGAATTTTTAATTGCTTAAACATTGTATTTCTTGTTTGAAAGGTAAAAAGCATAAATAGAGTTTTAAACTAAAATCTCAAACTTCATTAGAGACTGTCTTACACCTTTTACACATGGATCTATTTGGTCAAGTCAATTTAAAGAGTCTTGGCATGAAATCTTACCGTTTAGTTATCACTGATGACTATTTAAGATTCTCATGGGTCTTTTTTCCTTGCTCATAAACATGAAACATCTGACATCATAAAAGATTTTGTTGTGCAAATTGAAAATTTTTGTGATAAAAAGGTGAAAGTAATTAGACGTGATAATGGCACTGAGTTTAAGAATGCAACCATGAATGAATCTTGTGCTCATAAGGGAATTGCTAGAAAATATAGCTCACCCACAACACCTCAACAGAATGGGGTAGTTGAGAGGAAAAACAGGACACTAATTGAGGGAGCTAGAGCTATGTTGAGTGTATCTTCTTTACCTGTTACATTTTGGGCAAAGGCTGTGAATACTATGTGTTATGTGAACAATAGGATTCATGTTGTTAAGAGCCGAGTAAAGACTTCATATGAACTTTTCTCAGGAAGAAAGCCTTTTATAGGATTTTTCAAAGCATCTGGATGTCAATCTTCTATTTTGAATACCAAAGACTACCTAGGAAAATTTGATGCTAAAACTGATGATGGATACTTTCTTGGTTATTCTAGTGTTTCAAGGGCTTATAGGGTGTACAATAGAAGCACTAGAACCATAGAAGAATCCATTAATGTGATATTCAATGAATATACACCAAATGTTAAGAATTCAGGTGGTGATTGCTTATTTGATTTAGATACATTTCTGAATTCCCTTAATGGTTTCTGTCAAGAACATGTTTCAGAAGAAGTGCAGGTATCTACAGAAGATGTTTCTAATGTTGAAGACAATGATGAGTTTGAATTTGGTAATCAAGCAAATAGAAATGCATATCACTCTTTTTCATCAGAAGATACAACATCTGTGAGTCAGGATATTTCAGAGAGTCAAACTGATGCAGACATTCTTCAAGAAGAAGACAATTCAGTATCACTTGAAGAACCAGACAATGTTGTACAAGATCAAGTCATAAATTCTGATGAAAATCAAATCAATTCGGGTCCACATAATGGTATAGAAGAAAACTATGGTGAAGATGTTGAAAATCTATACAACTCTGGTGAAGATCAATTTAACTTTGGTACAGAATCTGAAACTCATTTTAATGAATCAAGCCATGAACAACCCAACTTCTGATTCTTTATTCTTTGATGATATTGTGCCATATCAAACAAATCTTTTTACTAATATTACTGAAGAAATACATTCATTTTTAAAAGTTCACAAAGCACATCCTCTAAGTAATATTATAGGAAATTTGTATGATGGTGTCAAGACTAGAAGTAGTGCTGGTTTAGCTCATCTATGTTTATTTTCTTGCTTTCTGTCCCAACTTGAGCCTAAGAATGTAGAAATTGCATTGACTATAAATAGTTGGGTAGAGGCTATGCAAGAAGAACTGTTACATTTTAAGGTTCAGTAAGTAGGGACTTTAGTGGAGAGTCCTACAGATGTGAATGTTCTGGGAGTTAAATGGATCTTTAAGGTTAAAAGGGATTATAGAGGCATAATTTTGAGGAATAAGGCTAGACTTGTGGTTAAAGGTTATACTCAGGAAGAAGGAATAGATTATGATGATGTGTTTGCTCCAGTTGCTAGGATAGAGGCCATTAGATTATTTTTAGCATATGCGTCTTATAAAAAACTTTAAGCTCTATCAAATGGATGTTAAATCAGCCTTTTTATATGGAGTTCTTGAAAAGACAGTGTATGTTAGTCAACCTCCCGGTTTTCTGGATCCTCAATATACTGATCATGTGGTCAAGTTGGACAAAGCCCTATATGGTTTACATCAAGCTCCTAGAGCTTGGTATGACACATTGTCCAAATATTTGATTGACCATGGATATCTTAGGGGAACAATTGATAAGACTTTGTTTATTAAGATAGTTGGTCAAGAATCAGTGTTTGTACAAATATATGTTGATGATATCATTTTTGGCTCAACTAATGATGCTCTGTGCAAAGAATTTGAATTTATGATGCATTCAAAATTTCAAATGAGCTTTATGGGAGAGATGTCTTTCTTTCTAGGATTACTGGACAAGCAGTTGGATAATGGCATTTTTATCACTCAGTGTAAGTATGTCAAAGACATGTTGGCAAAGTTTGGATACACTAAAATTAAACCTGCTTCCACTCCTGTTGAGACTAGGGCCAAACTACATCCCGATTCAGATGATGAAAGTGTTGATCAACATTTATATAGGTCTATGATAGGTTCTTTAATGTACCTTACTGTTAGTAGACCTGATATAATGTTTGGAGTTTTTCTTTGTGCTAGATTTCAAGTTGGCCCTAAAGATTCCCATTTAATTGCTGTTAAGAGAATTTTTAGATATCTTAAGGGACAACCTTCATTAGGCCTTTGGTATCCTAAGAATTCTAGCTCTGACTTTTATGCTTACACTGACAGTGATTATGAAGGATGCAACTTGAATAGGAAATCTACCATAGGAGGGTGCCAGTTTATAGGAAATAGGCTAGTCCCTTGGCAATGCAAGAAACATACTTCTGTTTCACAATCCTCAGCTGAAGCAGAATACATTGATGCTGGTACTTGTACTTCCCAGGTGTTATGGATTCAGAATCAGATGCTAGACTATGGCCTTAACTTTATGAACACTCCTATACACATAGACAATACTGTTGCAATGTTCATCACTAAGAACCCTGTACAACTTTATAAGACAAAACACATTGAGATTAGACATCACTTCATAAGAGATTGTTTTGAAAAACATTTGACTCACTTAGTTAAGATTTACACAGACCTCCAATTGCCGGACCTTATCACAAAGGCCTTTGATGTTACAAGATTTAATTTTCTTGTTCAAGCTACTGGTCTAATGAATCTTGATTGAGTGTTTCTACTCTTTTTTAAAGTTTTTGAGTCTTTTTTCTAGAAAATCAAATACAAAATATGAAAAACCTATCAAAACTAGTATAAAATTTGAAAATGTTTCTAAGAAATGAGTCATAAACATAAATTCCAGTATAATTTAACATAGTTTATTATTTAAAGAATTTCTTGAAACCAAATGTTTTTCATCAATGCACATATTCTTGTATTTTGAAACCTTTAGCAATCTATGGTTTATACATTGCATAAAGTCATTAAAATTGATAACTTTCAAATGGGAAATCAGTGATTGTCAAGTAGACAAACAAAGAAAAGATATATTTTCAGTAAATAATGGTATTTAAATCTATTTATCATAAAAACTATAAAGTTTTAAAGTGACCTTTAATAATTTATTGACTTTGAGATCCTTGATGTTAACTTGATAAACGACAAAGACAGTGAATAAGTCCAAATTCTTTAATAAACTAGTCTATTGTCCTCTTAGATCCGTGATGCTAACTTGATAAACGGCAAAGACAGGGGAATGAATTGCACAATAGTACTAAGTCTACTTTTGAACATAAAAACATGCATATAATCGAAAATATCTTGAGAGAAAAAGTAGTTTATAAGGTTGCAAAATCATATTCTAGGGACTCTCAATAAAGATTGAAGATTATTCATGTGTTCATATAAATTCTTTTATATAATATGTCACAAAACTGCTTTGTTTTAATAAAAATAAGGTATATATGCCATATTTAAGTAAAATATTAAATTTAATTTATTTCTTCTTGATAAGAATTGAATAATTTTGATAGTATATCATGTCATTTTTTAATTATTAAAAACTGCAATTTATGAATTTTTGACACAGGTTGAATTCTAATAAAAATACAACTTTATGCATTTTACAAAACATTTCATTTCTGAGGCAAATTTGCTCTTATGAACTAATTTATGAAGTCCTGGGGGCTCTCAATAAAGATTGAAGATTATTCATGTGTTCATATACATTCTTTTTTTAAATATGTCACAAAACTGCTTTGTTTTAATGACAATAAGGTATATATGCCATATTTAAGTAAAATATTAAATTTAATTTATTTCTACTTGATAAGAATTGAATAAGTTTGATAGTATATCATGTCATTTTTAAATTTGTAAAAACTGCAATTTATGAATTTTTGACACAGGTTGAATTCTAATAAAAATAAAAGTTTCTGCATTCTACAAAACATTTCATTTCGTAAGCAAATTTGCTCATATGAACTAATTTATGAAGTCCCGGAATATAAGTTTTTGATTTATGAAATTGAAATTTTAATTTGTTAAACAGTTTCAAGATTAACTAATGTTTTGGAATGATTCAGTTCTGGTGTTAAGAATTTAACTTAGAAAGATTTAAACGAGTTAATTTTGATGTAATAATTTAATTCGTATTAATTTAATTTAATTCGGGTAATAAAATTTTAGGTCAGGTGTTGATCTAATTTATGTCTGATAATGGCTTTGACTATATTGTCCATATTTTTAGCTCGGGTATTAGATTTATTTAAATCTGGTAGTTGAGTTGACTATTTTGACCTTAATTTTAAGTCGGACTCTTTAACTTTTAGGTCGGGTTATAAGTTTTGTCAAATTTTAACTATGGGACACTATTATTTAGGTCGGGTGTCTTTTGGTGAGAAATTAAATATATTATTTTTATTCTTTATTTGTTTTTAATACTTTTAAATTCAAATAATCGTTTTTATTCATGCAAATTGCATCTCTTATCCGGATCAAAATTGATAATCTCAATAAACTTTCTTACATTTTTCATTTCACTGACGAATTCCATAAGAGCCTTTCTATAGATTTTTAGCACCGTTTGAGATAGTTTTTAGAGTCTTTCCAGTTTTTGATTATTTCCCCCCTGTTTGAGTTCATTAAGGTATTTTCAATTTTTATTATATATTTATTATCGGTATATTCTCTTGATTGAATACTAATGTTTTGTAACTGATTTCCGATGACTTTCTCTTATAAACCAAAACATAATGTTGCTGCATTTTTGGATATGGGTCATTCTGAAGTTGATGAGGACTGGAAGCTTATTTTAGGATTTATAATCAACTCAAACCTGAGATTTGCTATCTCATAGAGTCCTGTTCTGTATAGAGATGTATTACTGGAGTTCTGACATAATGCAAGATTTTCCATTGTAAATGGTGTGAGGACTATTTCATCCACTGTTCAGATGGAGAATGTAAATGTCACTGAAGATGTCATAAGGAGAGTACTACAACTGGATGATGCTGATGGTGCTAAGAGGTTGGAGATGGAAGAAATAAGGACAGTGTGTAGACAAGATGGTTATGAGGGTGAGTTCCCAGAGAGTTGGTGAAAAAGACAGGAGTGTCATTCAACTGGAGATATCCCATTCATGTACCGGTTTGTTGTATGTCTGGACGTTATGGAGGGTTTGATGAGATGAATCAAACGTTGGCCTTTGCTTTTCTAGGTATGATCACTCAAAGGAGGTTTAACTTCTCTGGATTCATCATGGACTGCATGCAGAGAATGGCTGAAGGCAGTTCACATAAATTTATTCTATATCCAAGATTCCTTCAGATCATCTTGCAATCTGAAGTTCAGGGGTTAAATGCTAGAAGGTTCTACTCTTAAGGATGAGAATATGAACTGGAAGATCATGAACAACATGAGAAAATCTTTTCCTAAAGCAAGGGTGGTCTTCTCAGAACATGTCACTCCTTTCTTCCCACCAATGATCAATCGGGCAATGGTAGATGTACAAATATTTTTAGAGTTACAAGGAAAGTGAGGAGAGAATGTACAACAACAAGAACAACAACAACAACAAGAAGAAGAAGAAGAAGAACAACAACAACAATAAAAAGTAGAGGATGATCAACCTGGATCACCTATTATTCCTCTTCCATCACCTCCACCTCAATCACCTATTGTTTAGCAAGCCCAAGGGAGTAATGAAAGGGGAGATTGATATTATACAGTTGAGGAAATCCAAGCTCTACCTAATCTGGCTGCCTCACATATTCTCACTCCTGATGTTCCACCTTTGTCTACCCTAGTGTTAAATGTTCAGAAGGATGCTTCCACAAGAAGTCCTATTAATGTCTATACTTCAACGAAGAAATGGGAGAAGGAATTGGTTTGTTGAAAATATTGGAATTGACTAAGAAGAATGAGGCATTGGAGCAACTGGTTCCGAGACAAAAATCACTGATAAATTTAAGATGGAAAAATGCTTCAAATGAAGTCATCAGAGAGCAATTGAAGATAAAGTGCTTAAAATCTCTTCCTATGGATGATACATCCGAAATAGGGGGAGATAAAACTGAGATTGAAGTTGAAGTTGAAGCTGAGGATAGAATGGTGGTGGAAGGAGAAAATGTTGAAGCTGAAGCAGAATGAAGATTGGATATCAGTGAATCCGTTAATGAAGAGGCTGAGATTGATTTATCAATTGTGGGGAATATTGTGAAAGACTTGGAGAAGGTTGGGAGCTCCAAAGGAAAAGAAAAGGTCCACGGGTTTACATCTTGTGAAGAAAAAGTTAAATTGGGTGAAGAAGTGTTTAACTCGGGTGACAAAGATAAATCTGGTGGAGAAGAATTTATGTCGGGTGAAGAATTATTTAACTCCAGTGATGAAGAAGAGAGTGAAAGTGTACTTCAAGATAAGAATATCAAAAAATTCAAAGCAGTTGATCAGTTTGGAGAAATTATTGATCAAGCAACATTTGAAAAATACTTTGAGGGGCTATATAAGGGGATTTTTGATGTTAATGCAACAAATACCTTCAATGTTTATATCCAGGAAAGGAATCATGTCTTTGTACACACATATGACATCAATAATCAATGGAATGAAGAGTTGGGAGGAGAGAAGGTGGTGATAGATATTGATAGTGACAAGGAAGGTGATGAGAGTGTGGAAGTGACTGTTAAAGAGGAAGAAGGAGAGAGAGTAGTAGAAGAGACTACTGATGTTGGAAGCAATGTAAGACAGGGGGGGGGAGAGTGAAAATTAGAGCACTGAAATCATCAAAACTAGTACCTTCCAAAGTGATCAATTTGAAGAAGAAGATGCTAGAATGCAAGAATAAGTTCTCAGAGAAGAATTACAAACTTCATCCGAAGAACAACTTGGTTGTTGCTGGAGGTATGTCATCTAGATCAGTAGGGAAAATGAAGATTAAAACCCTGGAGAGAAACTGGCTAGATAGTCAAACAAAGGTTATGGTTAACGAAATGAAGTCCAAGAGAGAAAAGAAGATAGAGGAGGAGCTGAACAAAAGGCAAACTGAAAGACCTTCAGAGAATGTTGAGGTTAATCTGGAAATTCAAAGAACAGAAACTCCAATTTCTCCTTCTATTCAAACTGGTGAGGGGTCTTCTACAAAATCAGCTGATCAGAGTCAGAATGTTACTTTGAAGTCTCTAGTTGAGAAACAGAGTCAAGAAGTACATTTAAAGGAAAAGGTAAAGCAAGAAGATGATCCCTTTGCAAGAATATATGGAGAAGGAGTCTTGGTTCACAAAGACTCAACCTGAAGATCTAGTTCCTGCCCAATCTTCTAAATCTACACTTCGAGACAACTATTATGCAGATGATCCAGCTGTCACAACAATGATTAAGAACTCTCTAATTGGATTGATGAGACTGCGTCAGATGGAGGTGATTTAGATCTATATGGGTTTCCCATTGACACTGCTGATGCATCAGGTTAAGGAGAAGACAATGCTTCAAGATAAAGAAAAAATAAGGAAGGTATCTCAAGAGGAGTTGAGGGCTGAAAGAGAAGAGCTGATGAATATGAAGAGAGGTATTTTGCCACCTATATTTGGTTGGAGGTTTGATCATTATACTGGTGCAATTGTGATTAAAAGAAAAAGCAGAACTAGTACAATGACTCAGTCCTTTGACACAACAGAGAAACTAATGCAAATCTTAGTAGAAGATGCCATAAGACTCTGTCAGTTGAAGATGGTGAACCATGGCCAATATGCTCATGGATATGGTTATGAGAGGTTCATTCATGAATGTGCTAAAACTGACTTTGCCAACTTTGGGAAGAAATTCAGAGCAAAAAGGAAAAGGATGACTAGGTTTATTGCTCCCATGAAGAAAGTCAAGGTTGTGCATCAAAAGCCCAAGATACCCATATGGTGGGTAGATTATGACAATGATGAGATTGTGCTGAGCAGAGAAGATGGTGAGGATGCGAGGCTCTATGAAAATGTTGATCTAAGAGAGCTCTCAAATGGTGATATTCTTACTATATTTAACCTTCCATTTAATAAAATGCAACCTGATGATAAAGAAAGAAGGATGG
Source organism: Senecio squalidus (assembly GCA_910822075.1). Lineage (NCBI taxonomy): Eukaryota > Viridiplantae > Streptophyta > Magnoliopsida > Asterales > Asteraceae > Senecio > Senecio squalidus. The sequence goes on along the minus strand of CAJVGC010000591.1, from coordinate 37,357,500 downwards.
CACTTGAGGTTGTAGCTTGGGAAGTTGATAAGATCAGAAGGGGTACAAGAGACAAAAGATAGAAACTGATTGGTATTTTGAAGATGGGAATGGAGCTTAACCTAGTAAGATGAAGATTTTGGAAGCATTATCCAAGGGAGAGATTGTTGGAGCATAAAGGATTGATTACTGAAGCTTCCAAAGATCTTTGTCGTATTGTATAGTGTTAGATATTTAGTTCGGGTGAACATTGTTCATCTCCCGAACTAAATCTTAGATAGTGAAATCATGAAGACTTTAGGTCGGGTGAACTAACTCTTCACCAGAGTTAAGTTCAAGTTCACCCGAACTAAAGTTAAATGATGTTGTAATTATTAGTTCACCTGAAGTGTGTTTAAATAAACATAAGGGTGTATAGCTTTGGATATTGATCAGACCTGACATATATATATATATATATATATATATATATATATATATATATATATATATATATATATATATATATATATATATATATATATATATATATATATATATTAACCTACTATTTGTAACCAGGTTTATTCGAGGTTTGCCATTTACTTTGGATCAGAACTTCATCCTTCTAGGTAAGTGACCATTACTCTTATACTTCAGCATATGAATCCCTCATCAAACTTATACAGTTTTTATGATTGGATGTAGCATTATTGTTATAGTGATGGTGAAAAAGGCAAAATCGGTTCAAAAAAGGAAAGATGAGGTTTAAACCAAACTAGAAAAAAGGTCAAGAGTTGTAGTAGTGTCATTGATTCTACCAAACTAGCAAGTGTATTAGAAAGGTTTCCCTACCTTAGGCCCTACAACCCCATAGTCCCACCTCGGAGCAAAGACCTAACGAACCTCCCTCAAGAAGGTTACCCTTTATACCTATCGGCTTGTCCATTTGAACCTTAGACTTCCTTGTAGTACTTTTTTCATGAAAGTGCTACACCATTACAAAATTGGATTTGCCTAGATGCATCTCGTAGGTGCTTCTAAGATTGTAATGTTTGAAATGTTATTGGTTGGGATGAAAATTACCTGCTCAGTGGATTTATTTAGGCAGTTTTATAAGCTATGCAAATCCGGGGATTGGTTTACTATTGAACAGAGGGAGAGGGATAAGGGATGGAAATTAATTGATAATCCACCTGGTAGCTTTAAGGTTGGCGATTTGAATTTTTAATTTGTGGATAGATCGTTCATTAACCTATGGAAAAGTGCTTTATTTGATTGGCAACTTAAGATACCCAAAAAAGTGAATAACCTCCCTAAACTTTCAGTTCTTAAGGTAGAGGCATATGCTCGCTTTCGCCGCATGTCTGCTAGATATTAGGTATATGTCTGGAAGGGGTGTTGGTGATTTCTAGGATTAGTAAAGAATATGAAAAGGAGAAAGTTCCCGTCATTGTTTCGAAATCCTCGAGGAAACGTGGGTGCCTTTAAAACTTTCTTTTACCTTATTATTTTATATACTTGATTATCATCCATATGCTTTGTTTGTTGCAGTTATGGCTTTGCTAGATTTTCTGGTGAGCGATGATGAGTGTGAGGTGGTTGGGGGTCTCCTTGAAGAGGACAGTGAGGGTGAAGATCCCATAGGATCGACTCATGGTATTTGATTTGAACCTTCTTGTTTGTATATTTTTCTGCGATATTTTAACTCTAACAAATTTTCCAGTCCTTCCAGATGAAGATCTTGATCCCAATGATTATGTGATGGAAGATGAAGATTCTGCCGATCATTAACAAGTTAAAATTTTGTCATGTGTTAAAAGCATTTCGTTTTGTTGTTTCTTTTTTAGTGACTGACCTGATCTTGTGATGCAAGTGAGTTTGATGACCTTGGGTCTGAGAATATTCACGATCCTCGCCTTGATGGTAGATTTATGCTAGGAAAGAGGCAACCGATAGATGCTGATGATTGAGGTTCCTACACCCAAAGCTCAGAAGATATTGTTCCCCTCTTCTTTTTCACGCTCTCTTGGATCGAGTTTTGTGAGGCGCCATGGGGGCCTACAAATGGCGCCCTTTGGAGCCACAAGCATGGGTTCCTCTCAGAGTTTCAACCGGGATCCTCCTAGTCCGAGTGCTCATGCCATGAGTTTCCAGTTCAACACTCTCCCTGCTTCTGGTAATGCCTTACCATCCTCTTCTCACGTTGATGCTCCTTCTTGCAAGCGTTTCGTTCCTGCTTGGTCATTTGTTATGGGTGATAACGGGCAGAGTATTGGATCAGTCAGAAATTTTATGGATAATGTGGTTCCACCCCATCTTGTTGCTCAGTCTAAAATGAAAGTTACTTCTCAATTGGTGGATGCATCTGATATGAATCTTTTTCATGGTTTTATGGGACATATACTTGCTAGGCAACGTACATGTGAAGATCACGAGAAGCTTAACACTGTTTGTTCGGATTTGAGGTCTCAGTTAGAGAAGGAGAAAAAGAGTTTGGTTGTTGTTAGGAAAGAGCTTGAGACCGAGCAATTGATTGTTTCTGCTCGTAATGGGAGATTAGTGCTCTCGTCGCAAATAATTCTTAGCTTGAGATATCGTTGTCGGATGTTGGGAAAGAGAGAGATGGGTTGTTGGCCAGGTCGCATGATCATGAGAATATTTTGGCGGAAAAAGATAGTAAATTGGCTCTAGTGACAAAAGAGCTTGAGGCAGAGAGACATGCAATTGGTCCTCTGCGCCTTCAGCTAGATGCAACCCTTCAGGGTAGGAGGGACTTACTTGCTGCTTTCCCCGCTTTGTTCAATCATGTGATTGATCATCCGGATGTGATGGGGATAATGTTGGAGATTAATCAGGCTACTCATGCATTCGGAAAACATCTTGTTGGAACAAAGTTGCAATATGTTGCTGGTGATCTTGCGTTACGTTTTCTTGACCCCTTGGCACATGGCCAAATGCGAGATGCTAATACTCTTTTTGAGGGGAATAATTTTCTCTATCCTAAACCGTCTTATCGAAGATTTAGAGATTTATGTTGATGATATGCTTGCTATGGATATGCCACCAACTTAGTTTCTTGAGTTATGTTTGAGAACATTTTTTTTTATTATCTGTTATGAATGTTGGCTTTGTAAGCTGTTTTGTTTAATCATGGATGTTTTCCCTTTGGGGTCTTTTGTCCTATGAATGTTTTCTATTTAAGCATTTTGACACTATTTATGTATAGTTTTCACGTACGTAGTGATATTTGTTGGTTAACCTTATATGTGTAAATGTACTTATTACTAGCGAGGCATGTCCCTTCTCCGTGAGAAGTGCTTATCTTTTCTCAGGTAGATGAAAATACGTATTTACATGTTTTGGGTTTAGACATAAGTGTCTACTATGGGCTTATGCGGGTGACGCTGTACAGTGTCCAGGAGTTGTTTGTATTTGTTATAAAAAAAGCTATTGCGGGGCATCATTGGGATTAGGGATGGCAACGGGGGCGGGTCCGGGTCGGATATCACTAAACCCGTACCCGTATCCATTTATAAAACACATACCCATATCAAACCCAATACCCATAGGATATTCATATAGTTTTACCCATCGGTTTTTCGGGTTTCCCCGCGGGTATTGGGTATACCCATTTACATTCATGCTAGACAAAATGTCGAGTTAGGGATAAAAAAAATTCTTAACGAATTACTAAAACCCAACAAAATACCTAATTCATTATCGACATTTCAAAAATTTTAAACGATTATTATAAAGGATATAATTTAAGTTATGTGAAATCAATTATAGTATATAATATAAAAAGTTATTATTAGTAATATGCATTTTTTATAAATAAAAAAAGAAAAAAAAAGACTTAATATGTGTATGGGTACGGGTATGGGTACGGATACGGATAATCTGGCGGGTATTTGACAAAACCCATATCCATACCCGAACCCGCAAAAGAAATATTTTTGTGCCCATACCCGCCTCCAAACCCGTCAACCCGCACCCGAACCCGACCCAATTGTCTCAGATTTCGGTTTTCCCCATCGGTTTCGGGTGGTTTTGCCATCCCTAATTGGGATATAGAATATGACCAAACTTTTATTATTACTCACTTTATTACGAGGCATGACATCCCACGTCCTTGATAAGCAAAAACACTAAAATTAACAAGATAAGCAAACATAATAAATAATATAAGACTATCAGACCTTGACTGTAAGTTAGTCCATGTAAGCCTGATCGAGTATCATAAGAACGTGACCATCTGACGGTCCAGGATGTTCTATATCTTCTCCCCTCTTCTGTCAAGCATATGTTTTCTTAGCTGGGACCCTGTTGGTTTGTTTCCTGGCGGCAGACAGTAGGTGTTCCAGTTTTCCCTCATCCAAAGCTCTTCTTATATCCCCTTTTAATTCCCGACAAGCATTTGTGTCTTGCCCATGATCCTCATGAAATGCACTGTCACAACCCGCTAGTGGCGAAAACGCAGGGTGTGGCCGATTGGCGATCGTCATAACACAATAGTAAATAAAGACATATCTATATGATAAAATAATATAATGTATTGTTATCACGTCGCCATACTCAAGGTATAATCCTTGGTACATGAAAATCGTCAAACACTACAAGTAAAATGTTCAATCAACAACCAACGTAATGAAATAATACTTAGGCATGCAAGCCCGAAATACAATCTCAAATGTATTGTCATAAAATAAGCCACAATGCAAAAAGTGATCCTGAATGGTCTGCCAGAATCCGAATCCTAAAGCCAAGTCTTATGCCTGCTCATTACTTGAAAGTAAAGCTAAATGTCAACATAACGTTGAGCGAGTTCATCGAGTAAGTAGTAAAAGTAAGGTAACATCCTATATCAAAATCAGTAGTAAAATAATGTGTAACTAATGCATATCAGTAGTAAAGAAAACATAATCCACAATCACACAACATAGCATGAATCATAAGTAAGCATCGCATGTACACCTCATTAGTAGGAAAGGTCTACTAATGAGCGTGCGGTATCAGTAGGCACATATACTGATAATCATCATAAGTAAGCATCGCAAGTACACCTCATTAGTAAGAAAAGTCTACTAATGAGTGTGCGGTATCAGTAGGCACATATACTGATAATCATCATAAGTAAACATCACAAGTACACCTCATTAGTAGGAAAGGTCTACTAATAAGCGTGCGGTATCAGTAGGAAAGTATACTGATAATTCATCATAAGTAACATCGATCAACCATCTCGTAAAGTTTTAGAAAAATTGAATTAGTTTTTGTTACACATTTTATGGTTTCTAAACATAGTAAGTTTCCATAATTAGAGGTATCTATTTATGGTAAGTTTCCGAAAATAGTAATGTTTCCATAAATAGTAAGTATGGATATAAGTTCGTTTCTCGTAAAACATTTGAAACCTAGACTCCGAGGGCTACGTTTTAGACTAAGAGTTTGATACAAAATAGTTTGTTATGAAAAATATATGGTCAAGAAACAATCTGTCCAAAAGTATGGTTTTATATAAGTTGAGTTTTAACACGTTTCCAAGTCGTATAATTTATATGTAAACAAGATAACCATTTTTAACACATTTTAGAACTGTTATAAACCAGTAATAAACTATTTAAATTATGTTTAAAATCTTCTAAGTGGTTACACAAATTCGATTTCAAAGCCTAGTAATTTATTTCAAAAATTCAGATTAGACCACCTGTTAATATTTTACACTTTTAGGAAGTTATGTAAAGTGTTAAACAACGAGTCTTACGTTTTTGAAAACTAGACTTCAAGACCTACAATATTTATTAAGGTCACAGATTCTAATTCAAAACCATTTCAGAGTTATAGATCGATAAAGACAGATCAATTTCCAAATCAGCAAGTTTTACCAACCCTTTTTATAAGCTTATAGATTAGGGTTTTAGATGACGATTCGTTAACGAAAATTGGATGTATCATAAATAAATTAATATAGTTTATGATAGGTGTAAATTCAGATAATACCAATACAAAAAAACACGATAATAATATGAAACAAATGAACAAAGAGTGAATACGATATTAGGGTTTTATACCCTTGGATTGAATGCAACGGTTAGGAGGCTTGAATCTTGATCAATACCACGAATCCAAGGATGAACAAGCCAGAAAAATCCCAAAGAAAGTTGCTGGAAGTCAGTCCAAGGATCACCCAAAAAAGAAACCAACAACTCAAGATTAAAATCTTTACAAAAGCAACATAGAGAATCGACTAGGAGATCAACACCAATACACTTACATTTGATGAACAACGATGAGTCAAAGATGGTTATGACCCTGCTAAAGAACGTTCCAAATATGCAATTGGGTCATTCCATTCGTGACCAGGTGTAACACCAACACCAACACAAACGTTCAAACCGATTAGCAAAACTCTAAAACAACAACTAGAAATGAATTGTAAAGATTGGTTAATGAATACCATACTTACATGACGAATTCATGTGATTATAAATAGTTGGAAACCTGATCAAAGGGAAGACACAACCTGAACCGACCCATCATCCTTCGAATCAGTTTACACAACGATCAAAGAAAACACCAAACATGAATTATCGATTAGATTAAGAACAATCTGAATATCATTACATATATACATATGTAATCGGATATAGAAATCGAAATGAACCAACGATTAACAAACGAACGACTAAACTTTAGAGATGATGGTCTAGGACAGATTACACACAAGATGGGTCTCAATTCCGATTAGATGTGATCAGTGGCTGCAACATAGAACAATACATCCGAAATGAAAACCCTTGATTAGGGTTTCGGCTACAAAAATATTCTCAAGAAAGAAACTACTTGATACCTTGATTTACTTGCTGTTTGTGAAGATGAATTCAATGAAGGAATAGCATACTCGATGGTGTTGATGATGGTGAGAAACAGGTGGCTGCAAATGTTGATCTTGGCGGCTGATTAGAAGAACTAGCAATTAGGGTTTCAGATTTACAACTTCACAAGAAGAAAACAACATACTTTGATCGATTGACTTTCTGCTTGTGATGATGAATTCAATGAGGTAGAAGGCTGCTCGATTGTGATGGAGAGATTGCAAGGAGAAATCGGGTTGTCAGGGTTTGTTGTGAGGGTGGCGAATTTGGGAGAAGACACAAGATTAGGTTTGTGTTTTGTATAGTGTTAAATGGTTAGATTAGGTTAGGGTGGTTGACACACTACTAGTGCATGGTTAAGTCGGGTAATATGAGTCTTGGCTTGGTGTAGAAATCGAGGACTTAACCCATAGGTAGTCCTCCAGTAGATATGAGTTTTACAATAATGACGTAACGAATGGTAAACAACGCGAAGGTTAACGGATGAATTAGTTATGAAAAGCCGTTATAATAAAACATAGATATGACTCGGAAGTTTCTCAAAAGTTTAATAATGCTTAACGAATACAAGGTAATAAGTTTACGAAATCCAAAAAGTTTCTCGTTAAAATATCTAGGAGCTCGTCTAGTGGGAACTAACTATTGTGCACCTAACTAACACGATAACATCACATATAGGATAAACACACATATCATAGTAATAATAACACATAAGTAATGTATAAAGAACTTTCAAATTAAAAGGTTTTTTTTTAAACACGGTAAGAGCTATCGGCATACTGGACTAACCTGAGTCGGAAAAAGTGACGGTTGTCACAGTATCCCCCACTTAAGAGAATTTCGTCCCGAAATTCAAGTGGTATAAGTGTTGATAGAAGTATCATCGAAATGGGTATGCAAGGGGATTTCGTACATCAATTCCTCAAGATTCACTTATGGAGTGTGTCGTGAACACAGGCACTGTTTAGGATAGTTTGAATTTTCGTCCGATACTGGAACAGATACGCATTGCAATATATTTATAATTACGTCTAATTATAAACACATTCTACATGTATGTTCACATTACAATAACAGGTCATGGGTAGTTTGTGTAAGCGCTTATGATCATTCGTATAATATGCACAAATTTCAGTTCAATAGAGAATATGTAATCATGTAGATACATGGTAAACGATAAGTTCTCCATTATGTTGGCCAGACATAACTTAAAACTCATCATTAAGTATCATTTATAGTTTTAGATAGGTAACACTTAATTGTTGAAACACATTCAACAAAAGAAGTCACGGGTCACGGTTAACGAACAAAATCGTTGGTCACAAAAGAATCCCACGTAATCGATATAAGAGTGAAATAACTTCGTAAATCATACGAAAGGGAGTTTGAAGCAAAATGTTACGCAAAGCTTGCAATTAATCTCGAGATGTCAAAAGTTTAACGCACAGAGCAATATCGGTTGAAGATTTTAGTACAAAATGAAAGTCGTATGGGTATCAATTAGGTACGAGTTATTGAGTTCCAACTCATAATGGGTACTCTCCTCGTGATTACGTATAAAAATAAATTTCCAAAAGGTTTCGAGAATCATATGCGATGAAGTAATAGACATCAGATGTTATCGTCTTCTGTCTCGAGTCGCATCTAAGGTCACCTCGAGGTTTCGATAAGAACTGTTTTGTGGCATTTTCGATACCGTTAACTCGTATTAATTATCGTTATTAAAAGTTGTTTTTGATTAGTGACAAGCGTTAATTGATCAGGTTAATCCTTTGATATCGCTTGGAAGTTAACTTATTGGCAAAGATATTCAGGTGAGTACAATATCGTTTTATAATCCCGATCGTAAGACAAAAATAACATTTTGAGAAATGTTTGAGAAGTAAGGGATAAGAAAGATGTAAGGTTTTGAGAAACGTTACAATGAAAGAAAGTTGTTGTAAAAGTCGTAAAAGAGTTTTGATCAAAAAGTTAAACTAGTAACAGAATAAAAGAATCATGTTGTATGGGTGGTACGTGGCTACCCATACTTGATAAAGTAAAGAATGTTTGTCGTATGGGTAGTATGTAGCTACCCATATCTGTTAAAGTAAATTTATTATCTGGCATGGTTTGTACACAGTTACCAATGCATGATAAAGTTACGGGTGGCACGTAGTTACCCGTATGTTTGGATGACAGGGGGTAGGTAGATGCATGTATCCCTACTTGTTATTACAAATTACGTACTTTCAATTATTACTTTAAAGAAATGTGTTAAAACTTAAAGCTATTTTGTGAAGGCCTCGAGTTTGAGTAGTTGTAGCTACTCGTGCTCCATATGGTGTACAACGTAATTATGTACACATTATTTTAATTACATGCGTTATATACTTATTATTGTTATTGTTTCTTTTATTCATTATAAGGAGTGTACCTTAGTTTTTTATAAGAGATCTTTATGTGATTATGGGTAGTGTAGATGCTCAGAAACAGAAAGAAAACCTTGTGTGACGAACTAGGTAAATGGGTGGTAAGTGGCTTCTAATAGAAAGAAAACCTAGTGTGACTAACTAGGTAAACGTGCTAGCCTAAAGTTGGTTGCCTGGATTTCTAGATATCTTAGGCAACACATGGTTATGGGGGTCAGCCTCAGAGCTGGAGTGATACTGACCCGTAACGGTCGTCGGAAGTATCGCGTGGGAGAGGGGAGGTGCTAACTGGTCACCGTTGAACCCTCATATAACGACAACGCATTAAGTTGCAACGACAAAGTAGTGAAAGCTACATATCGGGTTATTTTAAAGATTGGGAGTCTCTCCCCAAGGCTATTATAAACATGCAAGAATGTGCGAGTAACGAACGTGGGTAAGTTCCCTCTGGTAGAGATTTATCTAGAAAGCATAAAGTAAGAAGAAAGTAAAGAAGAAAAGTGAATTGTCGCATTTCTCCCATTATATACTATTATTTGATTACCTGTTGATTAATCTGTTTTGGGGAAAAAATTAAAAGGATTGAAAGTCTTATTTTAAAAGTTATATTGTCTCGCCAGCTTTAGCTGACGTTTTCCAAAACGTGTCTTATGCTCGTAGGTAGCTTGAAGACTTGGTGAGGTTGGACTATCGGGATAGTTGATTACCCTTATTTTGTAATGTTCTATTACCAACGTGTTTTGTAAAATAAGTTTATATTGTAAATTATAACGTGATGAACGGTTTATTATCGTAATAGTTTTTATGAACCGCTAATCTCGTTTAACTAACGTTTCCGCCATAAACACTCTGATAATTTAAAAAGTTTTTGTTAAACGTGACTTTTGAAAACCATGTCGTTACACTGCAGAGGCAGGCTGTCTAGAGGCGTCAGAACCATGTTATGCTAAGGCAGTTGTCTTAGAGGCCTTGGTGGCCTCCTCCAGCAGAGTTGTTGCTAGAGAGATGGGAACTTGAAAACATGACATATTTGGTGTTGGGAAGGCTGATACACTGACTCCGGTCATTCTTGTAGAGAATAGTGGTCTTGTGGTTGTTGATCGATAGAGACGGACGAGACCTGAATCTCCAAGTGTCCAATCTTCCAAGGCAAAGTATCCATATCTTATTGCCCTTCCCAAGGGACCTTTTTCAATTACCAGATCTGATTCCGTTTCTGGTGTAGCCTGACTAATTAAAGCAGGTGATGGTATGGACGCTGGTGGTAGAGTGGTGACCACCTCAGATGAGGATGGGATCACAGTAGTCGCTTCTGGAGTGGAGGAGATTACTGGTGAGAAGTTGGTGTCTTTCATGATGAAAAAAGAAAAAATTGATGAAATTTTGGAAATAGAGATGAACACCGTTGCTGAAACATGTCCCACGGATGGCGTTAATGTTCGAGCAAAGAATAGTAGGCTCAGAAACGAACTGGGTGTGGGGATCAACCTCTTGGCCTCCTGCTTAGCAGTGAAAACCTAACAAGCTCTTGGCGAGCCTAAGGTAGTTAAAAGATTGAATGCAGAAGGTGATCGGAGTATGATTAATGTGGGGAGTGAATGCTCCGTTAGGGTGATGTTGTTTATGAGTATGGTGAAGATGATGATGTAACATGGCAGAGTTTGGGGTATTTATACCCATCACTCTCAAATATGAGCAACGTATGGCCATAAAGGCTAATCATGATTAATCAATAGCATTCATGAGATTCTAACGTATGAGAGTTTATAACAAGGGTAACGCTCCTCATCATTATGTCCGCGTTTGAATTATTGTGTAAAGCCCTGACAGTTGAAATCCAGGAGTGATGAAAGGACGGGAACCAAGATCCAGCTAAAGCTAGGAGCCGCGAGCCGGGAAGGCTGGGAGTCGGCGGGGCGGGAGCCGGGAATCGGCACAAGAGAAAGGTTTTGTGTGGGTCAGGATAGGTGTTTAGGAAATTAATAGGCTATAAATATAAGTCATTCCCTACTAACACCATCAATCCCCTTACTGATACAATAATCATATAAAATTAACATTAACCCCTTTTTTAAAATAATTAAAGGATTTAATTCTTTCTTTTATCAACTTAACACTTTAAATAAAAGACTTCACGATTTAATTTGAAAAATCTTTTCAAAATTAATAACCCCTTTATTTTATTTTTAAAGTAACAGTAAATTATTTTCTCTTTAATAAATTTAAATAATTTTCTCATTTCTTTCCCTAACTAAATATTTTTCACCAGGTAAGTAGCAAATCTCACCAAATTAATAATGACTCCTTATTCCAAAATAATTGATGATAATCTATTATTCTCAAAACAATTTTTTTACTTATTTTCATTTATTTATTTATTTATTTTTTAAATACAACGCAAAAGTGCATTGTTACTTATAAAATTTTCAAGAAATATTGGAATACTGTTTAGTGATATCACATCTAATGTTAATACTAATATCTTATATTCGTGAAGTTAAATTTATTTATAAGCAAATTTTTATGTTGGGTTATTTGTTAAGTTTTATTTTTGTTTTATAATGCTTTATACGATAAGAAAATCTTCAATTGTACTTATTACACACACAAAAAAAAAACGCTTAGTGATATCACATCTAATGTTAATACTGATATCTTATACGTGTGTGGAAAAACAGACACTCTAAATTAATTTTATATGTAAGTTAATTTTTAGGTTGTGTTATTTATTTATTAAAATTTTTATTTTTCTATTATTAGATTTCATAAAGTTAATTAAACGTTTTGAATTATTAATATGAAAGTTGTATGTAATCATGATTTAAAATGCGTAAACTAAAAGGTTTAAAAATACATATTTTTTATAGTATATTTTTTTATGATTTGTGAGTTATATTGACAAATTAGTAAAATTATATAAAATATGCGGAAGTGACATGAAAAAAATTATATATGAATATAAAAATCATTTCTGAGTTATGGATTCTTACATAATACATAATGCTTTTATACGTAAACAAAATTCTCAATAATAGTTATTATTCGTTCAAATATTTATAAATTACTTTTTATTCAATGTCTGAATGTCCATATAGATCTAAAAACTAGTGAAAATAATTTAGAAAACAAAAAAATCAAAAGTTTGTCATAAATCATTATTATATAAGTTTATCATAAATGATTAAAATAAATTGATGTAAAAATTCATTTGTAAGAACGAAAATTTTGCTAGAAATCAGTTTATTGTCATAAATAAAATCAATATATATATAAAACCGTCTTCTAATATCTCTTTAATGTTACAATTTAAATACAATAAAAAAAAAAAGTCAAAATTTTGTATTATAAAACGAATATACCAATGAGTAAAATCATAATATCCAAATAAGGGGGAAGATAAGTAAAACCCATTTACTATCAAAATGTTATTGAAAATGAGAAAAACATGGATGTCGAAGAAGATAGTGAAAAGAATGTGTTTCAAGATTTATCATCTTTATTGTGGCTTAAATCATAATTTTTTATGAGTTGAGTTTATAAAAGATCACACAAAAATTTGTTACACATTTAATACCAAAATCACATGTGATTTTTTTAATAATTTTAACATTTGGCAAAAATGAAAACATAAAAAGTCGTTAAAATTCGAAATTTTTTTGGTTTCCATATACGTAATACATCATATAACACTATTGTGTTTTAAATTATATTTAGAGTTAAAATCGTTTGTGTTATTGTCTCACGAGTTTTTTAAACTTCACGTAGATAATAATATTTCATATAATTTTCAGTAAAATCATATGTAATTTTAGTATTATCACATGAGATTTTAGTAGTAACACATTTTATGTCACAAACGGAAAAAAGAAAGTCATCGAAATTCAATTTTTTTTTTATAAATTCAGGTAAATTTACATTTTATAAAATTTTACGTGTCATTATAACATGTGATTTTATTATTTACAATTTCAATACCTACAAAAGAAAAAAGAAATGGTCGACGAAAGTATATAATAACACCGCTCTAATAAAAGATAAAAATGAGACGATCGCAACAATGTAATTTTTCGTCCAATGCTTAATGGTTTATGAAATAATTTAATAATAAACAATAGAATAAAATTGGGTTTTGGTTTAAATTCGTAGTCATTGATGATATGATCCGTGAGGCTAATGCTGATGGTTATGGTCAGATCAACAAGATCATGATGGCCAAGTGAGGATCTTCATCCTGAAACTAAATGGTAAAAAACCAAAAATATTTAAAAAACGTTGTTATTTTTACCTGGGGTAAAACTTTTTGCTTCAGTGCTATCCATGATATCACCATTATATTGGGATAATCTTCGTTCTATAACCGTCTTTGCAAAAGGCGCAAACACCCATCCTGCAACATGATTTCTGTATATTGCATGTTGGCCATTAGATGAATCCAACTTACATGCTTGTTGAATACCGTAGTTTGGAGGTCAGTTTCAAAATTCATAACCATTGTAACCTCTTGTTATAATAAAAATAATGAAAGTAGAAACATTCAAGAGTAAAAATAACACGAGACCAACTACTTGCTTGGTTTAAGCAAAGTACCGAAATATATTTACAATCATAGACCTCAACCATTAGATACAAGTCAGAGAAGTACAAATATATTGATAAAACAAACGATTTATACACATTAAGACATGTAAAGTGACACATTAAGACGTGTAAACTGATCAGAAGTAATGGTACATACAATATGTATTATGTAAGAACACTATAAATACATACAAGTGGAAAATGAGCATCTATATCACCCATCATCCTTTCGTAATCATGTTTAGCAGCCGCATATGTTGAAAGGGATATGTTAGATCAACGATTGTATCATAATTTGGAATGTTGTCTCCAGGGGCAGCCACCTTCAAAAGCATGTTCAAGTACATCTTCCATTCTCTTGGCGAGTAGTATCTGAAGAATTAAAATACCCCCAATTTGAACTCAAAGTTGGCCATTTAAACATATATATACTTATAAATGGGTCCAATCAGGTAATACAGACAAAATCAACTTAAAAGGATAGTGGCCTAAAGAGCTTTTCAAATGCATAAAACCTCCTTAAATTACTTTATACACATAACTTGATTATTACTAAAACAATTAAAAAAATTGCAATACTCGACACAGTAACTATGGATAAATAAAATGAATATTTTTGGATACAAATGTCTCTGGTATGCTAAAACGACCTGATTTAACTCATACGAAAAACTACTCGCTACCCAACCTGCTAGATCCACCCATTTTGCGACCTTTATTTGAACTCTGTAGGTGGTAGTTGGGGGTTGGGGGTAGGGAAAGCGGGTGAGAGGATTTCCTAATCTGGAAAAGTAATCTAATAAAAGAGCCAGGTCGAAAAGATTATTTTATAGGACTTTCATAATGTTTGTAAACATAAGTCTTTTGATCATGGTTCTAAATATCGTGCTATAGCGCCGCTATAGCGGCGCTAAGGCGCGAGGCGTGGCCTCGCCGTCACGAATCAGTCCATAGCGTTGTCTTAAAGCGTAGCGTGATGTAAGGCGCGCTATAGCGCCATATCGCGTGCTATTGCGTGTGGCGTCGCGCCTTTTCTTGAAGCGTTTATTGTTATTTCAGATTTGGGTTTTTTCAAATCACCTATTTGGACTTATATCAAATGGACCACTCATATAAACTAAAAAAAAATAGATAAATAAGTGAAACCCAATCTGTATCACACAGTCACACTCACACACAAATATTTGTATACTAATTTTGTTTATTTGTATACTAAATATTGCCGCTATATATCACGCCTTAACAAACGCCGTAGCCTCGCTATAGCTTGTAAGGCTTGAGGCGTGACAGTGCCGCTACGCCACGCCTCGCGCTATTTAGAACCTTGCTTTTGATCGATGTCAATGGTGGTCTAACCCAGTGTCACATGGAACGGGGAACGCGGATCGGGAACGGGGTTCGATAGGTCCTTAAAATTTGGTACGAAGGGGGGTAGGCTCCTTTTGGTACGATTCCGGTACGATGTACCAATCAATATGGTACAATGTACCGGAATTTCTTAAAATTCCGGTACGATGATTTTATAAAGTTGATAGAAACTGATAAACATACTTATAATTCAAATATCATAATCCAAAAGATAACCAACATGATTTAATATCTAATAGAAATTACTCGACTCCAATTTCCGTATTTATTTATTATTCCAACGGTTGGATAATCAATAGGTTCTTGAATCTGGCAATTGGGCGTGCGAAAACATGATTTTACAGAACGTGATATACAGGGAACTATGATTTTGTGTACTGAAAACTCGTTCCAAACTCAATTTGGTACGAATTAGGGAACGATTTAGAACGCCGGATTTCCCGTTCCAAAACACGATCCCGAGCGTTCCGGCACGAAATCGTATCGCGTTCTGGAACGAGCGATCTGGTACGGAAAACATGGGCATACCAGCGAGTAGTTCTTAAAACTCCAAGGACACATTTGAGAGTTTGATGTTGATCCATTTGACCTCAAAAATCATAATATATCACCTTTCTTTTTGGAACAATGTAAATTCATACTGATCCTCATTGGATTTTACGTAACTTCATCAGGTAACATTATGCCTAAAATTCTAAACACGTCAAGATTATGCAAGAAGGCAACTTATAAAGATAAATTTCCGGTTCAGAAGGAAATGCAATGAAAGATTCCTGCCATTTCCTTGTATTTTAAAAAGTATACATACCTCCATGCTTCCAAGAACAGCTGCAGGCACTTCAACCAAGTCTTTCAAATTTCTCTCAGGTAGGATAACTCTCTTAAGCCCATAACGGTGTGCCGCCAAGACCTGCTTAATATCATGTTAGAGAAGAGTCTACAGAAAAAGATAATTTGGATTTCGAACTAGTTATCTGATTATTGGGATTTGAAGAAGCAATAGCTGCTGACCTTATCCTTGACTCCCCCAACAGGTAAAACAAGGCCACGCAAAGTCATCTCTCCCGTCATTGCTGTATCTGATCTTACCCGTCTATGACTGAAAAGTGAAACAAGTGAGGTGACAAGTGTCACACCAGCAGACGGTCCATCCTTAGGAACCGCCCCTGCAGGGAAATGTATATGGACATCCCGCCCTTCAAGCAGGTTACTATCTTCTGCAGAAGCCAGATTCAGCTCTGTTGCCCTAGCTCGTACCTGTGTGTGTCCAAAGAAAAGACAGTCATAAGCTTTACTTAAAAACGGACATATTCCAGCATTCACTATATGAAAACGATAATAAGAAAAATAAAAGATTTTAATGACAAGATACCCACCCAAGTCAATGCTATCTGTGCTGATTCTTTAATAACATCACCCAGTTGCCCAGTGAGGTGCAGATCCCCATTACCCACCATCGATGTAGCCTCCACAAACTGGACTTCTCCACCGAAGGAGGTCCAGACTAGCCCAATAGAAACCCCGGGAGTTGAAACTCTCTCTGCCATTTCTTTATCATCAAACTTAGGAGGCTGCGTTCATTTAGTAACACAAAATGAAAAACAAGCAAATACACACTCATACATCAAAATCAGACTGCATAAAAAGCTTTCGACAAATTTATATTCTAGATAATACAGTATTTTCTCTCTTCTCCTAAAAGGTGCAAACTTTCGAAAAATTATCTATTTAACTTGACTTAGGTAAGTAGTAAATTGGAAGTAGATATGGAAGTAATCATTTTTTGACACCCACCTACCAAATATAGGAAAAATTGAACATTTGAGGAACGTTGATTACTCAAAGTTAAAAAACTTGTAGTCCTTGAGTTAAATAAAAACATTTTGAATGTTTACACCTTTTAGGAGAGAAAAATACTATATCTTACCCATAACAGAAATTTGAGGAAGGTTGTTTTCTTTTGTATGCAATTAGCCCTACCTAAAGATATACAATAATAATAACTATATACATACATAAAGTGAAGTGCTTACCCCTAGTACTTTTTCCAGCATATCTTCATCGACAATTAATGGTGACATAACCTTGAATGCATTTGATATATCATGATTGTTAACACCCATAGGTATGACTTCCATCTCTACTTCAGCCCTTCCTCCTTCTGCGAGTCTACTCTCGAACAACGGTGAAGAAATCTGGTGCACACCTTTCTTATGTGCTTCTTGCTCTGCGACTTTTACTGCTGCCGCACGAGCTAAGGCTGCAAGGTTCCTCTCCAGGTTCCTCACACCGGCTTCTCTAGTGTATCGTTCGATAATAAGTTTTACCGTCGCCTACCACAAAAAAAATGCTAAATTTATCTTTTTTAAGCAATTATATTATGGTAACAAAAAGTAAGTTTATAATACCTCGGGAATTTTGAGGAATTCAGAGTTCAAGCCATGCTGATTTAGAACACGTGGAATTAGGTGACGCATTGCTATTTTAAGCTTCTCCTCAGGTGTATACCCAGGAAGCTCAATAACTTCCATCCTGTCTAAGAGAGGAGGAGGAATTGGCTGTGCCCTATTAGCAGTCGCCACAAAAATCACTTTTGACAAGTCAAAAGGAACATTTAAATAGCTTTAAGAATTAAGAAAATCAATTGGTACTGAAACAATATGGCAAGTCTGATTGCATAATTTGACTTAATTTTATATGAATGGATCTAAGAAACAGTTTGAAGGCCTAAAGTAGGATACTGATCATTGAAAGATTTATTTTGCTCAGGGTCAAGAACCTCGAGTAGTGCTGAAGCAGGATCACCGCGCACATCAGATCCTGTTTTATCAATCTCATCCAGCAACATCACCGGGTTGCAAACAGCAACTTTCTGAAAGATAAATAAACACAATCAAGTAAAAATAAACAAATAAGTTACTATTCCATGCAGTGTTTTGAGGCATAACAATATCTGGTTATTTCGCTTATGACCCACTTCCTTCCCCAATACTTCCACTTTTCCTAATTTATTCATGCAAGAAAAGAATGGAGAATCCGTGATCTTTAATGTGAATGCACAATCTGGAGCGGACCTACCTTGAAAGCAAGGTATGCAAGAATAGAGAATCCATGATCTTTAATGTAAATGCACGATCACACGACTAAATTTTCTGAATTAGACAGATTATTTCTGATCCACAAATCAAAATAATGTCTATAAAAAGGCGTCATCTTCTCTATTCATTTGTTTCAGCTTCTAGTTCTACCCAACACAGTCGTTCTTTTTTCCTAATACTGATTAAATAGGTTAATATATGTAACAATATTTACAATATTTTTAAACATCCTTTTCTTATCATTTTCGTTTATAATTTTATGTAGGTTTCACCTTTTGATATACGAAATGTGAATATGATATTCTTTTTTGGTTTAGAACTTATGCTTTAAAACATCTCAATGTGGCCTTATATACTTGATCATCAGCGTTTTTTATGGTTTTAAATGTGAAATAAACATAACCCGGATCAACCCATTCATCAGTAAATGGGTCAAAGTTGCCACCTCTAACCAAACGCCGAGTGCACATGCAAGTAATGCATCAAGCATAAAATTGTTAAGTAATCACGAAGAAATATATATCTGTAACTGAAATTGAACATCACCTTTAGTCCATCGATAAGTCGCCCAGGCATGCTTCCAATGTATGTCCTCCTATGCCCTCTTATATCCGCCTCATCTTTCACACCACCAAGAGATATCCGTACAAACTTCCTACCAAGAGCTGCAGAAATAGATGATGCTAGTGATGTTTTCCCGACTCCTGGCGGGCCCACGAAACATAACACAGGGCCTCTAGCATCTGGCTTCAACTGCAGTGCAAATTCAAACCTCAATTCATTTGAGTAATCACAAAATCACAAGCATCAATTAAATAAGAAAAGTCAATCAGTTGGTCAACCTTGCGAACAGCTAGATATTCAATGATCCTTTGTTTGACTTTCTCTAAACCATAGTGGTCACTGTCAAGACGCTCTTTTGCAGCTTTCAAGTCTAATTCTACTTCTTCACTGGTAGTCTGCCATGGCAAATCAGCTAGAAGCTCGAGGTAAACACGAGAACTGTTATATCCAGGTTGCTGAGGTTGCATTTTCTTCAGTCTCCTGATACAACAACATTTATGGAAACTGTTACATATAAATAAATAAGCGAAAGAAAATCAGATACCAAAAGAGCAAGTAAAAATGGACATGAAGGACGAGCTGGGTAAGGAATAACAATCGACTCAGGTGCTGCAGAGGTCGGGTCGGGTTGACCAGAAACACTTTTGAGTTAAAACTTTAACTTTTTTTTTTAAATAATATATGTGTGCCAATATGATTACAGAATTCATATGATTTCATAAACGATAACCTGATATTTCTAATTTAGAAGATATAGGTACTACAAATACAATGTGAATGACGACCAACTGTTTGATCCATTTCTTTTAGCCAAATGTTTTCATTCTAACCCGTTTGACCTGTAAGAGATAAAACATAACCACAAGGCTGGCTGTGGTATGAGACCCCTTGGATTAAGTGGTTCACCAAAGGAGGAGTAGATACCACCATACCAACGTTACTCAAAAATAAAGTAAATGGGACAAAATTACCACCTCTACTCTTTCATCAAAAGCATACTCAGAATTCCCCAATCTACATATTATATTGATATCAATAATGTCTTATTTACTAATATAAATTTCAGTTGCAACAGGATCCCTTTTTATATGCAAAACTAAGATAGATTATGCGACAAAAAACTAATAAAAAGTAGACCTTAGTTCTCTCTGTGCATGCTTCCAGACATTTGGAGGCATTCCAGCTGCTTGCATTTTTCTCTCAAGGCCAGCTACATCATCATCCTCATCATCATTGTCACCAAGTTCTTCTTTAATAGCTCTCATCTGTTTTGTGTAGAATATATTAGTTACAAACAACAAAACAGTTACTATAAATGCACGTAAATAATTAGAATATAGAAGCATACCTGCTGACGAAGAAGATACTCCTTTTGTGACTTCGAGAGCTGTCCTTCAACCTTTTTGGTTATCTTTTCTGCAACACGTATTGACTGGAACAAGTAATGGCCCGTCACAAAACTAGTCAATAAAAAATTCCAGTTATATAAATTATAGTTATTCAAGCATCTATCATATTACCTGTAAATGCCTATCAACTAATTCTGTGGCTTTTGAAAGCCTTACTTTGACATCAACAGAATCTAGCATAGACAGTTGTTCTTCAAAACTAATCTCAAAGCTTGCAACAAATATATCTGCCAGTTTGTGCAGAGGCACCGTTTCCAGAAGAACTTTTGTTCTCCCACCAGTTTTTTGTTTCTATATAGATGTTAAAGCAAAAGAGGATTAGATAAAAATCCAATATATCATAAACAATACAAACAAGAAATCGGGGAGAAAATAGAAATATTAAGTGCAACTATACAAGTAACAAAGAACATGTCAGAAGTCGGAACAAAATTAAGATAGAAACAATAAACCTAAGTCAACTGAACCTGTTTTTGTGCAGCCAATGGATTATTGTTTTTACTTTTTGTATAATCAAATTCCCTTTTCTTATTATGATGTAAATATGTGTGACAGCTTTTTAAAGTGCCAAGTCCAAGTAAAATTTGTAAATGGACAAGTCATCAAGCATTTAGCTTGGTGACATACTGACATTTGCGGGCATCCCCTAGGTGGCAAAACTTTGAATCCTACTTTCCTTTACCTTTTCTAAAAGAATACTTATAATGACTGAATTATTTAACAAATTGACCATGCTAATAAACTAAGATAGCATATAAATAAAGAATGTGAAATCAAACGCATCATATTTGTAATCCTAATTCGGAAAATATATGTGTGTTCCTAATACTCCTAATGTCGGAGCAAAGATGTTAATCATGCCTAACTTGTCACAAACAAAGCCTATATTCGTGTTTCTATCAATATCATATAGAACTTATGAAGCAAATATTCCAAAGGAAGACATTAGCCAGTGATACCTGTTCTAAAACAGAAATAAGCTCCATGGCAGTTACTTTGAACTGACGAGACAGTGCTATAAAATCTGGGTCTTGTTCGATTCGCTCCATCTCTAATAAACATGAAAAAAAAAATGAGCAACCATGGTCGGTGAGTTTTAAATAAGTACGTAGAAGAAAGAATTCGGTCGAGAGATATACCAGCCTTTTTCATATCAAGAGGAGATATTCTTGCTGTAGTGTACGTCCCTTTAGCATTAAGCTCGAGAACACCAAATCTACATAAACCTTCAAGAACAACAGTATACGTAACCCTGCCACTGGGCTTTTCAACTCCTCGTGAGAGATGTAACGCACGAGCAGCAACACCTCGAGTATGCCAATGAATAGATTCTTGTTGAGTTTTCCCATCAAGCTTATCCGTTTGCCTTTTCGAACTTCCAAAATCCGACCCTGAAAGTCAATAAGAATAGTAGTAAGTTAACAAGAGACTCTTAACATAATTAAATTCCAATTCATTTGACTGATTTACAAACCAAACAGATAAAACATTTTCTAACAACCAAACGAGTTAAAACATATTCCATTACATCAGAAAACATTATGTGACCTTGTGTTAAAATGGAAGCGACAGAAATCGTATCGGCGGCAGCATCTCGAACAGGTAAAATGCCAATCAAACCTTTCTCTTCTCTCTGCCATAATTCTTGTTCAACTAATTTGACACTAGAAAGTAAATATAAAAATAAATCAAATTGAGTAAACCCTAATTATATAAATATATAGATATAGATATGAAAAAGGACCTGCTGGGAGAAGTGCATCGAATACGAATAATAGCACCAGGTAATAACACTTTGTTTCGAAACGGGAGAATTCCAATTCGACTAGGAAGAATATCAACAGGATCAGCACCAGCCATTACTTTATTAATTAATTAATTGTTGGAGTGTTTATATAATAGATTGAAAAATTGAAATTCAATTGTCCGTTGGCTGCTTTCTTTCACGACGGCTTTCTGTTCATTAGATTTTTTCTTTTTCTTGATAATAATAATTTACCACCGCATCCTTTATCTTTTCTTTGATGGTCTTTAAATAACCAAACAAATATTATGTCAACTCTAGCTTCACTTTTGGGTTCATATTTAATTTTCAAGATTCTCTAACTATCTAATTTTCATACAAGACTTCCTACATATCATACAACCATAAATTATCCAAACATAATTTATACACTTGATTAATATAATTATGTGCTCACTAGTTTTTGACTCAAAATCTATTCAATATTTAATGTATGTTTCATTGTAAATGTATTTTTTTCATGTATTTAAATTTTAATTTCGTCAATTATGTGTAACTAATCTTTTATAACAGATTAAAAGTTGATGTGTCACAAGTTACGTTGAGTTGACGGATCATGCGGATGTTTTGATATTCTTTTAATCAATTGCATTCTATTGACTTTCCATCCTCATGTCATTCTTATAATTATTAGATAAATAACATCTTTATGGTATAATTACTATAGACAAATCAAATATGGAGACCTCACCATATTTGGCATACAATATGTTACAGTCCCATATAATTCATTTTCTTTCATGTTAATTTTTTAACATCAATTAATCAAACACTATTATTATTATTATTATTATTATTATTATTATTATTATTATACGCCTAGGGTATATTTTCTTTAGTCGTGTTATTCTACGATTTTCCGCCCTCCTTCAACCGTGTTCTTCAGTTGGCTTCCATGTTCTTCAGTTGGCTTCCGGTCATCTTCTCCGCCAAGACTCTGACCTATGGTCAACTTCCCAATGATGTTATGTTGAATTATAGACACAAGTCATGAACTAACAGCCTAAAAAATAGTATTAAATACTCGTACCTAAATTTATATAGCACTACATGTTATATAATGTAATATAAGGAAAGGTTGAAACATAAAAGTTATAAATAAACATAGGAAAGGCTTAGTGAAAGAGTAATTTATCGGATGGTTATTCCCCTTATCGTAACACATATTATATATACGGTTTTAGGTCACGTATTAATTATTTGAATCACACTCTTTTCTGATATATATATATATATATATATATATATATATATATATATATATATATATATATATATATATATATATATATATATATATATATATATATATATATATATATATATATATATATATATATAAAGCATAATGGTTAGCGCCTCCCTATTATTATTACTTAGTGCTACTTATTTAGAAATCATATTCTTGTTTAAAGATGGATGATTGGAAGAGTTTATTTTTCTCCTCATTTCCGTGGCCTCCTATGTCAAACGTAGGGGTGTTCGTTCGGTCGGGTTTTGGGTTAACGGGGTATTTAGTTTGGATTATTCGATATTTTGTCAACTAATAATCCATCCAAAACCAAATCGAATATAGTGACATCCAAATCAAACCATCCAAATAAGGGTTTGGTTTATTTGGTCGGTTTTGGATTACCCAAATTTAAGTACTTTGAAATTTTATTTAGTTTAATTCGAATAATTATATTACCCGGATGCAAATTTAAACCATTAGTAATTCATATTAGACTATTTGGATAAATATGTCATACCCCGCTAAAGCGGAAACACGAGATGTGAAGAGCAGAGAATCATGTCACGAGTCATACTAAAATCAACGGTTCAAGTCATTAAGATTTAAGTTGGAAAAGTACAAAAATTCAAAGATACAACCAAGATTCAAAGTTTAAGACCATAATACATAATAAAATGTTTTAATTAAAAATTCCAAAAAATAAAGGTCTTCTTCCCAGGGTACACTTCACATAATTGGCTTGACCCGCCTGAGCAATGCACTTCATAACTTACGCTTAATTCCTGAAACATGAGATAAAGTGTCAACTACGAAAACGTAGTGAGTGAGTTACAGTTTATAAGTTGACCAAAGAGTGCTGATAAAAGTTCGACAAGTATATATATAAGTACAAAGTTTCCAAAAAGAAGTAAGCGGGTAAGCAATCGCATAAAGGTAGTTTATATACTGTCGTAATAGTTCAAGTCAAGAGTTTAGAGTTCGTAAAAGTTCGAGACAAGTTCAAAGTCCATAAAAGTTCAAGATCAGTCAAAGTTCATAAAAGTTCAAGATAAGTTCAAAGTCAAGTCGCGTAGCAAGTGGTAAAAGTGCGTAGTCATTACCTCAGCGGTGGATTAATCCACATGTGTAAGACAGTAAGTAAGCATATGCGTAAATAATAAAGACCTATGATCCTCGAGTTGTACCAACCACTAAGCTTAATATAACGTAAGATTTTGCCCACTAATCCGATTTCTGGTCAAGCACACGCCCCTAGTTCCAGTCTAAAGATCGAGTTCGCGAGAACTTAGTAATATGTACCCAGGTTGCTACCCTTAAGCAAGGAGTGACCGCTCCTAAGTATCGATACCCATATTTACTAACGGCTATTGTTAATAGTGTGTAGGGAATAGTTCAAAAAAAAGTTGCGGGGCACTTTGTCCGTCCTGTCTCTAAAAATTGGTCGTTTGTACTTACGGCGTTTATATCCTCACCTAGGGTTTTCTCTAAATACAATCAAGCTATCATTGTTTAATCAAATATCCAAAGAGGCAAACCAATTTAGTCTAAAGTAAGCCAATCTGAATAGATGATATTGTCTACGCATATTAGTTCGCAAAGTTTCAAAATAGTCCAATAGTTCTCAAAGGTTCCAAAAGTCGCACAGTTGCAAGGTTCGTAAGGTTTCCAAAAATAGATAAGTAGCTCAATAGTTCATAAAGTTTCCAAAAATAGATCAATAGCTCAATAGTTTATAAAGTTTCCAAAAATAGATCAATAGATCAATAGTTTATAAAGTTTCCAAAAATAGATCACAAAACGTTGTACGTAAATTCAAGCGCGTAAAACAGTTTCACATAAAAGATATTGTTCCCAAAAGATTTTGATCTCATGTTTCCCCCAAAAAGAGTACTTAAAATGTGAGAGTAGAGAGGGGTGTAACTCACGGATTTCGAAGACAAAGAAATCGGGAATCGGTCGGAGCGGAAGCCGGGAATCACGGGTCGCCTAATAATACCAAGATAGTTCAATTATTATTATCCTATTATGTTATTGTACTTAATATAATATAGATAAGTTTTTAATTAAACTTTAAGTGTCAAGGTTAAATATTGTCCAAAATAGTTCAAAACGATTTATGTTACATTTTTGTCCAAAGGTCCAATTTTAACGTTCATTATTATTATGTTACAAGCAACTTTGGTCGCTGAATTGGTTTGGACTTTTCTAATGAAATTTGGGCAGCGCTTCCGCGCCCAAATTTCATATCCAAAAATCCAATCTCCATTTCCGCTCACAAATGCCTATAACACGATAACATATATATATATATATATATATATATATATATATATATATATATATATATATATATATATATATATATATATATATATATATATATATATATATACGAGTTCAATTAAGTCCAAAAGGTCCATTTCAAGTCACTAATACATTAATCTAATCAAACTCAGTCCTAAAAATGAAAGTGTCAAAAGGTCAGCGGGTCAAACGAGCTTAAAAACGTCAAAACGTTAAATTTCGGGTAAAAATGCAGCTCTGTGCGTCGTCCTTGGCTTTAGGAACGACGCACAGGAAGCAAATAAGCCCGCTGCGTCGTCCTAGAGCCTTTGGACGGCGCACAGGTTGCATTTTTCGGGTTTTTAGAGTTTAGACGATTATTTTAGCCACGAATTTCGACATGCAATTAGTCTAAGCTTATTAAAACTTCATTTCCAGTGTTTCTAAAGTGTTTTTTATTCATAAAAACATAGATCTAAATAATATTTCGGTTAAAAATCGTTTTTGTACATAAAACGTTATAAATCTTTGT
This sequence comes from Senecio squalidus, assembly GCA_910822075.1. NCBI lineage: Eukaryota > Viridiplantae > Streptophyta > Magnoliopsida > Asterales > Asteraceae > Senecio > Senecio squalidus. The sequence continues at coordinate 37,331,383 of CAJVGC010000591.1, read as the reverse complement.
AAAACTCATTTTAAATCCATAGATCATCCATGCAAGTTGTTATTTACATAAAAACAGTAAGTAAAAAAGAAATCTACCGGTGGAAATCGCTTGGATGATGATTTGGTGATGTTTGAGCTCCGAAAATCCTTACAAAAATGGTCCTTAGCCGAAATCTTTTGGTTCCTTTTGTTTCTTTTGATGTTTTAAACGTTTTTGCTGGATTAAAATGGTGTTTTAGTGCTGGAAATCTTCTGCACTTGGTGTGTTCTTGAGAGAGTTTTGGAGAGAAATGTGTGCTTTTGTTTTATAAAATGGTAAAATGAAATGAAGATAAACAAAAACAATTAAGTGGTGTGTTGGTACTGCAAAAGCAGTAAATGATGGCTAGAAACCGAGATTGATTGGGTGAAAATGTGTAGGGAATCGAGGCATGCAATTTATTCAAAAAAAATTACGAAATTCGTCCTGCCAGGACGGCGCACAAGGGTTGTGTGCGTCGTCCTGGACCAAATTTGTAATAAATTTTGTGTTTTGGCTGTTTTTGCATAATTGTTTCGTTGGACCTTTTCGTTAACTAAAGTTTTAAAGTATGTTACATTATGAACTTAGGAAAGTTCATTAGGTGTGTTCTTGGTATTAGGACTTATATAATTTGATTCCGGTTGTGATTCCGACACTAGCGCGTTTCCGAAAATGTTTAATTTAAAGACACAACAGACAAAACGAGAGACATAGAACGTAAAGAGCACCTGAAATTTGACGGTTGTCACAAAATATATGTATTTGCATTTAAAGTTGGGCTATTTAAATGTTATTCATGTTATTTGGATTAGGTAATTCAAAACGTTTTTTTGATAAGAAAATGTATATTCGGTTTTCAGGTGGGGCCCAATTAAAAATGCACAAAACCAAAATTGAACCATTAAACCAATACATTATTCGGTTTCACCCAAAACTCAAACCAAATCCAAATAATTCAAATGATAATTGAACTCGTCAAATTATTCGGTTAATCCAAATAATCACCCCTAGTCAAATAGTTATACTCATTTATGTAACACCCCGCTAAAGCGGAAACACGGAATGTGAAGAGCTGGAAGATCATTACACGGGTTATATGAAACATAACGGCATTCAAGTCATAGATTAAAAATAAAAGTGTTTACAATTCAAGACAACCAAGATGTTTAGTACACAAATACATAGTTTAAAGTTTGCATTAAAAATTCCCAAAAGTAATGAACAAGTCTTTTCCCAATGTGGTTCTCACACGACCGCCTTGACCCGTCCATGCCATGCATTCGATACTTACACTAAATTTCCTGAAACATAAGATAAAGTGTCAACTACGAAAGTAGTGAGTGAGTTATAGTTTAAGTAGTTCGGCAAAAATATAAGTTAAGTATATAAAAGTAAAAGTTTCCAAAAGGAGGTTAGCGGAGAAAAGTCGCTTAAAATTTATATACTTTTTAAAGTTCAAGTAACGGGCGAATCGGTGCCCTAAAGTTCGTAAAGACCAAGTAGAGTCAAATTTAGTCAAATCGTAGTTGCGGAAACAATCGCTAAAAGTTCGAAAATTTATGCGTATAAGTAACTAATTAGATTCTTGTATCAACCTCTTGGCATCTATAACTTAAGTGTTCACACTAAACCGATTGTTCAACCGTGAGGCCCCTTTCCCCGCCTATCCTACGGGAAGTGTTCAAGTTCTTAGCAATATGTACTTAGACTGCCATCTAAGCAAGGAACGGTTCTTTCCTAAGTATCGATACCCATAATTACTAAACGGCTCTGTAGTTAATAGTGTGTAAAGTTCTAAAAAGTAGCTGGGCACTAAGTAGTTTTGTTTTAAAAAGAGATAGTTGTTCCGTCACTTAAGAGTCATGTTATAGTTCCATCAAGGGTCGGTCCCGCATACAAGCATCAATAATTAGTTTAGCCGAAAAAGGGGGCAAGCCGGTAAGTTCAAGTAGAGTAAAAGTGTTTTACGCATAAGAGTTCAAAGAGTTTGTCCAAAAATAGTTCAATAGTTCCAAGTCAAAATAGTTCATAAAAGTTCCAAGTCCAAATAGTTCATAAAAGTTCCAAGTCCAAATAGTTCATAAAAGTTCCAAGTCAAAATAGTTCATAATTTGTAATAAGTCAAAATTCACAAAGTTGCATTTTGTTCATAAATGTTTTCAAGTACACATAATCTTATGTTTCCCCCAAAATCATGCAAAATACATATAAAAATAAGGGGTTGTAACTCACGGATTGCGAAGAATAAGACACGGAAATTCGGTCGGAACGGTAGCCGGGAATCACGGATTGCCTATAATACCAAGATAGTTTAATAGTTATTATCTTATTATGTTCTTAATATAATAGTATAGATAACATTTTATTAAACTTTAAGTGTCAAGGTTAAGTAATGTCCAAAATAGTCCGAAAAGGTAATTGTCACGTTTTTGTCCAAATGTCCGATTTAACGTTTATTATTATTATGTCATAAGTGTTTTTGCTCGCTGAAGCGGTTTACATTTTTCTAAGGAAATTTGGGCAGCGCTTCCGAGCCCAAATTTCATATCCAAAAATGTACAATCCACTTCCGCTCACAAATCACCTAAAACACGATAACATATATAATATAGTTCATTTTAGTCCGATTTAGTCCATACATGTCTCAAATATTATTACTTTTACATAATCAGTCCCAAAATGCTATATCTCAAAAAGTCAGCTGGTCAACATATTCAAAAACGTCAAATAACGAAAATCCGGGAAAAAGTCCAGGCCTGTGCGCCGTTGTGACCATAGGAACGGCGCACAGTGACCAAAAATTCACCCGCTGCGTCGTCCTGGTCACGGGGACGGCGCACAGGTCGCGGGTTTTCGAGTTTTTGTTGCAAAACGTATTTTAAGCCTTAGATTTCGACATGCAATAGGTTTAAACTTATTAAAACATCATTTTAACAGTTTCTAAAGTATATTAAGTCACAAATTCGTGGATCTAAAGGTTATTTCGTTTAAAAACGTTTTTGACCATAAAAAGTCATATATTTGTATAAAAACTTATTTTGAACCGTTAGATCTTACATGCAAGAGTTTATTTGTATAAAAATAGTAAAAAGACAGAAATCTACCGGAGGAAAAGTTCGGATGATGAGTTTTGGCCGGATTTAAGCTTCAAAAATCTTTACAAAATTGGTCCTTTTTCGAAATAATCGACCCCTCTTGCTTCCTTGATGATTCAAACGTTTTGTATGGATTGAAATGAGGTTTTAGTTGTTGTATTTTTCTGGAATGAGGGAGTTTGGAAGAAAGTTGAGAGAATTCTTGGGAGAAAGTGTTGTATGTGTTTTATTTTGTTAAATGAAAATGAGAAATGAAAAGGAAATTAAAGATAATAATGAAAGGGTGTGTTGGGGACTGTCATTGGCAGTAAATTATGATCAAAAATCGAGTGTTATTGGTTAAAGGGGTGGTGGAATCGAGACATGCAAATAATTCAAAATTATTACAAAGTTCGTCCTCCAGGACGGCGCACATGGCCTCTGTGCGTCGTCCTGGACCATTTTTGTAAAAAAAAATTTGTGTTTTGGCTGATTTTGTATAAGTGTTTCGTTGGACCTTTTCGTTAACTCAAGCTTTAAAGTATGTTACATTATGAACTTAGGAAAGTTCATTAGGGGTTTTCTTGGTATTAGGACTTATATAATTTGATTCCGGTTGTGATTCCGACGCTGCCGCGGTTCCGATTAATGAAAGTTAAAGACTAGATAGACCGAAAGAGACATAGAGTATAAAATGCACCTGGAATTAGACGGTTGTCACATTCTCCCCGGGTTGAAAGAAATTTCGTCCAGAAATTTAGTTCGTCCCATCATGAAGAAGTGTTCTCGAATAGATGTGGATATTTCTGACGGAATTGGTCTTCACGCTCCCATGTGAATTCGTGACCACGTCGGGAATTCCACCGAACCTTGATTATCGGAATACGGCTCTGCCTGAGTTGTTTGACCTCGCGGTCAACAACCTCGAGCGGTTCTTCGATGAAGTTTAGCTTGTTGTCGATTTTGACCTCGTCAAGAGGGATGACGATGGTCTCATCAGACAGACACTTTTTCAAGTGTGAGACATGGAATACATTATGAACGTTCGCGAGAGCCTGGGGGAGTTGGAGACGATAAGCAACGGGACCGATACGCTCAATGACTTCAAATGGACCGGTGTACCTTGGACTTAGTTTACCGCGCTTTCCGAAGCGGATTACCCCTTTCCATGGTGATATCTTGAGGAGCACTCTGTCGCCAACTTGGAACTCGAGGGGTTTCCTTCGGTCGTCTGCGTAGCTCTTCTGTCGGGTACGGGATGTCTTCAGTCTTTCACGGATAGTGGTGATCTTGTCAATGGTCTCCTGGACGATATCGAGTCTCGTAAGTTGTCCATCGCCAGCTTCTAGCCAACACAGCGGTGACCGACACTTACGTCCATAGAAAGCCTCGAATGGGGCGCACTTGATGCTGGCATGGTAGCTGTTATTGTAGGAGAACTCGACCAAAGGAAGGTGAGTGTCCCAACTTCCTCCGAAGTCGACTACACATGCTCTCAGCATATCCTCAAGTGTTTGGATCGTCCTTTCGCTCTGGCCATCGGTCTGAGGGTGGTATGCAGTGCTAAGGTCTAGTCGCGTACCTAACGACTTCTCAAGGACATTCCAAAAGCGGGAAGTGAATCGACTATCCCTATCGGAGATGATGGAGAGAGGTGTTCCATGACGAGAGACGATATCGTTGATGTAGACTTGAGCGAATTTCTCCATCGAGTGATTTTCTCGGACCGGCAGGAAATGAGCGGATTTTGTCAAACGGTCCACGATTACCCAAATCGTGTCGTTACCCTTAGCCGTACGGGGCAACTTGGTGACGAAGTCCATGGAAATTTGTTCCCACTTCCACATGGAAATTTCCGGTTGCTGAAGTAAACCTGAGGGCTTTTGATATTCTGCCTTGACCTTGGAGCAAGTAAGGCACTTAGCTACATACAAGGCGATATCCTTCTTCATGCCCGGCCACCAGTAATATTCTCGGAGGTCCTTGTACAGCTTGTCGGATCCCGGATGGATAGAGTATCTAGATCGGTGGCCCTCGTCCAGAATGAATTTGCGGAGATCCTCAGATTTTGGAATCCATGCTCGACCCTTGAAGTAGTAGATTCCGTCGGACTTGCGTTCGAATTCTTTTTCATGATTATGCAGCGTCTCGACCTTAATGATCTCGGGTTTCAACGCCTCTTGCTGTGCGTTTGCGATCTGCGTTCGAAGGCTCGTCTGAATTTGAATACCTAACGCTCGAACTCGAGATGGCTTTACCCTTTCCTTCCGACTCAGGGCATCTGCTACTACGTTTGCTTTACCCGGGTGGTATTTGATCTCGCAATCGTAGTCACTCAGCAGTTCTATCCATCTACGTTGCCTCATGTTGAGCATTTTCTGATCTAAAATGTGCTGAAGGCTCTTGTGATCAGTGTAGACCGTACACTTAGTGCCATACAGGTAGTGCCTCCAGATCTTCAGGGCGAACACGACGGCTCCCAATTCTAAGTCGTGCGTTGTGTAGTTTTGTTCGTGTACTTTCAGCTGCCTAGAAGCGTAAGCGATGACCTTGTCCTTCTGCATTAGAACACACCCAAGTCCTTGGTAGGAGGCATCGCAAAACACTACAAAGTTATCCGTGCCCTCTGGCAGAGATAGAATCGGTGCGTGACATAGTTGGTATTTGAGCTTCTGGAAGGAATCCTCCTGATCTTTTCCCCAGATGAACTCCTTGTCTTTCTGAGTGAGCTCGGTGAGGGGTTTTGCGATCTTCGAGAAATTCTCAATGAATCTTCGATAATAGTCAGCCAAT
>CAJVGC010000591.1:37178558-37325413 GCA_910822075.1 Senecio squalidus | reverse complement strand
TTATTAAAGGTAACTCCGCGACTTAATACTTCACAATGGTTGTACAGTTTTTTACAATACATAACATACATACAGCTACAAATGAGTCTTCAAACACATACCGAAGCTTCATATTGAACCATAGATAATAGTAATTCACATTCACACATAATACTTTTATATAGCAGAATAGCTGTGGTTGTCTTCAGTAGCAGGGGCGCGAGAAAGTGCTGTTAGCAACACAAACGTGCCATATAGTATGGCAGTAATAGCAGTGAAATTGACAAGGAAGGCACTCGGAACCATACTTTGCTATTCCCCCACTCTCCAAAAATGTAACTTTTCAAGAAACCCGAGTGCAGAATTTTGCAACAACCAAGGTGTAAATAAACATCCCAAAAAAGCGCGTGCCATGGAAGTGACTCTCTTCTAATCTCATCAGTTCCACCCGGGTAGAAAAATACCAAGTCCGGTTTCGGGAAACGCGGTAAGTTAAGCCCGAGGTACACAGGCCCCTTTGAGGTAATTGAGCGTATCGGCCCAGTGGCGTATCGACTTCAACTTCCACAAGCTCTTTCCAATGTCCACAACGTCTTCCATGTCTCGCACTTGAAAAAGTGCTTATCGGACGAGACCATTGTCATTCCACTGGACGAGGTCCAGATCGACAACAAGCTCAACTTCATCGAGGAACCGCTCGAAGTTGTAGACCGAGAGGTCAAGCAACTCAGACAAAGCCGTGTTCCTATTGTCAAGGTTCGTTGGAACTCTCGACGTGGTCATGAATTCACATGGGAACGTGAAGACCAGATACGTCAAAAGTATCCTCACTTGTTCAAAGATACTTCTACCTGATTGGGCGAGTCAAATTTCGGGACGAAATTTCTTTCAACCCGGGGATGATGTGACAACCGTCTAAATTTCAGGTGATTCTCAGTTACTAATTCGGTTCAAAACTCTAGTTCTCTTTTACTATGTTCATATTGTTCGGGTTCATTTTGTCGTACTTTTAACTTGTCGGAACAAATGTCTGAATCAAATTATAAATCCTAACACCAAATATTCAACACAAGAACTTGACTAAGTTCTTAACGGTAACTAAAATGATTCTTGTCCCTAACTAAGTTTAACGGAAAACTTAAAACGTCAAAAGCTGGATTTTCCATTCCAGCCGGCGGCTGAATTTACTCAGCCAACGGCTGAAGCCAGCCGGCGGCTGAATATAGCCTGCCGGCGGCTGAAACCAGCTGCCCAGCTGGCTGATGACTCATTTCTGCATGCGTTTTGATTAGACCAACTATTTTTGGCTCGGGACTGGGCAACCATAGCTGCCATTTGTGAACCCCTAGGCCAGAAAACAACATCACTTTACATTTGCATTCATTTTGTTTGAATCAAAACACTAAACACACACATACCCTCTCTATTTTCTCTCAAGAACACATACCCAAAACAGTTACTAAACATCATTTTCAGTCCATTTTCGTCCATAAAAATCAAGCATCTAAACCATCAAATCATTCTAAGATCAAAGGGTATTAAAGGAAAAGGCTTAAATCGGGTTTCCAAGTCATTTTTGGAGCTAAATCTTGTTCAAACCATCACATCTTTGTTCTCTTCGGTATAACACTCTCTTTTTACTATTTTATTTCTTATCTTCACTTGCATGTTCGATCCATACACTGAAAATAGGTTTTCAAAAACTTTCAAAACGTGTTCTTGCTTAAAAACGAGTTTTTATTTATGATCTATATATTTAACCTATAAATCTAAAAGAAAACTGAGATTTTACCCTGAAAATACATATGTTTAAGTTATATCTGCTTGCATGTAAAATTTAACCGTTCAATAAGCTTAAAATCGAAGAAACAACAACTTTAAAAACTGGCCGAAGCCTTTTGGCCGGCGGCTGAAGGATTTCAGCCGACGGCTAAAGGTCAGCCGGCGGCTGTTTTCCTTCAGCCGCCGCCAGAATGCCACTGTTCACTATTTTCGTCGTTTTAAAGGTCGTAAACGTGATTTTAAGCTCAAACAAATTATCACAGATTATATACGATAATAAGCTACTGTTTTGACATATTATATTGTTGGAGAAACTTATTGGACTTGAAACGTGTGTGATATATATATTTAAACGTTGTATTGTGCATTTAAAGCGGGAAAGTGTTTTGAAAATGGATATAATTTTTATAACGCGGAAGCGCTGCCCAATTTTCACCGTAAATAACATTTCAAATTCAGAAACTTAATAACTTCGAGACTTATACACTTTAACTTGGAACTTTGACACTTTTGGACATATTTGGACTTATCGGACTATAAGACGTACGTGAACATACAAACCTTCCGTATTAAACTTTTGGGACAGAATCTAAGCATGATAAATTGAGACTTAAAAATGTTAAATTGAAACTTAACATAACTCAATAAAACTTATACAACTTTCCGGTGTTCTAGGTCATTTGTGATTCCCGACGCGTTCCGCTCTCTTTGTGCTAGTCATATCTCTATCTCCGCAAACCGTGAGTTACATCCCCTACTTAATTACTGTTTTCAATTATCTTTTGGGGGAAACAAGAGATCTAAATGAACTTTTATGAACTCTATTGAACATTTTCGACAAACTTATGCTTAATTAGTTTTATGGCCGTTTGGCCTATGATAAACTAATGGTTCGCCACCTTTATTCGGCTCTTGATTCAAACTATGTTAAACTTATTTAATGCCATTCTCGGCACTCACATGTACTTTGATTGATCGTATAACTACCATGACTCTTGAGGAATATAGCTACTCTAAGTGACAACTACTAGTTTTAAAATAAATTCAGTGCCTAATTTTTCACCACACACTATTAGCTTTGTTAAGCCGTTTAGTAATTATGGGTATCGATACTTAGGAAATAACCGTTCCTTACTTAAGTGGCGACTTAAGTACATATTACTCGATCAGAAATGACTCCCCGTAGTAGTCGGGGTAAGAGGCATCACGGTTGGTTAATCGGTTTAGTGTGAACACTTAAGTTATTATGCCAAGTAGTCGTTATACATGTAATCAATCATAGTTTACTTATCATGCGCGTATAGAGTTATACGACTTCCGCATCTATCTCTAAATCAACTGTTTTGGTTCGACTATTCTTTAAGTTTTAATCTACTTTTAGAAACTACTAAGTATAGATATACTTAGCTCAAAACCTTTTTAGTCGAGGACTAGAAAACTGTAACTCACTCACTACTTTATTGTAGTTGACACTTTATCTCTTGTTTCAGGAAATCAAGTGTAAGTCACGGAATGCATTACTTGGATGGGTCATGATACGTCACGTGAAGTCATGAATCGGGAGAAGACCTATTTTGGACATGTTATTTGGGAATTTTATCAAACATTTTATTTTGTTATGTCGTGATGTACTTTTCAATACTTGGTTATCTTGAAACTGTAAACTCTTATTTATCGTTTAATGACTTGAAACCGTATGTTTTTATTATAACTCGTGTAATGATATCTTTGCTCTTCACACTTCCGTGTTTCCGCTTTAGCGGGGTGTGACAAATTGTAGGCTGGGTTTGGACCTAGACGATGTAGGACTTTGGGGTAGTCCATTAGTGAATTTTTTGGATGCATGTTTGATAGGTTAAGATTGACCTGGACGTTCTAAGACTTTGGTGTAGTCTAATATGGCATTTGCTTGTATGCATGTTTGATATATTGACGTTTGATATTCTAGTCACATTGAGTGTACTCAAGACCTTATGATTGTAGTACCTTGCTTGTGGTCTATATGTTCAATTGATTGTTATGCATATGGTTTGATCGTTATGATTGTTTACGTTTATTAGGTGCATTGGTTTGTTATGCATGTTGATTGTTTTATGATACATCGAACTAACTAGTTATTGGCGAAGGTTGTTTGTTAGTAACTTGTTGATCTATTAGCGTTGGTTTTGGGTAGTTGTTGAGATCAGAGGTGTTGATCTTTGTTTGTAGACTCGACACCTGCAACAATGAACCGGGATGGATTAGTTGGTAAATTAAACGGTTGTTAAAGCTTTGCTATTTAATTTGTGTAGGTTTGAATGTTTTATGTCTTACTATGTCTCAGAAGGCTTTATAGCTGACACTTGTTATTTTGGTGTGTCTTGCATTCGTGTAGGTTGGACTTCGAGGTAGCTTTACCTTTAGTTGATGCTTGGTGAGATTGGGTTACTTGATGGGTAACTCTAGACGATGATTTCAGAATGTCGAACTTAGTTTATTTTATGTTTACATAATGAAGAGTTTTAAACTATGTTGGTTTTGTACTAAATTAGTAACACTGGTTTTAATTACAATGCTCACGTGCCTTTGGGTTAAGAGGCGCGTGACTGATAATGATCTAAAGACTTCCGTTGTTGCTTTGATAAATAAAGAAGAATTCGAAAAGTTTTAGTAAAAGCTGAATTTTGAAAACTATGGTGTTACACACTAGGTAAATCTCTCCCACTACTTTTAGACTCACAAATACAATATATTACAAAACAATCATCCTCATGTTTATTTAAAAACAAGTCGGATGAACTAACCAAGTAAGTCTTCACTTTAACATTAACTCTGATGAACTTCACTTTAACTTTAACTCTGATGAACTTCACTTTAACTCGGATGTAAAAGCTTGTTCTTCTAATTTAAACTCTTAAATGTTGACTTGCTAACTTTGAACTCGGAAGTTAACATTTGATCTTCCGAGTTAAACACTTAGAGTAAAACTACACTTGAGTAGATTTGAAGCTTCGTCTATTTTATTTTAATCCCAACAATCCTCCCTTGCATGATGCTTTCAATATCTTCTGCTGCTTTACAAACACACATTACCCATTGCACAATCTTTCTTCATCAAATGATTCTTCATGTTTATCTTCTACTTTATTTAATCCCTTCCAAGAAGAATGCTACCACGACTAAGAAATGCTTCCCTTCTTCATCCTGTCCATGATCAATGAATGGAAACCTTTCCAAGGATAAAAGTTCTTCATTACTCGGTCTTCTTAACTCGGAGACTTCATATAACCTATCAGTTGACCCATCCTCTCTATTGATCACAATCTCATTGACAATCTTTCAAACAAATTTTCATATTGAGTTTCCAATCTTCCCAATTTACCCTTATATTCTGAAACATCACTTGTCAATACTTTAATCTTTTCTTTATAAAGTTTTTCTGCTTTCACAAACTCTCTTTGATGAAGTTTAATTAAATCAATTTCATCAATCAGTTTATGATTGTGCTATATAACATATTTAATAGTATTCAAACATTCAATAGAGCAAGAGTTGAAAAATATCTGATCATGAGACTATGAATTAACATTACTCATTAAGGCTTTAACCTGTTTGTTCCTGAAGTTTCCATCTAGCATTACATCCCACAGTCCAACTCTGATGATTGCTTGCTTCTGTCCAGAACTGCTTGCTTCAGAGATTTCAATCTTCCCAGTTACATTGCTCACATTTTGCTTTTCATAGTTGTTTTGATAAGTGTTCTTCTGGAAGTTTGGATTCTCTCTCCTTAAAGCTCTGCATTCCCTTACAAAATGTCCATACTCATCACAGTTGTAACACTTTATTTTGCTCTTATCAAATCCCACATTTTTCTGTTTCCCTTCTGAAATTGCTTCTCCCAGTCCTCTTGAAGAACTTACTGGCCCTCAAACTGATCATTGCCATTTTCCATTTTATATCCATTTCCTCCAAGTCATCTCGATGTAACTGCTGAAGGTCCTCTCTAGCAAATTCAAATTGTGTCAAACTACCAACAATGAAAGCTTCATAGCTAGCTACAAAAGCTTCGTACAATACCCCTCCTTCATCAACATTCCCATTCTTTGAACCAATAGTGGAGTTCATACCAGCAGTTTGATTTGTTGCATTGAAAGTACTTGAGTTAACTCCTTGATAACTTCTTCATATAACTTCTTCAACATATCTTTCTTACTCTGTTTCAACTCCAAGTTGCCTTCATCTGAGTTCCATTGCGTCTATTAACTCTTTTGCTGATGTGCACTCCTTGAAATTGTTGTAGATTTATGTAGGAAGTGTAAGTATAATAGCTCCAAGTGCTCTGAAATCTCTATCAATCAACTTGTTGTCTTGATCTATGTATCCCTCTGTATCAAGTGTAATCATTTGTGTTCCTCCATTCTCCTACACCATAATCTTGCGGAAACCATTTGTGATTGAATTCCATAGTTGCACTTCACTGAAGTAAAATGAATGCTTTAAATATCAGCTTCCACATCATGAAATTTGCTCCAGGTAGCAATTTCGGAGGCATTCCACCAGATCCTGTCTCATTGTCGTAGTTAGTGATTGGACTTGCCATACCTCTATTTATGATGAATTCTTCAAACTTTTTCAAATCACTTGCAAATTCAAAATTATCACCAAATTAACACTCGAAACACACTTAATTGCTCTAATTAGGACATAATTGAAGATTCTAAATGATTACATTATGTAAATGCTTTTACCGCCAAAATTCAAATCTATAATTCAAGAACATAACTACTACACCTTAACGATTCAACTAAACACTTCAAAATCAGCTCACGAACACTCGATTGATGAATTGAATATCAAATTGAATTGAAATCCAACTCCGATACCAATTGACAGGTTATTTAACCCTGCGAATCAATACTCTAAGTGTTAAGTTACTACTAGATGATGGCGGAATCATGATCTAGCATTTGAATCATTGATATCAGTAACATGAACAACACATAATTCACCAAATATTATTTATATTTGAAAGTCTTCAATGGGTGGAAATACGGTTACAAAATGTTTCTCTCTCTCGAAAATATCTATTCAAGCACACACACTAAGTAACTCTCTCGCACTATTTATAGACTCACAAATACAATATAAATTACAAAACAATCATCTTCAAGTTTATTTAAAAACAAGTCGGAACTAACTAACTAAGTTTCCACTTTAACTTTAAGTTCGATAAACTTCACTTTAACTCGGATGTAGAAGTTTGTTCTTCCGAGTTAAACTCTTTAATATTGGCTTTGTAAGTTTTAACTCGATAGTTAACATTTATTCTTTCGAGTTAAACACTTAAAGTAAAATTGCACTAGATTTGAAATTTTATCCATTCTATTATAATCCCAACATCGTCTACACCACACCGCTAACCACCATGAGTTGTCGACAACGACACTTCCATAAGCATTTTTAATAAAACATATGTCAAACTTTAATTCAATTAATAAATCATATATCCGTATGGTCCCTTCCTTCATTACATTTTCTATTCCAAATTTTTATTATTTCATTTAGTGTAACGATAAATCATACGTGGCATCCTTGATAGCCACTAAATCATTTTAGTTTGGTTTGTTGGTCGTTATGTAAGAAACACACACAATTGAGAAATTGAAATAAGAATGGAGGTCTGTTGTCGATCCCCTTACGATCATGTTACCACTAGTATCACTTTCTTGAAAACTAATTCTAGAATTGATATAAGCAGTAATACTAGAATTAGGGGTTTACAATCATCAAAGTCTGCATTCCAACGTTGTTGTTGTATTACATCATCATCATCATCATGTTCAAATTCCTCAATTGCAATAACAGAAGGTGGAGGAAAAATGGTTGTAGAGCTTGTTGGGACATTTAATCAACTCACCCAAAGAATGAACAATAATAATAATCTGTTTCTACTTTTTAAAACCCTCAAACTCTGCCTTCCGATATTGCAATCTCTACCTTCTCCACCCGATGGTCGTTCCCCTCTCGAGCGCGCTCTTTCACTCGCTCTACTACTCGCAGATCTTCAGGTAAATCATATCCGTTTACAAAATCTATCCAACTTTACTCTCAACTCTATAGCGTGCATCCAACTTTAAATAAGTCTAACTTTAAATGAGTCTATTGAATCAATCGATTTCCAAATATAACTATCCCAAGCCCGGTCCCCTAAATAATTATTTTCAACATAAATAAAACATTACTATAAATATATATGGGCTCATGTTGTTAAGTTATTTGATATTATTACTTTATTTTATTCGCTTTTTAACATGATTTTAATATATAAATATGAAACGACCAAAATAATGTGCCTTTCTAGCCTTTAAGTGCGTTCGCACACCGTGCACATGCTTCATGTCAGGCCCTGAATTTTATCCAGACATACATGTTATCCATATAAGTTGTCATTTGAAGTGTCACCACATCTTGTTTTTGTATTGGTTAGGTATACAATAATGATATTTGAAAGTTATATATACATACAATAAACCCATTAAAGTTGGATATAGATTTCGGAGTAAACGTTGAATAAATTTCCAAACACTTATCCATATTATATTTTCAGTTCAACAGCTCTAATTTTCCATACATATTAAGTTACGTTTTGGGTAATGATTGTGTAGATGGATGCTCAAGTTATTTCTGTTGCTATACTTAGGCAAGTTCTAGAGTCAGGTGGAATTACAATGTACCAAGTTAAGGATCGTATTGGTCTTACTACAGCTCATTTATTGCACGAGACTTTTCGTCTTAACAATATTTTTTCCAAAGTTGATAATTATGATGACGAAACTTCTTCTGCGCTTAGGAAATTCTGTTTAACATACTATGATGTTAGGGCGTTGATTCTTCATCTAGCTTTTAAGCTTGATATGATGAGACATTTAGATTATCTTCCAAGATATCAGCAGAAAATGGTGTCTCTCGAGGTTATCAAAATACATGCTCCATTAGCTCATGCTGTTGGGACCAATTCTTTGTCTCTTCAACTTGAGGATCTCTCTTTTCAATATTTGTTTCCTTACTCGTATCTTTACATAAATGCCTGGTTAGGCAGCCATGAGACAGGAAGTAAGCCGATAATAGATGTTCTCAAGGATCAGCTGCTTCAGTTGTTAAATTTGGATTCCATTTTAACAGAAATGGTGGACGAAATCACAGTTGAGGGTCGTTATAAAAGTCATTATAGTACTATGAAGAAATTGTTGCGTGATGGGCGAAAACCTGAAGAGGTAAACGACATCCTAGGTTTGCGAGTCATATTAAAGCCTGGTTCGAAGTTACTTACCCTGGATGAGTCTGAGAAAGCATGTTACAGGGCACGATCTGTAATCAAATCTTTGTGGAAAGAGGTGCCTAGCAGATCTAAAGACTATATTTCCAAGCCTAAATCTAACGGCTACAAGAGTTTACACATGGCCGTTGATGTGAGTGGTAGTGGCAGGACTAGACCTCTAATGGAGATACAAATAAGAACAACAGAGATGAATACGCTTGCATCTGATGGAACAGCTTCTCATGCATTTTATAAAGGTGGTCTTACTAATCCAGAAGAGGTAAATTTCATAATGCATTAACTTCAACCTATAAATGGGTCGGTTCTTATTATGTTTTATTTATATCGGGTCAAACAAGCAAACCCAAAAAAAGTTACCTAAAAAAGAAACGGGTCAAATGTCACCCAAATTGTACTTTTGATCGATACAAAGTTACAAACTAAGTTTTTTTCTTCAAAATATTAGATTATTATTGAAATTATATGATTTTTGTTATCATATATTAACACGGTAATTACTTAGACATTTATAAAAGTAGGGTTATGATGTACAGGCAAAGCGTCTCAAGACCATTATGATTGCTGCGGCTGAGTATGCTGCATTGCGCTTAAAGGATTTTACTTCTCCAAACCCTAAACTAGAGCATCATGGGAGTGATAGCAGGGATCGCATCTTTCGTCTCATTGACAAAAATGGAGATGGTAAGATTAGCATCGAGGAGCTTACGGAAGTGATGATAGAGCTTGGTGCGCAAGGGGATGATGCCCGTGAGATGATGCAGCTTCTTGATGCTAACAATGATGGTTCTTTGAGCTCTGATGAATTTAACATGTTCCAAAACCAGGTAATAATTAATATCAACGTTATAGATGGAGAATGGGTGGGTCGGGTAGCATGTCAAAACAGTTATTTATTTATTTTTGTATATGTGGAAAAGAATCGGGTTGGATTAACCCAAGACACTTTTTGTCCAAATTTTCAGTATAATTTATGTTTTAAACGGTATTATTATACTATATTGTTGCACTAATAGTAATAATCTAATTTGAAAAAGAAAAAAAAATTGAGGTTGTATGCACAAAAATACCCATTGGGACTTTCAAGTTTCAAGTTATTAGAACGATTCGGCCTATTTAATGTGTTTCTTTTTTAGCAAATTTATGATCATACCACTTGAGCCGTTAGAGATTAGACATAACATGAATCAAACCTGTCATAAATAATTGGGTAAAAGTTTTGCTACCTCCGGTCAACATTAATGTCCAACTAATCAACATGTTTGTCTCTTTGAGAAAGAAATCATGTATAGAACGCAAGTCATACTGAAGTATAGACTTTAGCACCTTGGGCGCCTTTCAACCTGTTCGACCTAGTCCTTATTCTCTTTTGGTTACATTGACCCAATTATAAGTAAACGGTCAAATTGTGCATCCATGAAATGCACTTCTTTGATAAGTGATTTGTTCAGGTTGAAGTGATGCGTGGTTTAGAGGATAGAGACATTGAATACAAGAGCATGTTAAATGAGAAGCTACAAGGAACCGATGGTAGCGGTTTGATTCAGGTTTACAGGAAGGAACTTGAAGATAGGCTTTCCATAAGCTAGCCTTGCCCATAGGATTATAATCATTTGATAACCGATGATTCATTGTAGTTTTTGAATATATAAATAAACATGTGCCAAAGTTCTATATATTCTCCATGTAAATTGCTGTATTTACGTGTAATGTGATACGAATCAAACCGAGGAACTAAATCATTATATCGAAAATAAAGAGTGGGATAAAGTTATTAACAATTATCTTAACGGAATATGTGTTAACCATCTTGATAGATATCTACTTTCGTATTATTTATCCAAATATTATTTATAATCAGAGAGATTTACATCCACGTCCTTATAAAACTTCAATATTACGTTAATGTCCTTGTAAAAATCAAAATTACGTTAATATCCTTCCAAAACATAAAAAATTATCATATATATCTGAAATAATAAATTAATAATATTTAAATGATGATGACAATGCAGCCTAAGGTGTAAGGAACATTTTAGTGGCCATTTGTTTTGGAATTAATCATTAGAATTTCCAAAGTTACAACATATGTTATTTTAGTTTACTTAATTCGTTTGTCCGTTGTATCTGAGATTCTGAGGTGACAAAAGACAACTATCCGGTAAATCTTCAATTGATTTTAATAGAATTCTGAAGTGATACGTGGTCTAGAAGATAGAGCATGTTAATGAGAAGCTACAAGGAACCGATTTTAGCAGTTTGTGATTCAGGTTTACAGGAAGGAACTTGAAGATAGGCTTTTCGTAAGCTAGCTTTGCCCATAGGAATATAATGATTTGATAACCATGATTCATTGTAGTTCGGAACATGTGCCAAAGTGCTATATATTCATCATGTAAGCCCGCTAGAAACCAAAAGACGCTATTTGAATTATTATTCCCCTACCAAAAACAGAGTCCTGTGGTGTGTTGGTCTCAGTAAGTCGTTCTTAACTTAGGGACCATCGTTTAAGTTGTAGATCTACATGTCTGCCTACAATGGATCAAACTTCAGGTTTAAGACCGTTAATGAGCAACACTCCACATTTGCTAAGCAAGGTAAAGGGCACATTTATTGCTTATAACTTCTACTTCTTTCACTTACTTGAAAATTAAACAGTAGTATTTATTTACACTTTCTAGACCTATCATGTTTAAACTCTAGCTCTTAGTTAATAACGACATTCAATCAACCAAAATATGTGATAATTAATGGTATTATGCAAATACAAACCGAAGAAACAACAGACAGCTCACATATTACCACAAAGAATCACACCCACTTCAAGAATAAGAATGTCACCAGCAACCATATAATCTTTCCTCGGTTTAAATACAAAAATGGCAAAAAAAAACAAAACAAAAATATCTTCAGCCATTGTAGATCACCTTATCGCATATACTGCTTAAAGAACGCATTTTCAGGAAAAGCATCTAGAAAGCTTGAAACAAGTTCTTGAGGCAACTCTGGTCCTTGCACAAGTACTTGGTGATTTGTTTCTATCAGCGTCTGCACAATGCTTAGTGCATCAACTTCATCCAACTCCCCTGCACACAGATTACCTTTTTTTAGCCGTAAATCTTACACAATCAAAAAGGTTACCCGTTCTGACTTATTAGCCTGCCACCTCTAGAAAGGATATACATGAGTTCGTAAGAGACTTTAAGCATGAGCTGAGGCAAGAAAAATGGTCGGTCCATTAAGAAGTTAAAGTTTGATGGGCTATTGTTTTTCGCCATATGGATGGAATTATTAAATGAGCCAGATGTGTTTATTATATATTCTTTCTAAAACATTACTTTCGGATCAATATCTTTTATGTTACCTTGATTGCTTCAGATATTATAACCAATGTGGTTTCAATAACAAAAAAAATGATCAAGAGGTAGATTACCCAATTCTATTTCTTGCTCTTCATCTTCCTCGTCCACTTCTTCCACACCGGTCCCATTTTCCAAATCAATAGCAGCTTGTGCACACCTTTCCAAAAATTCTTCTTCGGTTTCTTCATGTACATCGTCATCCGAATCCTAACAAACAGAATGAAATGTTAAAATAAGAAACATGTGCCAAGTCAAAAACTGAAAGAAAAAGACAAGTTTCTCTAAAGTTTTGATATTTTCGTCAAGGATATATTTCTTTCTTTTAACATAATAATTATAAATTAATTCCTAAAGCTATATTTAAATGCTTACAAAATGTTCAGAAAATCAGATTAGCATATATTTATAATATATAGTATCCGTAATCAACTATAACGCATTAAATTTAAAATATATATAAAACTCGAGGAAAACAGGACAATACATGTCTGTGGAACCCAATCCCACCCGACCTGTGTTCACCTGTTTCAAAAAATAACCAAAATGATTCAACCCCTAGCACAGCCCACCCATTTTGCAACTTCTAATCCCCAAAAAACGTGTCCGGCTGTTGCAGGTTTGAAATTGAACTTATATGAAAATAAGAGAGCCAAGAAATCAAACCTCGTCATCAACATCATCTTCGTCCTCACTGTCATCACTAGCATTCTCATCTTCATTTTCATCAATATCTTCATCTTCCTCTTGAACTTCTTTCAATCGCACAGATGCTTCCATCAATGCAGCAAGGCACTCCCACAACAACCCACTACTCTGGTTCCCCATAAGCAGCCGGGTCATCAATTTTGCTAATGTCATTACTGGAATTTTGCATACCGTTGAATAGTTTGGTTAAGAGTTACGAGATAGAAACAAAAGCTACTTTAACAATATAACAATATACATCAGAGTAGGATTTGTTTTGTAGATTCTGGTCCTAAAATTACATATTAAATTTAACATGACATGATGGTGTAAGACATAGTACCAGAAAGGTGGCTCCTCTATAGAAAGGGAGTGGGAGTGAATAAGATGATATAGAAGGTGGCAAATTGGGTCGGTCACAACAGTTAGGTAATGGGTTCGGCTTAGAATATGTAAAGTTCACTTTGGGCCACAACAGTTCAGCTCAGGTAGGACTGAGGCGTAAACACTTTATTCAAATCTTTTTTGAATTTCACAAGTAAATGATGTGTCAATATGATAACAAAAACTATATTATTAAGATAACATAATATAGATGACCATATTTAGAAAAAAAAATGATTTTGGACATTTTATCCATATGAATACATTTTAGATGACTATCAACCATTTGACCCATATTCTTTCTAGCCAGAAGTGCACATAAGATTCGGAGAGATTAAAATAAAAAAATAATTACCTGTTAGCTTAATTTCAGACTCCGTTGATAGCCCATGTTCAAATTTAGTTGAAGAAATGGAGAAAAGAGCCAAGGCCCAGGTTCTGAAGCCTTCATGCTGATCTTCCTCCAATGTATTCTCAACCATATCAGGATAACATAAATAACACGAGGATATGGCAAGAAGCAATGGCTTCCAAAGAGGAGAAGGTTTTAACTGTTTTTGTTTGAAACAAGAAAAGGCAGCCCGACTGAGAGTTTTTGTCACTGCATGCATTATTTGTTCTTCTTCAGGTGAACTAGGCAAAATATGTAAGAGTACATGAACGGACGATGAGGCTCTATAGATGGCAGATGTATACTGTGAAAACGCATTGCCGATAAAGCAACAAATTCCTTCAATAATAGAACGTTGACTTATTGACCCAGTCATAAAGTTTATTAAAGAGACTTTCTTGTGGAGAAAAGCAGCTTCTTTGATGCAATTGAAGATTAATGTATCCTCCTCTTCCTCCCAATCCTGCCAATTTGAAATCAGGTCGGCCCAAACTAACAAGAGCTTTGAGACATTTTGCTTTTGAATCGTATCACTTTCATTAACATCAGACATGATGAATGTCAGAAATTTTGATGAATCGTTGATGCAGCATGAAGGGAAGGGATCTGTAACTTCATCTTTCTGTCAATTCACAATACATGCAAGTCAAATGCCAGATACTGTGAATAAATTTAATGGATACGTTAATTCCTAGTGAAGGTTATTATTATAAAACTTAGAGGTGGGAATTTAAACTCATTTACTTAAAAGAGGGTTGATTCAGGATAAGTTCCGCTCCAACAAGTCAAACAGGAATACCAAATAAAACTTAAAAGGGAACATATCATATGGGTTGAATGGGTCGAAATGTTGAAAGTCATCCAAAGTGTATCCCTAATGCAAAAAAAATATCTTTTTTATCCAAAAATAATAGATTGTTACTGAAAACTGATTTGTACAAAGAATGTTTCATGTCAACCGAATCCAACCCGTTTTGACCCAAAGTTGTGGTCACTTATTTTCCAACCAGCTCATTGGTTTATACATAATAATTAAGACTGACCGTTTCAGCAGATCTTAGCCAAGCCACTTGCAGGAGATCTGTAAAAGCTTTGCCAATGGTGAGTCGACCGGCAACCACAACATTATCGGCCATATCATCCGCCCCTTCCTCCGGCAAAGAATCTTCCCAACACTGAGCCATAACCGATAGTGCTGCAAAACCTCGCTCAACCACCTATGATGAAATAAAAATTAGTATCTTTCCAACTTCTCCCTCTCATGTCATCACCATATGGTCGTAAGTAAATAGAAGAGAAGTCATAGTAATAAAGGAAATGGAGTGAGCAGCGGTTGATCTTTACAAAAATTAATTTTATATAGTAAAATGATGGTCAAGGGTTCTACAAGCTGAAGAAGATAGTTTACTACATCGATCAATATTAGCCGAACTGAAGTATCATATAAACTATAAACTAGTCTATTAATGAAGTACAACTGAGGTTATCTTTTACCTCTAACATGTAAAATGAGTAAAATAAAAATATATGTTAAAAAAAGAGGGTCAAAAGTTTTCCCAAAAATGAATTCTCATGCATAAACCGCCTAAATCATGTTGTTTAAAAAAAATAACTTTCTATTTGAATAATACAACTTTTGAAATCACATCTGCCGCGAGAAGTGTAATATAAAATGTTTTAAAGGTTTGAACATCAAGTATTCTAGATCAACCCAGCCCATTTCAGCAATTTTTACACGATGTGACCGATTACCCAACCCGGCCATTTTGCCACATCCACTATAAAAGGGGGTCAGCATGCAAAGTGATGATAACGAGCAGCAAATAACTTGCATATAGTCTATTAATGAAGTACAGCTAATACCATTGAAATGCATGTCATGCATCTTCATCCATTATTAAAGCAATTCAAAAAGGGTACATTTTTACCAGTGACTAATATTCAGAGGATTGTTGAACCAATAGTAAGCAGAACTGAATGAAAAACTGCACTTACTTGGGGCCATGACTCCGGACTAAGAGAGATATGCTTCAGAACATCTTCACCCAGCAGTGAAATAATATGCGGGATATGAGGAGCCACGGCATCACCTCCAGCCTCCACCAATGTTTTAAGAAGCTCAAACATAATGGAGGTCTCTTCATCATTGTCTCTGATTCTACCGACAACAACTTGAAGAATTGGTAACCACTCTGGTGGAAAGAAATCATTCTGTAAAAAGCAAACCCGGAACAAGAATCATTATTTGAAGGAACCCACAATGACAAGAATGCAAAATAAAAGATACATAATTTCACAAGCGCCGCACCTCGACAAGTTGAGCAATTGCACCAGCAGCAGATACTCGTACAGGGTAGCATGAAATGTCCTCCATGTCTTCCATTGTCAGTGCTTTTAACAAGGAGGAATAGACATCGGAACTCAAATCCTGAGGAGAGAGAGCAAGTGCATAATAAGGTAATGAACTATCGTCTGAATTCCAGCAGAGGTGAAGAACTTTTTTACCTCATGAAAAAGTTGAGAACTTTAAACTTTATATATTTCAGATATCCAAGTTTCAGTATTTTCTAGTGTATGGTAACCAACTCTCAACCCCGGGTGTTGTGGAAAATGTTCATTTTCGCATCTCTGGTAAATTAACTAAAATAGAAAAAACTGAACCTTTAAGTTTATTACCTCCAATGAAAATTATACCATTGTTGGTTACCTTTTCATGCAATTACCCTTTTAAAAACAATTAGTGTGTCTGAATATGATTACAAAATTATTTAACTTTAATATAATCTAATATTTTGAAGAAAAAAAAAACAATTTTGAAAGTTTTATACATCATAAATACCCGTGTGACCCGTCAGATATAAAACTTAAGCCACATTGATCCTACACGAGTAAATGAGACAAAATTGATGACCTCTATCTAAGAGATTATACAATCTCCAGCTATGCAACAGATAAATCTTTAAAAGACCTTAGAGACCATGGGTAGAAATATACACCACAAAATTAATATTAAAAACAATAAATAAATATAAATATATAATTGAGATACTAGGAGTCACTCACTTCTGAAATACAAGAAACTAGCTCGCCAAGTATCCAATTCGCAGTTGCAACCAAATAAGGATGAGAAAAAGATGCATTGTACAATGGTAGTACACGCGAGTGAATAAGCATAGTTGTATATGCAGGTTTCTGCTCTGTCAGAAACTGAGCAAAATATCAGTGATAGAGTAATACATTTGTGATGCGACCAATTATCTAGAGTAAAAATATAACAATTTTGCCTAAGATTTTCTTACATCTAGGAGGCCGCCATAAGCCATCAAAACCCCGTAATAACTGTCAGAAATACAATAATTACAAAGTTAAAAACAATACGGAAAAGTTGCAATGGGAGCCTTAGAAAATGCCTTCTATAACCTTAACAGAATAGCAAGCACACAATTTAATGAATAAATATTCGAGTTACGTGGTTGCATGGCTACCTGCAGCCTAGTTAATGCATTTTTGTTCAAATAGACAAAGGTAATCTATTTGCATATCTCAGGTATTCATCCTCTTGGTGTCAATCACAACTGTTCAAGTAATTGCTTAGTTACTTATACACAGATAAATGAAATCTCTAAAACTAGTGAGAAGATATTGCAAATTACTTACATCTATGAAACTTGACAAGAGCAATTATAAACATGATTGGATTTGTTTAAATCTAATCCATTGATATTTTAAATTCTATGGTTTTATTTTGTTGCATCTTATCATGTTATAGACACTAAACAACCGATAATGCACACCCTGTCTCGGAATCCTAGATCATCCAATTGATCGCGGTTATCGCATATCAGTTCATGCACCCATATTGTTGCAACATAATAGTTTATCAAACCTCAAAAACCCCTCACGCGATGCATCATGAACTGAATAGAAAAATTGCAACAAGTAGGTTTTTCAAAAGATTATAACTTAATTGCTGATTATCATATAAAGTAATGTTCCTTGCTTAAAGATGCATACATTTCAAATACAAATTAATAATTGTTAGATAATCAGCATCAATCAACTTATATAATAGTATGTAATATGTAATTACTTTGCATAAATAAAACCTTGGAATTAAAATTTTGGGTTTATGCCTGGGGTAAAACAGTTGGTAAATGAGTACTTAATTATAATTACCAGATTAATGCTAATCTCTCTCCTCTTAAGCTCCACCCCCACTGCTTACAGATGTTAGAACTAAATTCCTTCTCTCGTCTTTACCGACATTATGTCAACTCTTCCCCTTCTCTTATTGTTAATACTATGAGTTGAATCAGACTGAATCATTCAATAACTTGCAATTCAGGTGCCAGTCAAGTATACTTACGAGTCAGAACACCATGTCCCTTCCTTCTAGGTATATCTAGGGTCGACTATAACTGCCCGGTTTAACAGCTACAGTCACTAGGCTTCTGATGACTCAGTCGTTTAAGATGGCACTGGAGACGTTTTTGAAGTTCAATGGAGTCCTCTTTTTGAGCTACTTCCCAACCTCCACTACCACTCCACCCGTTACAGTAATTTCAAAGAAACAGAAAACATATATGTCCCAATTTTGGATACCATGCAATCTGAACACATTCTGGTTTCTTAAAGATTAAGTACATAGGCATGACTTTCTACATGTAGCCCGGAAGAAATGGTTTCTTCAAACAACTAATTAATCACACACAACTACAAGTTATAGTTAAGTGGGAATTTAAGTTGGGCAATATTAATATATATGTCATCTTATTTCTTCCACTGGGAGATGAATGAAATGTACCATCTCATAACTGTTTTTTAATACTTTATCCTGGTCCGTAAATATTAATATGATGGTTGTCAAATGGCTAGGATGCACATTTTCCTGCATAACATCTCAAAAACGCTATAACTTATGAAAGATCTGTGAGCTTACTCATTTATCGTTTTGATTGATGGTGTATTTACATCAGATGGAATATGGAACTTGGACAAAAACGGCAGCACCAACAGCTCCCCCATAGAACTGCGACCTTTTTGTTTGTTCTTCTCACCCTTTTTACGTTTGGAAGTTACTGAAGCAGCAACAGGAGGACCCTGCAAACAAGATTTAATGAGTTTCATGTACTTAAATAAAATGATTGTGAAGACATACTAATATAACTGACCTTTGATATTGAAATAACACCAAGTAAGTTCAATGCACTTTTTCTGGGAGTGAATAAGTCATCTCTCAATCCTGAAATCTCTTCCTGCGAGACAAATGCAGCACGCTCAACGATGTTGAACCATTACCAAAGATAACTTGCAGAAAAAGAATAACAGCATACCATTTCAGAAGGAAGATTCTTTCTAATGTACTCATCTGAATCTTCTTCCCACTCTGTAATATCCTACACACAAATGTTCCCAAACAAAAAAGAAAATTACTTCCCTGTAGATATTACCCTGCAGAAATGTGGTAAGGTGCCCCTCATATACGTAGATAGGGTTCAGTTCTTCTATGGGACAGAGGTGCAGAGTTCAATGTGTGTATTTTTCGACAAAAAAGGTCTCAAAATCTGATAATCAGTTTTATTATGCACATCCACACTCCCTCTTAGTATTTTGAAGCAAACGGAAATAAGAAAATTATTTAACACAGACAAATGTTTATAGGATTAAAGAAACAAAGCAAAAATGTATTTATGTTACGAATATCAAAGTAAGATATTAACCTTTTCGTTCATTACTATTGCTGGAAATATTGCACACTCCAGCAAGGATGAAAAATGTGGCGAAACAAGTCTCCATCCCTGTTTCCAGATGGCAGTAATTCAGATGTCAGAAAAATTATATGAGTAGCAAAACTAACTGGATGATCTGCTGAATCAAAACTCACTGGGCCCGTTTCGAGGAGTCGGGATATAACATCAAAAGATAGAGACACAATCCTCTCTGAGAAATTATCCAGCTTCTGTAAACAACACACACCAAATTAACATGCTACCATATTGAACAATTGACATAGACTTACAAGTAAGTAAAGATAGCATAACAAGGTCAAACAACAAATTGAGAAAAGATATGATTTTATAAAGCATGACAATCTGAATATGACTGGATGAAGCAACAAATTGACATCATAACATAACCTAATTTTAAGAAGCTAAGTAGCTTTTGGCATATGTATGATTAGGTGGCAAAATATGTGGGTAGTGTAGGTTGGGTAATGGGTCAAAAAGGCTAGCGGAGTTGAGTTGACGCACTTTTTGTCCAGTTTTTAATAACAACTTGTGTTAAATACGAGTGCCAAAAGTTATTATTACCTTAAAAACCTAACTTTTTAGATAAAATAATTTATTAGGTTGTATGCATTGAAAGACACTATCGGTGACTTCAACAATGCGACACGTTTTTTTAGCTCATGATTTTGGTGTTAGCCACTTGGCTAGAAATAGAAGATAACTGGCACCGACCCGTTCATAAGTAAGTGAGTGAAATTGCCACCTCCGCTACAGAAAGCTAATATGTCATAATTCTACACTCTTTTTCAAAAGCCATATCATATTGTTATTTAATGAATGCATAACTGCAATTTTTTCCCAATAGAGTAGAACTTACACTGAACTCAGTTTTAAGCTTGACTAGCTTCACAACAGAATTTATGATGTCTGGCATGAGTCTATAAAAAGAAGGAACAAGATAAGTAGTGATAGACACGTGTAACAACAGTCATTTAAGTCTAAACAAAGTTAATGCATTACTTATCAGAGAACTTCCTATGTCGGGTAATAAGGCAAGAGAAAACAAGCAAACTTCTCTTTCCAGTCTTTAACCTCAGTGTGAACCCGTCTTCAGAAGAATCACAATCTTGAAATTTTAAGGAGTGGAGAATGTTAATGAAATCACGGCAAATAGAAGGAAGGAGTGGGACCAAGGAAGATGGCATATGTGATCTCACCTACAAAACAAAACAATGTTTAATTCAAACAAATCAAATAAAAAAATAGCTTAAGGGAACTTGTTAAACGGGTTGAATCACCCAAAGTTACTAACTTACAATATAACATCCTAAATATTTTTGTTCGAAAAATTTAGATTATATTATAATATATTGTCTTTATAATAATTATTGCGTTTAATATCTGTAAAAAAAAGGCTGCCAAGTTCTAAAAACAATCTGTTTGGATCTGTTATGCAACCGGACACACCCCGTGCAAGTGTTATCTTCCAAAACATTTATACTTACAGCATAATAAATGCACTTGCTCATTATGAGAAGGCACTTCTCAGCTTCCATTTCAGCTTTATTTTGAACACAAATGTCTTCAACAAATTGATGAAATACAGAAATCAGAGGTACTAGAATTTCTTGTGCAATTAGCTCCAGTTGCGGTGGAACCGGCTCCTTTGCAATTTTGGGATTCAAAAAGTACTGCCAGAAGAAACATAATTCAAAATTCAACACTTAGTTACTCTTAACAAGCTACATAATATCATACGAAAAATAAAATACTAATAGTCACTATAGAGAGCACCTGAAGCGGTCGTATAACCGACTGGAGACACGTAAGGGCATTTACAGTCTTCCATCTAGAACTCCCACTTCTATTTACCAAATCAGTATCTTGAATTACTGATCTCAGCTCAGGTACAAGTTCAGGCCACAAATTGTGTTTCACAAATTCCGCATCAACAATGGGACGAAACGCTTCAATCAAAACTTTCAATATTGCCGGTTCAGCTTGAAGCAAAGAGCGCACAAGCACGTCTTTAAACTCCTTGCTTACTTTAGTTGACCCGCCGCCTTCACTCGTATTCCGCCTTACAAAATTCTTTAGATAAGTCGCAGCAGCAATAGTTTGACCTTGATTCTCCCCTCCTACAATTACCAAAACTATCAATAACTAACAAACTTTCTAAATAAGTAAAATCTAGTAATTAATTGACTATAATTGTTTAAATTAAAGCGAAGCGATACCAACGGCGATAGAGATTAGAGAAAATGAGAAACTAGGGTCGACGGAGAGGCTATCGAGAGCGTCGGTAGCGAAACGACGGACTTCGCCGTCGGGGCTGAGTGTGTTGTTGAGAAGCTGTCGGACTTGTGAATCCATGTTCATCGGATTTCGGAGTATCTCACTTTACACTTGTTTCTTCAATTATCACAAAATTTGGGGGCGGCAAAATGTTTATTCAATGGCGGGAACCTTTATTTACATTTTAATTCACTTTCCATTACTCCCTCCATTCCACCGTTCCAAAAAAATGTCCGAAAACAAAAAATGCAACTAATGAGGTATTTTTGCATTAGAATATTTATTTTGTCGGAGAAAAGATCATTTAAGACCACATAATAGATTAAGACAAAAAGACCTATTTTGGACCATTGGATCAAGATGATCAATGGTCCAGATTTCACCACTTAAAATTAATGAAAATAAACCCGGAGGGGTATTTTGGTCATTTTACATTTTTTTTTTCCTCCTCCCGTCTCTTCTCTCGTTCAATTTCATAACCCTAATCTCTCAATCTTCTACAAACACACTCAATTTCAAAACCCTAATCTCTCAATCTGCTACAATCTCGTTCAATGTCTGATTTTACGCTAAATTTAATGATTTAAACCATTTGACACGTTAGGGCTAAAGCATTTCGGGAACGGTATTAATTTGGGAATTAGTATTAACCGAACTTTGGCTTTGACGCTTCCTGGTGCTTGTAATGTTCAAACTCCAGCGGTTAGCCAATGTAACGGTAAGATTTTTGTTATTTGTTTATCCGTTTATGTTTAGTTTTGTAATGATACGATTTATGAGTTTGCAAGCACTAAAAATGCATTTTTGACGGATTGTGACATGTTTGATAAGTTTTTGTAATAATTAAAGTTTATTTAGCATTGACTTATTTGAGATAAAACATAACCCGAACTCCAATTGGGTCAAAATGCATTTTTGACGGATTGTGACATGTTTAATAGTTTTCTGTTTGTATTCACATGAACTTTACCAAGCACTCATTCATTGAGACCATTCAAATTAGTGTATTTGAATTTATGTACCATTTAATCATAGCAATTTTTTATCTGTAACTAGGGTATTAACTCGCAGCACCCTGGAAAGAAAATGAACGCCTTTTCTCAGTCTAAGAAAGTTGTATGGACTTGATTATCACCATGTCGTTAGGCTAGTTGTTTTACCATAGTACGTTCCATCTACTCAACTGCTTTAGAAAATATTATTAGGTTTTTTCAGTAATAGACAAAATACTCGTTCCTAAATGTATATGTTTTATGCATTCAATAATGCTATAGAAAAAAGTTCCAGATTCGTTGATAATTACACAAAAGAAGCAGTATCGTGAATGGTCGGGTTGGAAAACGGGCTAAAACAGTTTACCTTTAAGTACGGGTCAGAACGGGTTGGTTTGACCTAGTATTACTTTTTAAAGTTTTTAGATTTTTATTGCATCCACTGATTCTACCCTTGGCCTGCTGCTTTTGTGTTTGTCCCACTTTTATATGTGAATGATTTGAGGCTGATTTAATCGTATGCAATTTCGGATTGAATGATGCCTAATTCCGAAACCAATAGTTCTGATCCTAAAAACAGTGCTGAGTCGAAAAACAACAGTTCTGCGTCTAAGAACAACGTGGCAGATCAGAAAAATAACAATGCTGATCAGAAGCATAACAATCCGGATTTAGCGAAAAGCAATTCTACTGTTAGAAAAGACAATAATGATTCCAAAACCAACACCGATGCTCCAACTCCTCAGGTTTGATTATGAAACTTGTCGTGCATCATAATGATCGATTTGATGTGATTACGTTGTGTGTTTCTTATGAAAAGTGGCAATGTGAATTTGTTATCTTTTGTTGTAGGGAGATGGTACTAGTGGTAACCTGCAATCCTCGTCAGGTGCAAATCAAACCTTGGAGAGGCAAGGTTCTCGTGCAAGCAACAAGGTTTTCTTCTAAACAACTTCCGATTTGATTATTTCTTCTATTTGATTCTTTCGTTGAAACAAATATGGCACGGTTGTTTTTATAATGTAACTGTATTTTTAAAGTTTTATAAGGCATCTTTAACTGATGATTTGCAGGTTTACAAGAGCGGACCATTGTTTCTGTCATCAAAAGGTGAGTTCTCATTACTGGATAGGGAAAACTATTGTGATTATAACTTTAAAGAGACACCATATGTTCTGCTGTTCTTTCCTTGGTGGGACGGTGTCTATCCATTTTTCCGCCAACTTTAAGTCGCTAATTTACACTTATGTAGGAATTGGATGGACATCATGGAAGAAAAGATGGTTCATTTTGACAGAAACCTCACTGGTCTTCTTCCGAAGTGATCCAGTAAGTTGCATATCTTATAGTGATGTCTTTCTCGTATTTATTTTTCCCCTATAAATGTCCTTTAAGACAGAGAGGTTTACATTATTTAATCACAATGGTAATTTAACCATTTACTTATAGTAGCTGCTTTAACCGTTACAGAAAGAAAGGAAATATGACTGAAAAACAGTAGCACTCCATGGAATTGGCCCTCGTTTTCATGTATCTGTTTTTCGAATTATTAAAATGTTAATGGTTTTATGTATTTTCTTATTGATATAGAATGCTAGTACTAAAAAGGGAGGTGAGGCAAATCTGACCCTTGGTGGCATTGATCTCAACAGCTCAGGCTGGTCGGCTTGCTTTTTAAGTCTCATTGTCCATTAAGTTAGCTGTCTTTGAATGTTTGCATTTTAATATTTGCGTTTTATTGGCCTAGTAATGATATTTTTATGTGAATTTCAGCGTGGTTGTGAAAGCAGATAAGAAGCTCATAACGGTGCTATTCCCTGATGGCCGTGACGGGAGATCATTTACTCTTAAGGTGCTTTTATCTATTTACCATACTACCCCTCATTTCAATCTCCTGACCAGAAGCCTTTGACCTTTCGTGCTACTTCATTAGAATCTGTGAATGTAGAGGCTGAAGTCTCAAGATATGGTTTGAGTAAATTACATGACGAGTGGTTGAAAAATAAGCGAAAAGTTGAAAATTAAAGTAGCATTAGGCAATTGAATTTTCATCATAGACTGTTAAACTTGAAGGAACTGGTTACTGCGAGTAACTACTTGCTGCTTACGTGCTGATGTTATTGCAGGCGGAAATTGCAGAGGATTTAAATGAGTGGAAGACGGCATTGGAGGAAGCTTTGGAAAACGCGCCTACTGCTGGCACTGGGATGGGACAAACTGGAATAGCGAAGAATGAGAAGGCTGAGAACGATGGTTCTCATGAACAGTGTAAGCTTTCTAGTTCCTTTATTATAGAAACAAACAAGAAAGTACTTTTGAGTCAACCCAATCGGTTCTGCCTGTTTTGACCCGTACTAAAAAAATCTATCCAATTCATTATTTTTGTGTGTTTTGTGTCTATGTATGACATTTCGTTTTTATTTAAAGAAGACATTCAAACACCTTTATAATTCTTTGGCTTGTTTGTTTTACTCCAACAGCAAAAGAACGTTCACCGCCAAAATCTAATGTCGTTGGTCGACCAGTCTTACTTGCATTGGAAGATATAGATGGGACTCCGTCTTTTTTGGAAAAAGCTCTTAGATATGTAGAAGAGCATGGTAAAATTCGGATAATTTTTAATGTTTTAGTACATTTCCTTTCCTCAAAATCAAATTATCTCTTTCATAAAAGAAAAATTGGCCCGGTGTTTTCATTTTTTTTTATAATTGTTTTATTTTAAATTATTTGATACATATCATATATGATATAACTATCATATATGATATAACTATCATATTACTTTGAAATAGGTATATATCATATATGCTTATAATATCATATATGATATACCTGTTTTCAAGTAATAGGCTTATCATATATGATATACCTGTTTTCAAGTAATAGTGTTTTCAAGTAATAGGCTTATCATATATGATATACCTGTTTTCAAGTAATAGGCTTATCATATATGATATACCTGTTTTCAAGTAATAGGTATATCATATATGATATACCTGTTTTCAAGTAATAGGTATATCATATATGATATACCTATTTCAAGTAATAGATATATCATATATGATATGGTTATGTTATTTGATACATATCATATATGATATAACTATCATATTACTTTTGAAATAGGTATATATCTTATATGCTTATAATATCATATATTATATACCTGTTTTCAAGTAATAGGTATATATCATATATGATATACCTGTTTTCAAGTAATAGGTATATATCATATATGATATACCTGTTTTCAAGGAAATAGGTATATATCATATATGATATACCTGTTTTCAAGTAATAGGTATATCATATATGATATACCTGTTTTCAAGTAATAGGTATATCATATATGATATGGTTATGTTATTTGATACATATCATATATGATATAACTAAGGTATATATCATATATGCTTATAATATCATATATGATATACCTGTTTTCAAGTAATAGGTATATCATATATGATATACCTGTTTTAGGTATATTATATATGATATACCTATTTTCAAGTAATAGGTATATCATATATGATAGGACAAACATCATGTTATACCTATTACTTGAAATAGGTATATCATATATGATATACCTATTATGAATACAAGGCGATTTGCATTTACTTTGAACTAAGATGTAAGCTAAGAAGTTCCAAGGATAGACTAAAATAAGTCAATCCAACCCGTTTTGAACCATAAACAGTACCTGAACTGTTGATGAACGAATTCATGCCCATCCTGAATCATTTGTGCTGGTAATGTAAGGAAACTATACACAAGAACTGGAATTCGAACCTTGTTCCAAGAACTGGAATTCGTTTGTGCTGGTAATGTAAGGAAACTGTACACAATCAGATACCATCGTTATACCAAATTTGACTTTTGAGAGTCAAGCGAGTTATCATTCGACTTTAGAATTGACGGGAAATACTTTCTTAATATACAAAAAGGTTACAAGTTTATTTAACTGACCAGATTAAAAATAATGGAGATAAAAGAATATAATTCTTTACGTCAAATATAAATTCGAAAAATCCAAACTTTGATTGTTTCCATTTTAAGTAAAAGAACAGCGATTCAACAACATGCCTCTTTATTGTTCGAGCTATAAGAGTTGATTTCCAATAGAGTCGGATTCGTGATGAGTCTATATGTTGTATCATCGAGCTTTCTCAAATCTCCTCCGAACATTAAAGGAGATCGAGCCATTGACCATAACGTCATCTATAAAATTTCAACCGTTAGAGGTGATAAAAATCTACAATTAATGAACAAATTAATTTCTTACTTGGGTCTTTTGTTCCTCTAGAGTAAGACTCGAATTCCTGTGCGGACCAACATTGACTCCTAAAAGATAAAACTTAAATAACTATGCAGTAATTCGGTATTTCAAAGCAATAACGGAAAGTCACCTGGGTTGGTTAGCCATCCAAGTGGAAGCATATCCAAATCGGGCCATGAGTTTCCCAGCAAACCGTTTCCACCGATCATACTAGCAGCTGCAAAATCTCTAGAAACAAAAGCAATTTACAATTGGACTTTTATTTTGATGCAAAATGTTGTCAACTAAACTCCGTATTCCATACAATCCCTAGTTTTATTAGACAACCATGGTATTAGTTGGCTCTTTGATCATGTTAAACACAAGGCACGTAAGCTTAAAATAAATTCAAAGGGGTGTGTATCCTGCCATTTTTTCTATATATTTATAAATGGTCAAGTCAATAATCTCCGATGCTATTTCCCCATCTATTATAATGTGGTTGTAGGTAAGGATGAAACTGGTGAAAGATTGGTTGGCGGTGTTAATTGTATGCAAAGACAATGATGAAAAATCATAGATCACTCTACCTAGAACTGGAAGAAACATTCTTGAAAATCATATCGACATTGCCTATGTCTGAAGCGCAAGAATTGTTGCAGCAGTGTCTCAGTTTCTCGACAAGAAATGTGGAAGACTGCCCTCATTGGTGACAGCAACCAAGCTTCTTGAGCGTTGTCAGGCCTAATAGAGTGTATTCATTCTAATGAGTTTTACCTGCAGCGAGTATAACGTATACCAAACTCATATCACATGTGATTCTACTTGTTTTTAACCTAACTTTGTGATTTAGGTGTATGTATCTGTATTTTGGTTATCAGATATTTTGTTTTATGTAAATATTGCCTTTATAAAATTTTATCATATGTGATTTTAGTTGTGTTGATCATTATTTGTTTGTTTATATGTCTATTTTTGTGCTTGAATATGTCAAATATAAATATCACATGTGATTGGATGAAGGATGCAAATAAACGAGGAGCTCTTCATTTTTATAGTTGTTGTTTTTTACGTTTTATCATGTCAAATATAAATATCACATGTGATTCTAGTTATTTTTTTTTTACTTTCTAACCTTTTACAGTTGTTTTTACGTTTAATCATGTCAAATATACCTATCACATGTAATAGGTATACCTATCATATATGATATATCTATCATATATGATATATCTATCATATGTAATACAATCACGTATGATATATTTATCATATGTGATAACCTATCATAAGCAATCCAATCACATATGATAGGCATATAACATATGATATACCTATCATATGTGATATGTCTATCATATGTGATATGTCTGTCATATGTGATATACCTATCATATATGATATACACATGTAATGTGATATGTCTATCATATGTGATATACATATAACATATGATAGGTATATCACATATGATATGTCTATCATATGTGATACATTTATCATAGGTAATAGGTACATCACATATGATAGACATATCACATGTAATAGGTATATCACATATGATGTCTATCAAATGTATATGCATATGTAATACAATCACATATGATATGCCTATCATATATAGTTATTTTTTTTTTTTTACTTTCTAACTTTTTACAATTGTTTTTACGTTTAATCATGTCAAATATACCTATCACATGTAATAGGTATACCTATCATATATGATATATCTATCATATATAATACAATCACGTATGATATATTTATCATATGTGATAACCTATCATAAGCAATACAATCACATATGATAGGCATATAACATATGATATACCTATCATATGTGATATACACATTACATGTGATATGTCTATCATATGTGATATACATATAACATATGATAGGTATATCACATATGATAGGCATATCACATATGATATGTCTATCATATGTGATACATTTATCATACGTAATAGGTATATCACATATGATAGACATATCACATGTAATAGGTATATCACATATGATGTCTATCAAATGTATATGCATATGTAATACAATCACATATGATATACCTATCATATTTGATATAACTATCACATGTTATATACCGAACAAAACAAACTTCAAAATTATTGAACACAAACATATTGTTCAACCAGCAAATTCGAAAAAAAGGTATTTAAACAAAAACAATATTCAAGTCTCACATTCGACATAAAAATAGTAGATTTTTTTTATGGTACAACAACAAAAAACCTAGAAAATTCGAAAATAAAGTAATGCTCTTCACATGAAACTTCAAGTCATTGTCCTTGTGTAAATTAGCCTTGAATTTCTCTTCTTTGTTGCTCCTTTTGACCTTCACTAGGATATCATATTTTTCCGATCCATCTTCAGTCTGCAAATGGTTTTTAACCAAGTTACATTTGTTATATAAATACACGAGCTCTAATAACTCGGAGGATCAATTCAGAAACAACATTTTTAGGAGTGAGAAATGGGTGGGTTGAGTAACAAGTGAAAAATAGTCTAGGCTTGTTAATATTTATAAATACATTTTTTACTTTTGACCGGTTTCATCTACTTTAATCTTGTAAACACGAATCTGTCTATTTACCCATATCACAGCAAAAAAAATAAAAAAGTTGTATACCTCTACTGTAGCATGAACAACTTCTTGCAACTCGTAAGGAATTAACGAGTTGGACTGCTGTTGCAGTTTCTTGAGGAGATGATTCGCAACATCTTGAACCACAGGATCATGAACAGGAACCGACTGATATCCCGAGCCGTCACCATCTGGTACCCAAATTACAATATAAGATAAAGATTAATAAACCTTACGCTGTCAACAATGGATAATATAAATTCAAAACTGAATAGAGATAAAACATAATTTGAATTGACCCAATAAGTAAATGGGTCAAATTTCCACCCACATGTAAGATATGATGAGCCAAAGAAAAAATTAAGACAACGTCTATTTCGAGAGTGACCTAAAAGTGTTACTAAGAAATCTTTGTCATCATGTCTAGTATACTTGTTGCAACATTTTTTAGAGCTAACCACTAAATGCAGGTCTGCATGGTGTTTAATTGATTAACTATGAAGCTTTCGTCTCTCCGAGCAAACTTATTAAAAAATATCAAAATTAGCATGTACCTGACCACTGTGAATTTGTCTGGTAATAGCCTGGAAACAAAATTTGGTTTTCTGATCTCCATGTATATTCGCCAACGAACATACTCGTTTCAACATGACTCACAAAGTGTAGCCGGAAACAGGATATCTAGCCATTGTTAAATTCAAGAAAATAATTAGCCTATTTTCTTTTTAATTATATTGAAGGAAACAACTATTAAAATCCAAAAGATGAAAGAACTAATAACGTATTTTACGTTGTTTTACTTCTATAGTTCCATAGTTTACCACAAAGTAAGCTTGGTATCAATTATTCTGATACAAATATAGATATCAGTTGAACAAAAAAATTACTACAATATACTTTAAAACCATATGTTACGGTTACGGGTTAACATTTGAGGTGTAACGACGGATACATGAATGTTGCTTGAAAATTTACCCAGATATAAATGTGTGAATTTATGTAACACCATTTTATCCCTAAACTTATAAACTCTTGAAATTCTATGAACAAATATGGTTAAATTCGATATTGGAAGGGGAATGATCAGAAGGAGTATCGGAATCGGGTTCACTAAATATCACATGTGATTTTCATGTTTTAAGGGAGAATTTAATATTTTTCAGTAGAAGTAATTACATGTCTAACATGTTCAACAATCATATGTAATTTATATATCTAACTAGTTTTTGTGTCCTAATCGTATTCTACCAAAAGAACTTCTTATACTAACTGAGATTATATTTGGGTTTTGTGAAAAGACCAATATATCCCTTCAATACAAAATTTACCTTTTAATCTTGACCATTAGATGCTTAATTTTGGATGGATGAGATTTAGTCTTTATGTCTTAAATTTTTAGATGGTCTTCCATGATCCTAACCCTTAAAGACGTTTGTTAGTTTTAAAAGTTAAAAATATTTAAGGAAAAAATAGAAAGTTACTATAATTTAACTTTTTATATTCAGAAACTAGAAAATATATTTGGAACAAGCACAAATAAAAAAGGTGGACATTTTTTTGGGATGAAGGGAGTAATTCTGAAAGAGATTTTTCATCACATGTGGCTAAATAATGTAGTTTTTATCTACGTCTAAACTAGATCAACTCACAGATTAATACAAGGAACATTTGAGAGATCAAATCATAATTAGACTATACTAAATGAAGTTCAACAAACTCAATATAAGAAAATACAATATTTGATCTTATCACTACATTTCGTAAATTTACTATATAATTCATTGAGCTAGTTATTTCAGTGCCTAATCAAACTTCGTAGACCAATAAATACACAACCCCTCGGCATTTGAATTGGGTATTTCTCATAATCATTTCGTTAGAAATAGAGTAGTTCATATTCCATCATGCTGAAGAATTTCTAGTTACTAGGTTTACTATAGTTTCTGTAAAAATCTTTCGTAATTGTGGTTAGTATAGACTCAATCATTTGAGTGTATGTATCGTTTCTTATTTCATTATTCAAGTATTTTAATGATATTGACATGTTGATTCTTATTGTTATATTGGTCTTAGTTGTGAAAGTTTAAACTACGACGACCACTTTACACATTCAATGTGTTCTTGACAGAGTGACAATTCTAGTTTGATGCTAATTTATATTCAAGTTATTTTTTATGTTGTTTTGTGTCAAAAACGTTTTCCATTTAAAATGAAGATTATATCATTATGATTAACATGGAGAGTATGAATAGAGTTATGATATCATCTAAATAGCACATATTTTATGACATATTTTGTTAAGCATATATATTAAAAAATATAAAACGTGCATAAAATAGCGTAAAAAAAACAAAAGTCGCGGTAATCGGTGAAGTTTGCGTGAAGACAATAGTTAATACTTCCAGAAAATGTTGCAAAATGTGTTACTCGTTACTCAACCGGTCGAGAACCTTGTAGAGAGTACTCGGGCTGAACTTTTATATATAAATTTGAAAATTTGAAAATTATATAACACACAACACACAACACACATTACATAAGAAAATACAACACACATCTAACCCATACCACACACACTCACAAACAAAACCCCAATTCTTTCTAACTTTTTCTCTACCAAAGTCACGTAGACACAACCTCATCTCTCTCTAAAACTCACTCTCCCTAAAACTTTCCTTTCTGTCCTAAATAAACACAACCATGCTTCGATTCGTGTTTTGTTTACCGCTCTTAAAGATTAAAAACCTTAATTAAACAGTTGACCGAGTCTGTCCGAGTTGAGCGAGTCGGACCAATTCATACCAAGTTTTGACCGAATTCATCGAGTTTTGACCAAAATCCGAGCGATTGTTCACAGCACCGGGGAAATTGACCGAGTCGACGGAACTCGCGTCGGTTATGGTCCGAGTACCGGTTACCCGACGATTAACCGGTCGAGTAATCCGAGTTTTGCAACACTGCTTTCAGAAGACTATCTGAAGACTTTACCACACCTAAAAGACCTAGACAAGTCACTTATCATGCACGGATGAAGACATCTCGAAGACATGCATAACCATGCATAAATACAAACCTATCAACAAAACATCCACAAATCTGAAGATGCAACAGTTAACCAAACAATAAAAGAAGCCCCTAGGTCGAGACAAATTTTAGGATGTCTAGGTAATGCCAGGAGAGGAGAAGCCATTAATCCACTCAAACCTCTACCAAATCCCGCTCTTCTCAAACAAACCAAAACCCCATCTCTAAACCCTAAACTGCAACCAAACGTATCGGAGTACACCCCGAAACCTCACACTATCCCAAATACCCTCAAACATCCTTTTGTATCCCTTTAAAACACCAAAACCAACATATCCCGACTAACCTTCATCCTAGACCAGTAAAGATAGAATTTCAGTTAAGCCATCAATAGTCACCTGAACACTACTAAACCGATATTCGACCTTCCGACATTTATTTGGGCATCCTAAAAGACCTACGGAAACTAGCCAAGTCATTTCGTACAAGACCATGTCGATACCGAGCATTTGGACATCAGAAATGCACCAGAACGACGAAAAAGGCAGACCACCCCCTACCCACCCTCCAGAAGGTCGAGCCGCCTATAAAGGGTGTAGGGGGTCACTTTTGCCTAAGGCGGATTTGTTGTAATCGAAGCATTAATGA
Source organism: Senecio squalidus (assembly GCA_910822075.1). Lineage (NCBI taxonomy): Eukaryota > Viridiplantae > Streptophyta > Magnoliopsida > Asterales > Asteraceae > Senecio > Senecio squalidus. The sequence goes on along the minus strand of CAJVGC010000591.1, from coordinate 37,291,959 downwards.
CACCTTCTATCTCTTTATTTTGGGTGACTTCCTTTCCTACTTTTATGATTGATGTTCTTATTTGATTTTTTCATTATATTTGTATGTATATTAGTTGTCATGCGTAGGGAGTAGTCGTACTAGTTTTTTCCGTAATGTAATAGTATAATAAATATAGGTAGTGATAATTCGAGTTGAATAAATGTCTTATAAAAACCTTACTTGCAAGACCCTCTAGTAGTTGGCGATTCATGACGACATATCTAGTGTCAGACCAGTCACGCCAAAGGCAAATATACTGCTCGTGGCCTTCATAACTCGGTTATGTCGAAGAAAATAAAATCAACCGGAGCTCCAAGTCAGCTCCAAGTCAGGTAAAAACATTTAATGGCTTTTATAAAATTAGGTGACCTAAACTTAAATGACTATAAGTAGGACAATTGTTCATGTATTAGGAGATTAGATACAAACATTAATCGATACAGTCTAATCATACTCGAATAGCCTAGACCTTAGTGACATACCAATTAGAGTCATCAATTAATGATAATAACACATGTAGGAGTCATAATGCATACACCACATTGTCCAATTACTTATAGACTTACAAATCACTAGAGTTATTGAACTAATTCAACTCAACTTATCATCACTTATATATTACTATCTATGAAATTATGACAAACACTTCCTATATATCCTTCCTAATTATCTTTCTTGCTCATTTACTTATTTGGGTTTGTCTAATTTTAATTTTAGTTAGAATTAGAAAACCAAACAAACAAATCCCAATGTTTTTGATAAATCGAAATAAAAACTGTTTGGTTTGAGAATCAGAAATGAACAATGAACTATTGTGTATTTCACCCTTAACGTTACCTTGTATCATGTATACCCCTCACCTATTTATAGGCAACGGGGTGTTTGTATTAATTACATTTCCTATCCTTCTGGAAACACTATTAACTAATTCTAGCGTTTTACATGTAACACCCGGAACCAATAACACACCATTTTAAAAAAAATATATCTTACAATTACGTTTAACTAACTTTCCAAAAGTGTTACTACGTCATTACATTAGTTAACGATAAATGTCCGTTAACATCTTATTTTACAAACTTGAGCGGAAACTCTTACGAAAATATTTTAATATTTAACTTTACATTACGGCCCTCCTTCCCTTCTTCTTTAGGTTGCCTTACTCTAAAACCCGTCTACCTACAAAACATACAATTAACATAGTATATTAGCGTTAAGCTAGTGATTATATCTTACAAATATGTTAATCAAATCTTACAAATGTACTTTAAATTCTTTTCTTTCTTTCCTGACTAGTTAAAGTCGTATCTTACTCTTTTCTTTTCTTTCTTTCCCGACTAGTTAAAGTCGTATCTTACTCTTCTTTCCCGACTAGTTAAAGTCGTATCTTACTCTTCTTTCCCGACAATTAAATCTCATATCTAACACTTCTTTAACTTACCAACAATTTAATATACAAGTCATACATATAAACAACATTAAAAACTGGTCTGGACAACAACTGCGACGCATTGGACAACAATTGCGACGCACTGGACAAAATTGAAACCAAAACGAAACTCACTTATCACCCACTGCGACGCAGTGGTGACTCAGAGGATTCGTTTTGGTTTTCTTTGTTACTTCCTGCACTTACAACTTCTTACTCTTCTTCACGATAACCATTTCTTCATACATTAACACTTATCTTACCAACCTTTCAAAGGTTATAATGAACATTATATTAACATATAATACATTATATAAAATCTTCATATACTCACCTCGAAGTCGAATTAAGTCTACAACATTCAAAGCTCTTCCATTTTACTATTTTTCTCCAAATTCGTGTTTTTACAACCAAACACAAATTTGCCTTTCACTATATCTTACATACATATAAACACACGTATTAACTTCATTACAACTCCTTCTAACTCTTAATCTATACATGTTTGGCAACTTCTACCCAACTTGCCATCTTTCGGGTCTTTTGACCCATTCAACTCTCTAATGCACAAACAAGCATTTTAACCCTTTAGACACATTACACCAATCATAAATAACACATTGCAAGTAATGCTTTCTTCCCTCTAACCATTTCTTACCCATTTACAATCTCTTCAAGGGTCACATGACCCGGTTGGCAACAAGTGTTACATACTTAACATCATTTCACCCAAACACAATTTTGAGTATACTTATCTTATCTTTTCTAACTTAAACATGATAATAATCATTATTAACATAATTCTTTCATTCCAAAACATTCTCACAATAATAAACACTTCTAAGACTTTAAGTCTTACAAAATTCATATAAGTTAATCTTTCAATCTTCCAAGACTTTACATATATTATTAACATAAAAATAACATATAAACAAAGCTTAATTCTAACAATTCTTCAACTTTCATTATTATCCCCAAATAATCAAATACCTAATTTTAACCAAATTAAGCATTTCTATCTTTCAATTAAACATCTAAATGATGTTATAACACATAATACAAGCTCAATTTTATCAAACAACTTAAATTATATAATCATACCATCTTTTTCTTCCATTAGAAACAAAGGTAGGGTTCTTAAACTCTTAATCTTCACTTTAATTGAGGAATTTCATTACTAAATAGCTTCAATTTGATCTTTTCTTCCCCAAACCGACATACACACACATACTTACAAAAATATTGTGGAGAAGACACCTATCTCCCACCTCTTAAACAAAATTTCATAATTACAACTTTAGTCCTTCAACTTTCAAAACTTACTTAATTTAGTTACTTAACTAACATAGTTAACAATTTAAATCCTTTCTAACCAAAATTAACTACTTTTCTTACCAATCTAGTCCTTTTCCATCTCTAATTTCTATTAAAGGCTAAAACATAACATATACTTATAAAATATTCTATTTCTGAAACTAGGATGTTACATTACAATATCCCCCTTTAATATTGTTTCTAGGAAATATAGTACAAAATATTTCAATACCAAACGAAAACATTTATACTAAGCTTGAAATCTTCAATCTTGAGATTATGAAGTTGTAGATTCTTTTTCTTTAAATTCGAGATTCAGTTTAGTACATTCTTCTAGCTCTTTTTTCATTTCAAACTGTCGTTGAGCTTTGATTGTTGCGAAGATGGAGTATTTGTTTTCCCGAATCTTCAAGCACATTTCATATCTCTGAATGACCTTTCTTATGTTCAAGCAAGCTTCAATAGCATCTTTACCAAACTCGTATTCTTTTCGATCAAATTTCCACTTAGCATATTCATCAGAGTTTTTATCCTTGTTTATATCACCTTTCTTGATAATTTCTAGAATCTCTTTGAGTACCAATCTGAGAGTGCGAATTGAGTAATGGTGAACTTCTTTGTACAACATAACCAAATTTCCAACCTAATGAGGACTTGTGTACACAATACCCTTACCATCCGTGTTCACGATTGTCCAATGTCGAATATGTTTCATTGGAAATAATCTTTTTGGTTCAATTATATTCACTCTCCCTTGATCGCTCTCCAAAGCAATTTGAAAATCAAAATTTGTTGCTTCTTTTACTTGACCTTACATAAACCATTTGATACAAGATTCTGCATATCTATCGCTTGGCTTCTTGTTTTCCCATCTTTTCATATTTAAGAACCCCTCAATTTCAATTGTACCGAGGTCTTTGAAATCGACTTCGATAAACTTGTAGACTTTCCCATCATTTTGTTGAACATCAAATGTTGGATACTTAATACCATTGTGATATTCAACAAGAATTCTCTTGACATTGTCAATCCCATATGAAGAGTAGACTCGCGATATTTCTTGACGTTTGAAGTGAATGAAGTGTTTAAATTTTTTCACAACGCCTTTTCTTTATTGGAGAGCCCAAAAAGAATAAATGGTTCTACTTATTTTGGTTTCTTTTGGAAAAATTCTAACACCATATCTTCCATGAAAGCCTTATTCAATCTTTTGTGCCATTTATTTTGCAACTTTTGATCAGTCTTATCATATTTTGGTACTCCAAACTCATTCGTCAAAGCCAACTTGTAAAGTTCAAGGTGTCTGTTTTGCAATATTTTCCTTTCTTTTTAAACATCCTCGTCGTGTAGTTCCTTGACCATATCTTGCGTCAACCGATCATCGAAGTCAAATTTTTTCGGCTTCATTCTTTCAACGTTTTCAAAATCATAAAATCTCCATTCTTTAAGCCCACCAAAACCATTTGTCGAAATTCCGCATCCAGATCACTTTCACTTTCTTCCAACTTTTTCTCTTTTTCAACTTGAACTTCCTTTTCCATCTCTTTGTCATCCAAATCTTCCATTACAATCTTTTCATCCACTTTCGAATCATTTTCTTCCATATCAACCCATTCCATATCAATTTCCTTTTCTCCCAAATCAATAATTTCCTCACATGTTCCCTTTTCACCTTGATTAGAAGAAACTGGACCCTTATCTATTTCAGAAGCCGCCTTTTCTATCTTAACTTTCTTCAAACGCTGCATTTCCCCCCTCATTCAGATGATCATCGGGATCATCGTCAGAATGTTTGCGTTTTAAGGAACCCTCGGCTTCTACACGACACCTTGAAGCAAGAGCTCGATACTTGCTAACCACAGTTAAGAGTTCTTCTTGTTCACACTGGAAAACATATTATAGAGAAGTAGGAACATAGTCCCGGGGTAGGGCTATTGCATCAATGATAGAAACGTCTCGTAAGGAATGTGGTTGAGATTCCAAATCCATCTCAAGATACACATCTTCAATCAACTTTCTAGGAAGAGTCTTCAAGTAAGCTTTCACCACATCATAATCCAAACAAGATGGACTAGGAAGTTCGGATGATTCATCAAAGAAACTGATAAAATGGAAAGGTTGACTCGAATTTATTTAAAGGAAGTGGTCTCAAGGCATGGAGTGCCTATCTCAATTATCTCAGACAAAGATAGCCGGTTCACTTCTAGATTTTGGTAGTCTCTACAGAAAACCTTAGGTACTTGTTTGGATATGAGTACTACATATCACCCTCAGACACAAGGTCAGAGTGAAAGGAGCATCCAATCCTTAGAAGATATGTTGTGTGATCGTGTAATTGGTTTTGGAAGTCATTGGGATATTCACTTATCACTAGCCGGGTTTTCATATAACAATAGTTACCTCTCAAGCATCAAGGATCCTCCATTTGAGGCACTTTATGGATGAAAGTATCGGTCACCAATTTGTTGGGCGGAAGATGGAGACAACCAACTTACTAGTCTATAGATCATCCATGAAACAACCGAGAAGGTTGTGCTAATATGAAATAAGCTGCAAGTCGCACGTGATCGCCAGAAAAACTATGCGGATGTAGGACGAAGACCTTAAAGTTCCAAGTTGGAGACAAAGTTCTGTTAAAGGTATCTCTATGGAAAGGAGTAATCCGCTTTAGACCTTTCAATATTCTAGAAAGGATTGGCGTGGTGGCTTACCGACTTGAGCTGCCACAAGAACTCAATATTGTTCATAACACAGTTCAAGTTTCAAATCTGAAGAAGTGTTTATCGGATGAAACACTCGTCATTCCTCCATAGATTCAGATTGATAAGAAACTCCATTTCGTAGAGGAACCTGTAGAAATTATGGACCGTGAAGTCAAAGGGTTAAACCATAGCGGCATCCCTATCGTTAAAGTTCGGCAGAACTCCAAACAAGGTCACGAATTCACCTGGGAGCCTGAAGATCATATTCGACACAAATACCCATATCTATTCTTAGTCACCCCCGCGTTCGGAAAGCACAAGCTAAATTTCCAGGACGAAATTCTTTTAACATGTGGAGACTAGGAAAACCGACAATTTCAGGTTATCATCACTCATAATTTAAAAACGTGTTTACAATAAACTTGTATGCACAAGACTTTTATGCATACCATTATGTCATTTCATGTATAACGAGACTCATGTACGTACACCTTACATTTTGATTTAACTTGTTAGACGAAAGTCTAGATAACAACGAACATAACTTACTAGTTTCTCATGTAAACTTTATGTTTGCGCTAACCATGATGCAAGTAATTTGCATGCATGCATGTTTCATTCACATATAGTACCACCTTTCCATTTAAACTAATATATTTTAGCACACAAAAGTTTTGAATTAACCTTTCCGGTCTTTTGCTTCCAAAACCGACCCCTCTTTCACTTTTTTGCCATTCAAGTCTTCCATCTTGTGTTTTTCAAGAAAGCTTCCCTTGTAAGGGGTCCGTTTTGACTTACAAAATGTGGCATTAGAAAACACATATAAAATTTACCAAGGAGACTTCTCCTTCTTAATTCTCAACCCCCTCCCCCTCTCACCATCTTGTATCTCTTTTGCCTATAAAAACCTTGTGAAGTATTCATTCGTTCTTGCACCACCCCACTTCTTTCTCCCTCAAAGCTTATACTCTAAACAAATCTTATTATTTTGAGAGAACATCATCATAAACATCCACACTAGTTTGTTATTCAACATTAGTTCATAGTCTCAAAGAGTGAACCATTTAAGAAGTGCATACAAGTCATTCTTCTTTTTTCAAACCTCTTGTCTCCAATTAAGTATCCTAAAACCAGTGTACATATCTTACATGAGTGTTCACATCACCCAAATAGGCTTGTTACATAAATTATTGAACAAAGACTATGAAACTTAAAGAGAACTTTATATCTGGAAACTTTGACTCACTTTAAAGAAACTTATGCATACTTTAATGCATTTGTTTTTAAAAACACTTATAAAACGAGATACCTTAATATTATTGAAACTTTTAACACAAAAACCATAACATTTGGTTATGGTTTACTACCTTAAAATAAATTTACACATACTGATATCCAACAACGTTAGATGTTGATATTGAGCCTTGTGAGCATTTTTGGGAGTTCTAAATTTAAGTTATCTGTTGAGACCATATTCATTTGAAAGCTAACTCAAAAATCCGAATTTCGATATAACGCTCACTAAAATTGGTTAAAAATTGAGAGAGTTATGACCTCTCAAAGTTGGGTCGTTTTTCAGTCCGAAAATCAAATTTAGCATGAAAGATAAATAACACTTTTCAAGTATTTTCCATACTTTATAACCTTAATAAAGTTTGTACACAAAACTTTATGGGTGGTTCACTTTATTAAAAAGTCACGTACATATAAAATACATTTTTAAAGCCTAAACACGTCATATGATTTAAACGATTAGATTTCCCGTTCACTCCACCGTTTGTGTATTTGTGCTCATTCCATCGCTTGTGCTAAGGTGAGTTCATACCCCTAAATTACTTGTTTTTGAACTACTATGGGGTGAGATTACATGCTAAATTTCTATTTGGACACAAGTACTAAACATATACTAATTTCCTAATTGACAAACTATTCAAATAAAGGCCCATATCCCGAACCATTAGGTATAAGCATGAATGTATGAATAAATCTGTTGGGATTGACACCACCGTCCGGGTTAGTAGTACTAACTCGTCAAACGAACGTATTTCATTTTAGGACTACAAGCATTTTGTATTAGATACTTACACGTGGGGCACCACATTAAACGTTAAGGCTTCGGTTATATGAGCTTAGTGCAATAGTATTACTTTTTACACTATTATGAAATCTTGTGATCCATGGCTTTTATATATTAAAGGGTCAATGCACTCTAGGGTCACTGTACTCTTCCAAATAATCCGATTGGATCAATGAAATAAAATAAAATATAACACTTTCATTCTACTATCAAAAAAAGTTTAAAACCATCACTTTCTTGGTTATAACAGGTTTCTAGTTAATGTTACCAGATGACGTGCTAAACAATCTACTTGGCAATTAATGTGTTTTTATAATAATCTACGAGTTATTTTCTATTTATTTAATGATCCCAATTAGATCTTGTGGGTAATAAAGTAATACCCAACCACCTCTGTCTTCATTTGGAGAAACCATATTTTAAAATCAGGTATGGCGATGAAGTTCATCTAACACCACCCACCTCCGTCTTCTAAATATTGTTTCAATCACCCATTATCGTTGTTTAAGGTAATAATTTCCCCCCCATATGGTTTCATCATCTCAATCGGCTGTAATAGACATATATTTTCACCACGGGGGAGTGTTTGAAAGACGAACAAACAACCTGATTTATGATTACGACATAATTTCCAAGCTAGAAAAGGTAGACATCAACAGCTTTGATTTTTATGAGTTTGAAGCGTTTTTACAACTCCACAGTAATGCATTTTGCAAAGAGGTGTACTACTTAGAACCAAGAAAGGAGTTAGCTGATGGTATAAAATTGGTAAATGATGAGGAAAACTTGCATAATTTAAGGCAATGTGCACTTAAAGAATGATTATGTGATTGATATTTACAGTGCACATGCAACCACACCCTATGGAGACTATAAGAGTGAAAGTGAAGATGATTATGATGTATATGCTGGTTACAGATCTGAAGAATCTAAAACTGCTTCTCTTGATCATCTCGCTGATTATGAAAATGAGGTGTTTGAAACCAGGACTTTAAAGATAGAAAAGGTAAAGGAAAAAAGTTCACAGAAGAATGTTAAAAACATGTTTGATGACACATTATTGGCAAGGTTGTATAACAACTTAGATAAGGAATTTTTCTTAGAGAGAGTAGTCAAGCCTGGTGAGGATGTTAACCCAGAAGATGAAGACAAGTTAGGAGATGAGTGGCCTATAAATGATCCAAGTAAGAAATGGAAGTACATGAAGCCACAGTTGGGTGAGAGATTTGAAAAACCTGATCAACTAAAAAGGTGTGTGGTTTTTAATGCATTGGAAAATGGATACAGTTTGTACTATCAACACAATGACAGTGACAAGTTACAAGTTAGAAGTTAGATGTTGTAAGCCTCATGGAGGGGATAAGCAGACATGTACTTATAGGCTATAAGCATCTTGGATGCAGACATAAAGGTCCTTTTAAGTGAAGACTTTGACCAATGAACATTCATGCTCAAGATGCTATGAGTTTGGGACTTTAATAACCTGCAGCTGGATTGCTAGAAACTATGCAAATAATATCATGGCTAATCCAAAGATTAAGATCAAAGAAATCCAAGAAATGATATTGTCTAAGTTTAAGTGCAAGGTATCTCAGGGACAAGCAAGGAGAGGTAAAATAAATGCATTGAAGCAATATGAGATGTGTTTAGAAGACCACTATGGTAAGCTTTGGTCTTATGCTCAAGAGATACTTGATTCAAATCCAGGGAGTTCATGCAAAATGGGAATTGAGATCATGCCAGATGAAAAGTTGTATTTTAAGAGGTTTTATGTCTGTTTCAAAGGTATAAAGGATGGTTGGCTTGCAGGCTGTAGAAATGTAATAGGTTTGGATGGATGTTTTCTCAAGACCATTTGTAAAGGTGAGTTGCTTGCAGCAGTTGGAAGAGATGCCAACAACAAGATGTACCCCATAGCATGGGCTGTGGTGAATGTTGAAAACAAAGGCAATTGTACCTGGTTTATGGATTGTCTAGCAGATGCTCTTGGGATTGAATATGGATCAGGAACAACAATCATATCTGATCAACACAAGGTAATATTTAATCTGTTTAATTTACATTTCATCTATTTGAATGTGAATCAGTATGTAACAGTGTTTTGTTCTCTATTTGAAGGGTCTCATTAAAGCTGCTAAAGATGTGATTCCTGATGCTGAACATAGGCAGTGTGCCAAACATGTGTATGCCAACTTTAGGAAGAAAATTAGTGGTGTATTGTATAGAAACTTGTTTTGGAAAGCTGCAAAGGCAACATATCCAACTCATTTTAATGCTATCATGAATGATATCAATACTGAAAACAAAGATGCTCACAAACATTTAATGGAAAGAAACCCACAAACTTTATGTAGAGCATTCCTTCAAACTGGAAGAGCATGTGATGCTCTTGAGAATGGAATCAATGAGTGTTTCAATGTTGTGTTGGTAGATGTAAGGAGGAAGCCTATAATAAATATGTTGGAAGACATCAGGTTTTATATGATGGAAAGGATGCAAAAATGAGAGAGAAGTCTGAAGTGTGGGTTGATGGTTTGTGTCCAAACATAACAAAAAAAGTTAGTGTACAAACTACTAAAAATGTTAGTGTACAACCTACTGAAAATATTAGTGTAGAAACCACTGAAAATGTTAGTGTACAAACTACTGAAAAATGTTAGTGTACAATCTACTGAAAATGTTAGTGTTGAACCAATATTTGGAGAAAGTGGTGGTAGAACTGTACAGGGTGGTAGAGGAATTGGTTTGGGTAGCAAAGGTGGTGGTTTGAGCAAAGGTGTTGCAAGACAACTTGAGTTTGGAGGAAGACAAATTCAAACTAGAAGTGGTGTTAGTGGTAGAGGTAAAGGGACTCAAAGTCAAACTGGAAGTGGTGTTAGTGGTGATGGGTTGTGGAGAGTTAATGGCAAGATTGTAAGGATGTGGGGAAAATGGGAGTATGTTAAGGACTGTCATTTCATTGATGGGATTAGACCAATAGGATATGGACTTTCATGGGATCCTGTCACTGGTGATCCAATGCTTGGTGTAAGTTGTCTTATATATATATATATATATATATATATATATATATATATATATATATATATATATATATATATATATGTTTAATTAGTGTTGATCCAAAGCTTTGTTATGATAGGGCAAAGATGGTATTCCAATACATGCATGGCCACACGGTATTACCCTAGAAGATTGTTTAGATGAGCATTAGGCACAACAACAAAAAGGAAAAGACAACAAGACCAAGAAGATAGCTTTGCAGAGAGGGAAAATTTTGAAAGGGAACAGACTAGGAGAAGGGACACATTCTTGGTTGAACAAGAGGCAAGAGCTTTGCAATATAGAGAAGAAACAAAAAGACACACTGATGGAATTGTTGGAAGTGAATCTCAACCACCCCTCTCTCAATCTGAAAGTGGTTCACCATGTGTTGTGAAAATTGTAGTCTAGCTCCAGATTCCATAGCTCACCATGATTAAATTCACAACCATCAAGGCGTTCACTAAGAAATGTTGTGGGAAGTGGTTCACAGGTAAAAAAAATGATGGTAGGAATGGTACACAAGGTGAAAGAAACTCACCTAGATCAAGACCAAAGATCCCAACCAAAAGGAGGCTACCTTCAAAAAGGATTATATTGAACAAGTTAAAGACTACAACCCCATGCCAAGATTGATAGAAGATGATTCTAGCAACCTTGACTAGCTTTTGACAGTGGTTCTACTTAAAAATGATTGTTTTTGAAACTTGTTGTGAACTTTAAAACTTGTTATGTAATGTTAAAATTGTTTCTTTTGAACTTGTTACGGGGCTTGTTACGTATGCTTGCTATGTAGGATGTGAAAACTGGTACCACATTGACAATGCCATATTTTGGCAATTTTGTATCTTATGTAATGCAAGTGGTCCTTTGGCTTAAATGTTGTTTATTACTTCATATGTTGTTACATGTAAACCCAAAAATTGCTAAATTATGTTGAATGTACCAAATATTGAGTATACTAAAATTGCTTGTTATCAACTCATTGGAGAAGTGGATTACAAAGCTAGGAAATACATATAAACCCTTAGAAATAACCATACATTAACATTACCCTTACATTATTTCTTCAAGACAACAACAACTACAAATAACATGAACAACACGATGTGAATCAATCGCGATTTCTCTTTCTGCAACCTTGTAATTTCGGCCCGATGGTTCCTTCCTTCTTCATTAAGTTGGTTAAACGCTGTTCTATACCACTGATTAGGTAATTCAACATCAATACATTGAAAGAAGTTTCAATTTTGTATTGGATCTATGAAATTGGGACAACCTAAGAAACGTAGATCTAGCAGTCCATGATGTCCGACATCGAGCAATTTCACCACAACCACAAAGGACCATATTTGAGAAAAGAGAATGACGAGGATTGAAAAAGGAGGTAGAAAGAGAATGTAAACCCTAATTGATATACAAGGTGTTTGTGTGACATGAAATTAATGACATGGAAGAGAGTAAATGACATGGAAAATAGAAATTGGGATAACCCTCTACTACCCAGTTGAAATGTACGTACATGATGAACTTGGTCCGTTTTCATATAGAAAGTGATGGTTTAAACTTTTCTTGATAGTAGAATGAAAGTGTTATATTTTATTTTAGTTCAATGATCCAATCGGATTATTTGGAAGAGTACAATAACCCTGGAGTGCATTAACCCTATATTAAACCTATGAACTCGCCAACTTAATATTGACACATTTAACATGTTTTCTCAGGTCCTTAGATCGCATTATTATGGATAGATTTTGGTGCATCATGCTAAAGTCAATTGCGGCATCATTTACGAAAATTTCTTTGCATAACTTTAAATTACCAAGTCATATATTAAAATCTTTTACTTTACGTTGTAAACTCTAATTATTGGTCTTTTGATGTAATTCTTGTAAAACTTTGTAAGCTTGTATTTTATTTATGTATTTTTAAAACGACTTATCTAGAGGTCGTTCTTTATTACTTATGTGTTTGATCCATGAAGTAGCGCTACATCATAAATCACTATGACGGGGTGTTACAACAACACTCAAAAGACTTGTATCCACCCGATCATATTAAGGTGTTTTCACATTTAAGAGCAACTCCAATGTTGACACCATAACACCAAATTACACCATATTTGGTGTAAAGTTGCAAAAATTTATCTCCAATTTTTACACTATACATGACATCTGATTTTGTGTGATGAATAGTAATCACCAAATTACACCAAATGATGCATGTGTAACACTATTCACTATACCAAATTTTAAAATATTATATTTTAAGAATTTAAATTATTTAATAACCTTTTTCTGTTGTTATTATATTATGTATTTAATTAATGTAAGCAATAAAAATTAACTATACAAATTTATATTTTAAAACTAAAACAATTTACATAATTAAACTAAAATCGAACGATTACAACGAAACACTGAACCGACAAATGTTTTAACATTTCGTTTTATTTATATTTCTTTAGTTGTATTTCTATTATGAAAAAGAATAGTGTTAGGAATAGAGGTAAAGTTATATAAATTGGGATTTAATATCTTGTCATCTCAAAATAATTACTACGTTTCACTAATTGTATAGTTTGATAGAAGTACTTGGTTATGTAGTAAAATAAAAAAAATTAAAAAGAACGTATGCTTCCTTAAAAAAGTTGTAGTTTTTTCTAGTGTAAAAAAAAACTAAAAAAAAACTAGTGAACATTTATTGTTATGGTGGTGTAAAAGCACATAATATGTTTAAAGATAACTATTTAGAAATGTTTTTTAGCTCCTAAATTCATCATTTAATAATTTCAGTTATTAACATATTGTTAACTGATAACCGATCCAAAGTATACCACATAACCGCTTAACCGAAACCAATTTAACCGAAACCGAATGGTAAAGTTTTCAATTAACCAAAATTTCGGTTATGAGTGTTGTTTTAACCTATAACTAGGGGTGTTAAAGGGTATCCGACCCGAACCATATTTACCACTTTAGGGTCGGGTTTTATCGGGTTATATATGTATTTCGGGTCTATCGGGTTGACCCGAAACACCCGATTTATAAACCGGGTCGGGTTTCGGGTAGAATAGTTCCAGTTTGTCGGGTTTCTGGTTTGACCCGATTTACCCGAAAATTACCGTCAAACTATATTTTGAACTAAAGGCATATGATATGTATAGACTATAAGTATAAATGAGTTTCATACATGAAGCGATATGGGACAACTAAAGTAGAGAAAACCAAAGGCATATGATATATATAGGCTAGAAGTATGAAAGAGTTTCATACCTGAAGCGATGTGGGAAGTGAAAATTTTCATTTATTATTCGTACTTTAGTTGTCCCACATCGCTTAACGTATGAAACTCTTTCATACTTTTAGCCTATATATATCATATGCTTTGTTGGATTCTATTCATCTTGAATTTTTTCAATATACAGCTTTTTTCATTTGCTATACTCAATATGTTTGCTGTAGTTTTTTTTGAACTTTTTTAATTGTTGTGTACCCGGACCCGTATAACCCGACCCTCTTGGACTCGACCCGAAAATGACTCGAACCCTAAAACCCTAACTTTATTAGGGTAGGGTTAGGGTTAGAAAATTTTAGTTAAAACCCGAATGAACCCGACCTAAAAGTTGCTTATTAGGGCCGGGTTGACCCGAATAACAACCCTACCTATAACCGAACTGACTCGACCCATTCTCACTCTTACTTTTCGCTAGGACAATTTGAGTTAATATGAATAAGATTTGAAGTTTACCTATAAAATTTTAGTAAAAAAGTGATTAATATTCATAGTCTGTTATCCATTCTATAGTAGTAACATGTACTCATTTGGTCAATTGAAAAAAAAGCAGGCAAATATTCTTTTAAATTGCAACAAATTTTGTCAGTTTTAAATAAGCAGTCAAATATTCTCTTAACTCACACAAACTTTTGACAATTTATAAAACAATCAAATATTCTCTTAACTTACAAAACGTTTTGTCGATTAAAAAAAAAGTAGTCAAATATTCTCTTAACTCGTAGAAACTTTTTTTAATTCAAAAAAGTAGTCAAATAATCTCTTAACTCTCAAAGTGTGGCATGGCTTCTTCGTGGCCATTTGTTTTAAATTTTCGTTGGCCCGTTTCTCATCCTTCGTCCTTCGCCCTTCGCCCTTGTCAGTCCAAAATGTGTTGGAGGGATTTAAATTTTTGTTTCATCGGGGCCAAGTTTCCGAACCACTATACTAAGAATAGCAAGTGATGAGTTGGCCAAGGGTCGTTGTATACGAAAACTGAATTTGAAGTAAAGTTTTAACGAACTTTATATCTTAGTCTATCGGGTTTAAAAAGGGGAGTTTGTTTTTATTTTTGTTTTCTGAATTACTTAAACTGAATAAAGCGATAAATAAATATAAGAGTAAGCATGATAACTAGGAAGTGTTTGCCACGATTTCATAATCTAGTATCCTAGGAGTAATAATGTGTTGAGTTGAACTATTTCAATGACTCTAATGATTTGTAGATTTATAAGACGTTGGATAATTGTGGTGTATGCACTATGACCCCTACCGGTGGTATTATCATTGGCCGATGATCCTAACTGGTATGTCACGAAGGTCTAGGCTCTTTGAGTATGATTAGATTGTGCTAGTTGATGTCCGTATCTAATCTCCTAACACTTTAACATATAATTTTAGTCATTTAAGTTTAGGTCACCTAGTCTTATAAAATTCCTTACAATCTTTTAGTTTATTTAGCAAAACTAAGCTCAATAGGGTATGTATAACTTAGGGTACTAAATATTTACGCATTAGTTTTATTTAAAGATCATTACTACCTTACTTGACAGCCTCTGTTGGTTGACTTTATTTTCTATGACATAACCGGAGTTATGAAGGCCACGAGCGGTATTTTACCCCTAAATTTACTTTCCTGGTTATAACACCAGATAGGTCACCATGAATCGTTAGCTACTAGGTGGTCTTACCAGGAAGGATTTTTTTATAAAATATTTATTCAACTCATATTCTACTATATCGGGGAAAACACTAATACGGTGACTCCCTAAGCATGGAAACTAACATGTAAATAAATATAACCGAACAATCAAACAAGAACATCAATTATAAAAGTAAAGGAAAGAAGTCGTCCGGAATAAGGAATAGAAAGTGTGATTTATTGCTTTGATTACAACAAATCCGCCTCCGAAGAAAGCTTCCTAGTTACAATCTCCGCTCATACTAATTATCCGCTTTTCAAACTACACTACTATACTAAACTACTTCTATATAAGAATATAAAATTACAAAGAAAACCTAGAGAGGGAGACTAGAGAGAGAAGGAAAGATGTAAGAATAAGGTGTATTGAATGGTGGAAATAAAGAAAGTATTTATAGGCAACATGTCACACCCCGCAAGTGGCGGAAATGTAGGGTCTGACCGATTGGCGATCGTCATAACACAATAGTAAATAAAGATATAATCTATCTGAATAAGCCAAAATAGTATGTCATGACGTCGCCATGTCCAAGGGAAAACCCCTTGGTACACAATTACGTCAATCAGTACATAAATAAATCTCCAAAATAACCCAAAAATAAAATAACGTACTTAGGCGTGCAAGACCGAAATAAAACTAGAATGTAATGTGTAATAACAAGCCACCATGTAAAAATAAATCCAAGTCTCTAGAGAGTCCAGTCCCAGCTACTCCTAATATCACATATCTATATAGTTATTTGTATGCGATAGTTGGTCAACTTTCATAGTAAACATGATGGATAAGATAGGTTTTTGCACTTAATTGTGTGGAAAAATTGTTTTGTCCGTTTTACAGTTTTATATGATCGGGAAGTGGAAATGGAGGAAGAAATGAGCTTAAACGACGAAAAATGGTGAATTCGGGCAAGGAGAGCGACGCCCTAGAGGGATAGGGCGTCGTTGTCACGAGCACTGAAGCAGAGAACGACACTGTCACCTAGGAGGAAGACGCACCTAGTATTTGCATTGGTTTCAAACACGTTTTTTACACCCGCTGCGCCGTTCTACCATAGAGGGGCGACGCCCTTGGCTGTTTTTCAGTCCTACTCGAAAACGTTTTCCTCTTATTTTTTCTATATAAATAGAGCCTCAAAACGTCCAGATTAATCATCAATTATTTTATCGTGCAGATCTATATAAGACCTGTAAGAAAAGAGAGGGGGGAGTTGTATGCTAGATCTAACTCAGATCTATATTGATTTTGACAAAAGGGAGGGGGAGTTGTGCAGATCTATATAAGACCTGTAAGAAAAGAGAGGGGGGAGTTGTATGCTAGATCTAACTCAGATCTATATTGATTTTGACATATTATATATGTAGAAGAACTATGGAGATTATAGAGAGAGAAGATTATAGAGAGAGAAGTATAAGAAAACACACTTATATTACTTCAAATTTTTATGTCTTACAATGGCAAAATACATGGCTATTTATAGCCTTGATTGGTACAACACATAAGCTTATAGTACAAGCTTTCTTACTTTTCTTACATTATTGGACATAATTGCCTTATGACATAAGCGCTTATGTCAATAAGGACATGACATCATTGCATATGTCATTATTTCACACTAGAACTTACTAGGGATATTAAACATATTTAAGCACACTTAAAACATAATTAAGACATAATTAATACGAGATGATTATTTAGTTTCCTTCATTTCCAGCGAGCATCAGGATGCGTTGGGTCATCTTCATAGGGTTCCCAATCTGAGTCTGAATCATTCCAGGCTTGTTCAGGAAGATTGCCTTCGTCATCAGACGTGTCTTCGTCATAGTGTTCAAGGTTTTCATGGAGCCATTGTGCATTTGCTTCAATCCATTTGTAAGAATCAGGATGATCTTTACTCCATACCGATGTGTTGAACATTATTTGATAAGGAATGATGTCTGGGTCGATGTTATTTGCCCTAGCTAGCAAACGTTTTGTTTCTAGGTAGAGGTTGCTGAAGAATCTGTAACACGACCGACTAGATGGATTTATCTTGTACCAATCATGAATAAAGCAATATGGAGCATGGTAAAAGGCGGATCCGTCATCATTAACTGCTTTTGGAGAGAGGTAGGATCCCGGGTTCCGAAACATTACCAGCACATAAGTTCCTTTTCCGGTGGTTGTCAGCCATCTGGTCCATTGGTGATGCGGGGCAAACCATTGCAGCATCGTAAGCAAATGCTTGGAGTGAGGTGGAACATCTTTGAACTGGCTTTTAACAACATAGGCTAGGAGCTTCTCTGCATTGAATGATATGCCAATGGTGAACTTCTCAAAGAGATAGTAGAAAAAGCATAAAGCTTCTTTTGGAAGCCTCCATAGGTCGTGGATGTGGAAGACGTTAAGGAAAGGATAGTCTGGATGAAACTTGAGGCCCTTGATGCATAACCCATGATTTTTGATGAGGATAGTAAGAAATGTCTTGTAGCACAATTCAGATCTCTTGTCAAAGGTTGAGTTGCCAACTAGTTCTAGTATCTCATCTGGTAAGCTTAGAACGGGGGTTGTGGGTGTAGGGGTAGAAGATGAACCCTCTCCAATATTGGGAGTGACTGAGAAAACCATGGGGAGAGAACTTGGAGGTTGTTTTAGAACTTGGTGTGTCGCAATTGAGTGGGTTTCTCCTAATTTATAGGCCTTTGGACGAGAGAGGAAGTCTGCAAGGACGTTTTCTGTTCCTTTGATGTGCTTTACTGTAAACTTCCACTGTGAGAACCAATTTGCCCATCTTAAAAGTTGTGCATTAGGGAGCATCTTTCTTTTGAACTGTAGCATGCGTGGAAAGGAAGACATATCCATTTCAACTAAGAACTCATGTCCTATTAGATGAAATTGGAATTTTTCGATGCCCCGTTTGACTGCAAGGATTTCTTTGAATGTTGAGTGATAATGTTGTTCTGATGGTTTAAACGTGCCACTCTTATAGCCACAAACGTGTCTTTTATTATTACTATCTTGAACCAGTAGGACAGCTCCCCAGCACTCATCACTTGCATCTGTCTGTAAGATTCGTTTTTCTGAGGAGGCAGGAATCTTTAGTGGAGGCATCTGTTCAGCTAGGCCCTTAATAGCTATCACTGCTTCAGTTTGTCTTGACGTCCACTGTGGAGGATTCTTTTTTAACATGGGGAACAGCAAGGCAGTGTGATGTGACAATTTGGGCAGAAAGTCTGACATATAGTTGACTAGCCCAAGAAACTGCTGGATCATCTTTTGTGAGGATAATTCATCTTGGAATTTTAGCAACTCTTGAGCCACATGTGGTTGAGGTTGGTACTTACCATCAAAGATTTCCATGCCGAGAAACTTTATCGTGGTTACTCCTACTTCCATCTTCTTTTCAGACAACATAATCCCATATTTTGAGACTAGACCATGAAACTTTGAGAGTAATTCTGCATGAGAATGTTCATCTGGGGAGTACAGAAGAATGTCGTCAATATAGACGAGTGTGTTGGAGAGGATCGGTTCAAAGATAGTTATCATAGCCTTTTGGAAAGCTGATGGAGCATTTTTTAAACCAAACGGCATGACCTTCCACTGATAATGATGATCGGGGATGCAAAAGGCTGTTTTCGGCCTATCTTCAGGCTTAATTCCAAGTTGCCAGAAACCTGATTTGAGATCAAACTTAGAGAGGACCTTAGCATCGGCCAAGTGTTGGAACAAAGATTTCTTTTGCGGGAGTGGAAATTTATCATCGGCCAAAAAATGGTTTAGTGGCTGATAATTAATAACCAATCTAAGCTTTCCTCGGACTTGTTCACTTCTTTTGTTGACGTAGAATGCTTCACATGCCCATGGGGAGGTTGTGTGTTCAATGATTCCTTGAGAAACAAGCTGGTTGCACTCATCTTTGGCTAGTTGGTAGTGATCCGGGTTCATTCCTGGGTGACTTGCTTTTGTTGGATTAACGTCTTCATTTTGTTTAAATGGTAGCGAAACAAAGAATGAGGGATTTAACCATAAAGGTGATGGGTGTTTTGTTAGGAATTCAGTATGGGAGGAGGCACAAGCGGTTTGGATGAGTCGTTGCTTTATATCATTAATATTGGGCACAGGCGGGGTGATACTTGCTATGAAGAGGCAATGCATAGGTGTCCATGGGTTGAAAAAGCTTTTATAACGAAGTCCCTCACTTGTCCATCGCAACTGCGGTAGTTTATGGAGGATATCGAATCCTATCAGGAGGTCTTTGCCATGAGAGCTTGACCCTAATAGTCTTCTTTTGATTACGCACTTTGGGAATAACCGAATGTTAATAGGAATACTTATCTTGTCAATGACAAACCTTTCTCCATTCGCTGCCATGAAGATTTGGTGATGCGGTTTCCAGTAGTGATCGGGGAGGATATCGGGATTCAAGATAGACACCGAGGAACCGGTATCAAAGAAAGCAATAACTGGAATGGGCTTTGCATACGCATCTGTAAGGAGGTGAATTTTGGCTAGCGGAATTGGTGTGTCTTCATGTACCGGAAACACATGTGGTATCGGGTTAATCATGTGAATACCAATATCAGAATCACTATCGTAATCTGAATCAGTATCATCATCAGATGAATAATCCGAGTAGGCAATTGTGCACAGAACTGAGTCACCAGGTTCATCATCTAGAGAATAGATTGATTCTAAATCGGAAAGATCGACTGGTTCTACCTGGTTTAAAGCTTGGACCAACGCCTGAGTCTTCTTTTTATCCGGACAATTTCTTGCAAAATGTCCTCTTTTTTGACAGATAAAACATCGGTCAGATGTTTTCCCGCGTTGCTTTTTCTTTCGGATGAATTTCCACTTCTTTTTGCTATGTCGAGAAAATCGAGGTTTACGAGAGAATTTTGAAAACCTTTTAGAGTGAAACTTCCGTTTTGTATGAGTACAGTCGCAAGATGACTTATCTTTGCATTTGATCTGTAGGTACTTATCGTCACATGCTGTTCCAAGACGCTTTCCCGTCCTTTCAAATTCTGCAAGAAACCTTTTCTGGTTGCAAAGCTTTGCCAGTGCATTTAGGATTAATTGGTACAACTCTCCAAGGGTTGTCTGGGCTATCGTGACATTTCTCGCTTCTAATGCTCGATAAGCTTCATTTCCGAGGGATTCTGGAAAGGAGTTAAGAAACACTTGCTTTAGATTGACATCATCTACTCAATTCAAACAGTAAAATCGTTCGGACATGCGATTATAGTGTTTTTCAATATCTTTCTTTTGGAACGAACAACACTTCATTTTGAGGAATTCTTCTCCTGCATGAGCCGTATGCTCCCAAGGACTGCCAATAAATTCTGAGTATATATATTCTATAAATGCTTCAGGAGATATTGATTGTTGAATTTGTAACTGGCGGTATTCGCCAAGACTTTGATACCAATCTCTAAGACGTCCTTGGATTCTGGTTAAGAATCTTTTGATGACGATATCAATGGTGTAATACTGCAACTCTGCAGAGCACCAAGTTAGCATTTCTATGCTTCTTTCACGCCATTTAGATGGTGGTACATCGTCAAATGTGAAGTACTGTTTTATATCTGACTTAGGGAAGTCTGTTGGTGTTGTGGTGCTTCCTCGTTCATGGTGTTCGGCATATTCTTCTGCATCGAACTGGACTGTTGATTCAGCATATTCTGGTTCAGCCATGAACAAATGTTCAAATGCTTCAACAGTATCAATTTCTTCATAATCTTGTCGAGGATTGATGACTGGAGCAACAAATTGGGAGTGTTGAGGGTTTTTTGTTTGGGTGAGCGAATTTAGAAACAATGAGACGGGGTTCACCTTCTGGATTGGAAGTACATCAGGGGTTTTGTCTGAGGTATCCATAGTATCGGATGGTTGCGATACTGAGGAAGATGTTGACTCTTTCTTGGTAGATGGCTGAAGCCGTTTCTGTTCTGTTGCCCATAGGTTCAGAGATGGCGAGGCTGTATGAGTTTGGGTTCGAGATAACGGTTGTGGATCAAATGAAACCCCTACAAAAGGCGTTGTCGGCAATCTCCACGGATCATCAATAAGAGAGTTGACTCTCTTCTGTTTATGTTGCCGCTCAAGATCTTGTAGCTGATTTTTCAAGTTCTTCATTTCAGCTTCTTTCTGGGATATGGAGGAGGAAGGTTGGGTAGTAGGTGTGGATTGAATAATCTTGATAATTTCTCGGTGAAGCTCCTGAATTTTGAAGCGAAGCTCATTGATAATGTTCTCAAGAGATTTTACTTTAGTGGAATATTTCTCTTGGTTATTTGTGATGTTGCTTTGTTGTGAGAGAATTTTCACAAGAACTTTATTTTGAGCAACGGCGTTCTCACTTTGCCAATTCAAGGTTGCCTCAGCTGGACTGATTGTGTTCGGGTGACCAGTTGGACCGATAGTTGTTGGGTTTTTTATCTTCCAGTCATGTTTAGTGCGACTATCAAGATGTTCGAAAGAATTAAGGGCTGGGAACTCCTGTTCATAGGAACATGAAGGGTCCTTGGTTATTGGAAAAACCGGTGATGCAGGCAATTCTTTTTCTGTTGGCTGCGAGATTTGATGGAGGATGGATAAGGCGTGTTGGTTGTATGGTGAAAGTGTAGGTGATGGTGGTGATGGATTGCTTGGTTGGGTTTTAGTTGATGATTGTGATTGGATCGACCTATCTCTTGGGTATAAGACATAATAGTCAAATTTTCCAGAAGGTTCGCCAAGAAGCCCGACTGTTGGATCACCATTCTCATATCGTTTCTTTAGTTTTTGTTGAGAGGACTTTCTTTTCTTAGGAAGATCTTCTTCATCATCAATCTTTGCAGCATCATCAAGGCAACTTTCACAGTTACATACATCCCACCATATGTGCTCAACTTGTTGAGTAGGCACATGAGTTGTGGTTGGTGCTGGTGTAATCATAAGAATGCCTGTAGGAAAGACATTGGATGTTTTTGGTTGTGGGGATGAGAACTTAATCTCGACCATACCGTTTTCGTGTCTGACAAATTCAGGGGCAGATGTTGATCGTACCGGAGCCGGAGTCTGATGAATTTGTTCGTAATTGGTTATCCATTTTTCAGGGAGCAATTTAACCAATTCATCTCGAGACAGCTGTCTTGGTACATACGTACAGGTTGGCGTTGCATTAGAGTCAACATCTATTAGCAGAGCATCTCCTGCATTATCCTGTCCAGGGACATAAATATCCAAGGAGTGATTTTGGACTCGGTAGGCCATTTGGAAATGAAACGTAGCTTGGAACGTATTCACTTGAGGAGTGCCACCAATCTGTATCTGGGCTTTGAGGGCTGTGAGTAATGATGGGTCATTTAGGGGCATGTTGAAATTGGGGTAAAATGTGACAAAGATTGTTCCTGCGTTCAAAGTGGTTTGGATAGTACCAATACAAGCGTGTTGGTACTCTACAAATCTTGTATCTAGCAAAGCTATACGAGAGAATGCCGGAAGACCTTTTCGCCCATGATAGGTTAAAGCTAACCGTATAGCTCCAAAGTGAATGTGAGTATATCCTTGTGCTAGACAGTGGCGAGGAAGATCAGATGGTAATGATAAGGGTACCAAGTGTTCAACCTGGGAAGCGGGTAATTGATGAGAGTCAAATTTGGAAGTTTGGACGAATTCTTTAATTTGTCTATTCGGTGTAGAACCCACCAACTGTTTGACTCTTTTTGTGATTGAAGTGGTTGGTTTCGTAAAAACTTGGTAAGGATTTACCAATGGCATTTCACTGATAGGTATTCTTGAATCATCTGGAACATAGGAAATTTCGTAGAGTTGATCTATTCTAGATGCAGAGGATTGACGGAAACTAGAAGAGGGTGAACGGGTAAAGGGATTATTATTACTCATGACCTTAAGAATTATAGAACTTATTTTCCAGTCTATACTCTCCCGGAGGAAACAACTGCGACGTACCTCGTCGTCTTACAAATCCTACAACGGCCCTGATAGAGGATAGAAAATAAGGACACAAATCTGAAGGTGTAATACTTTAAATCTTTAAATTCTGGGTTTCTGATGTGAAAGATCAGACACAATGCTGCAATCACAGAGCATATTGATTTTGACATATTATATATGTAGAAGAACTATGGAGATTATAGAGAGAGAAGATTATAGAGAGAGAAGTATAAGAAAACACACTTATATTACTTCAAATTTTTTATGTCTTACAATGGCAAAATACATGGCTATTTATAGCCTTGATTGGTACAACACATAAGCTTATAGTACAAGCTTTCTTACTTTTCTTACATTATTGGACATAATTGCCTTATGACATAAGCGCTTATGTCAATAAGGACATGACATCATTGCATATGTCATTATTTCACACTAGAACTTACTAGGGATATTAAACATATTTAAGCACACTTAAAACATAATTAAGACATAATTAATACGAGATGATTATTTAGTTTCCTTCATTTCCAGCGAGCATCAGGATGCGTTGGGTCATCTTCATAGGGTTCCCAATCTGAGTCTGAATCATTCCAGGCTTGTTCAGGAAGATTGCCTTCGTCATCAGACGTGTCTTCGTCATAGTGTTCAAGGTTTTCATGGAGCCATTGTGCATTTGCTTCAATCCATTTGTAAGAATCAGGATGATCTTTACTCCATACCGATGTGTTGAACATTATTTGATAAGGAATGTCTGGGTCGATGTTATTTGCCCTAGCTAGCAAACGTTTTGTTTCTAGGTAGAGGTTGCTGAAGAATCTGTAACACGACCGACTAGATGGATTTATCTTGTACCAATCATGAATAAAGCAATATGGAGCATGGTAAAAGGCGGATCCGTCATCATTAACTGCTTTTGGAGAGAGGTAGGATCCCGGGTTCCGAAACATTACCAGCACATAAGTTCCTTTTCCGGTGGTTGTCAGCCATCTGGTCCATTGGTGATGCGGGGCAAACCATTGCAGCATCGTAAGCAAATGCTTGGAGTGAGGTGGAACATCTTTGAACTGGCTTTTAACAACATAGGCTAGGAGCTTCTCTGCATTGAATGATATGCCAATGGTGAACTTCTCAAAGAGATAGTAGAAAAAGCATAAAGCTTCTTTTGGAAGCCTCCATAGGTCGTGGATGTGGAAGACGTTAAGGAAAGGATAGTCTGGATGAAACTTGAGGCCCTTGATGCATAACCCATTTTTGATGAGGATAGTAAGAAATGTCTTGTAGCACAATTCAGATCTCTTGTCAAAGGTTGAGTTGCCAACTAGTTCTAGTATCTCATCTGGTAAGCTTAGAACGGGGGTTGTGGGTGTAGGGGTAGAAGATGAACCCTCTCCAATATTGGGAGTGACTGAGAAAACCATGGGGAGAGAACTTGGAGGTTGTTTTAGAACTTGGTGTGTCGCAATTGAGTGGGTTTCTCCTAATTTATAGGCCTTTGGACGAGAGAGGAAGTCTGCAAGGACGTTTTCTGTTCCTTTGATGTGCTTTACTGTAAACTTCCACTGTGAGAACCAATTTGCCCATCTTAAAAGTTGTGCATTAGGGAGCATCTTTCTTTTGAACTGTAGCATGCGTGGAAAGGAAGACATATCCATTTCAACTAAGAACTCATGTCCTATTAGATGAAATTGGAATTTTTCGATGCCCCGTTTGACTGCAAGGATTTCTTTGAATGTTGAGTGATAATGTTGATGGTTTAAACGTGCCACTCTTATAGCCACAAACGTGTCTTTTATTATTACTATCTTGAACCAGTAGGACAGCTCCCCAGCACTCATCACTTGTATCTGTCTGTAAGATTCGTTTTTCTGAGGAGGCAGGAATCTTTAGTGGAGGCATCTGTTCAGCTAGGCCCTTAATAGCTATCACTGCTTCAGTTTGTCTTGACGTCCACTGTGGAGGATTCTTTTTTAACATGGGGAACAGCAAGGCAGTGTGATGTGACAATTTGGGCAGAAAGTCTGACATATAGTTGACTAGCCCAAGAAACTGCTGGATCATCTTTTGTGAGGATAATTCATCTTGGAATTTTAGCAACTCTTGAGCCACATGTGGTTGAGGTTGGTACTTACCATCAAAGATTTCCATGCCGAGAAACTTTATCGTGGTTACTCCTACTTCCATCTTCTTTTCAGACAACATAATCCCATATTTTGAGACTAGACCATGAAACTTTGAGAGTAATTCTGCTGTTCATCTGGGGAGTACAGAAGAATGTCGTCAATATAGACGAGTGTGTTGGAGAGGATCGGTTCAAAGATAGTTATCATAGCCTTTTGGAAAGCTGATGGAGCATTTTTTAAACCAAACGGCATGACCTTCCACTGATAATGATGATCGGGGATGCAAAAGGCTGTTTTCGGCCTATCTTCAGGCTTAATTCCAAGTTGCCAGAAACCTGATTTGAGATCAAACTTAGAGAGGACCTTAGCATCGGCCAAGTGTTGGAACAAAGATTTCTTTTGCGGGAGTGGAAATTTATCATCGGCCAAAAAATGGTTTAGTGGCTGATAATTAATAACCAATCTAAGCTTTCCTCGGACTTGTTCACTTCTTTTGTTGACGTAGAATGCTTCACATGCCCATGGGGAGGTTGTGTGTTCAATGATTCCTTGAGAAACAAGCTGGTTGCACTCATCTTTGGCTAGTTGGTAGTGATCCGGGTTCATTCCTGGGTGACTTGCTTTTGTTTAACGTCTTCATTTTGTTTAAATGGTAGCGAAACAAAGAATGAGGGATTTAACCATAAAGGTGATGGGTGTTTTGTTAGGAATTCAGTATGGGAGGAGGCACAAGCGGTTTGGATGAGTCGTTGCTTTATATCATTAATATTGGGCACAGGCGGGGTGATACTTGCTATGAAGAGGCGATGCATAGGTGTCCATGGGTTGAAAAAGCTTTTATAACGAAGTCCCTCACTTGTCCATCGCAACTGCGGTAGTTTATGGAGGATATCGAATCCTATCAGGAGGTCTTTGCCATGAGAGCTTGACCCTAATAGTCTTCTTTTGATTACGCACTTTGGGAATAACCGAATGTTAATAGGAATACTTATCTTGTCAATGACAAACCTTTCTCCATTCGCTGCCATGAAGATTTGGTGATGCGGTTTCCAGTAGTGATCTGGGAGGATATCGGGATTCAAGATAGACACCGAGGAACCGGTATCAAAGAAAGCAATAACTGGAATGGGCTTTGCATACGCATCTGTAAGGAGGTGAATTTTGGCTAGCGGAATTGGTGTGTCTTCATGTACCGGAAACACATGTGGTATCGGGTTAATCATGTGAATACCAATATCAGAATCACTATCGTAATCTGAATCAGTATCATCATCAGATGAAGAAATTGATACTGTTGAAGCATTTGAACATTTGTTCATGGCTGAACCAGAATATGCTGAATCAACAGTCCAGTTCGATGCAGAAGAATATGCCCAACACCATGAACGAGGAAGCACCACAACACCAACAGACTTCCCTAAGTCAGATATAAAACAGTACTTCACATTTGACGATGTACCACCATCTAAATGGCGTGAAAGAAGCATAGAAATGCTAACTTGGTGCTCTGCAGAGTTGCAGTATTACACCATTGATATCGTCATCAAAAGATTCTTAACCAGAATCCAAGGACGTCTTAGAGATTGGTATCAAAGTCTTGGCGAATACCGCCAGTTACAAATTCAACAAAAGCATTTATAGAATATATATACTCAGAATTTATTGGCAGTCCTTGGGAGCATACGGCTCATGCAAGAGAAGAATTCCTCAAAATGAAGTGTTGTTCGTTCCAAAAGAAAGATATTGAAAAACACTATAATCGCATGTCCGAACGATTTTACTGTTTGAATGGAGTAGATGATGTCAATCTAAAGCAAGTGTTTCTTAACTCCTTTCCAGAATCCCTCGGAAATGAAGCTTATCGAGCATTAGAAGCGAGAAATGTCACGATAGCCCAGACAACCCTTGGAGAGTTGTACCAATTAATCCTAAATGCACTGGCAAAGCTTTGCAACCAGAAAAGGTTTCTTGCAGAATTTGAAAGGACGGGAAAGCGTCTTGGAACAGCATGTGACGATAAGTACCTACAGATCAAATGCAAAGATAAGTCATCTTGCGACTGTACTCATACAAAACGGAAGTTTCACTCTAAAAGGTTTTCAAAATTCTCTCGTAAACCTCGATTTTCTCGACAAAGAAAAAAAGAAGTGGAAATTCATCCGAAAGAAAAAGCAACGCGGGAAAACATCTGACCGATGTTTTATCTGTCAAAAAAGAGGACATTTTGCAAGAAATTGTCCGGATAAAAAGAAGACTCAGGCGTTGGTCCAAGCTTTAAACCAGGTAGAACCAGTCGATCTTTCCGATTTAGAATCAATCTATTCTCTAGATGATGAACCTGGTGACTCAGTTCTGTGCACAATTGCCTACTCGGATTATTCATCTGATGATGATACTGATTCAGATTACGATAGTGATTCTGATATTGGTATTCACATGATTAACCCGATACCACATGTGTTTCCGGTACATGAAGACACACCAATTCCGCTAGCCAAAATTCACCTCCTTACAGATGCGTATGCAAAGCCCATTCCAGTTATTGCTTTCTTTGATACCGGTTCCTCGGTGTCTATCTTGAATCCCGATATCCTCCCAGATCACTACTGGAAACCGCATCACCAAATCTTCATGGCAGCATTGACAAGATAAGTATTCCTATTAACATTCGGTTATTCCCAAAGTGCGTAATCAAAAGAAGACTATTAGGGTCAAGCTCTCATGGCAAAGACCTCCTGATAGGATTCGATATCCTCCATAAACTACCGCAGTTGCGATGGACAAGTGAGGGACTTCGTTATAAAAGCTTTTTCAACCCATGGACACCTATGCATCGCCTCTTCGTAGCAAGTATCACCCCGCCTGTGCCCAATATTAATGATATAAAGCAACGACTCATCCAAACCGCTTGTGCCTCCTCCCATACTGAATTCCTAACAAAACACCCATCACCTTTATGGTTAAATCCCTCATTCTTTGTTTCGCTACCATTTAAACAAAATGAAGACGTTAATCCAACAAAAGCAAGTCACCCAGGAATGAACCCGGATCACTACCAACTAGCCAAAGATGAGTGCAACCAGCTTGTTTCTCAAGGAATCATTGAACACACAACCTCCCCATGGGCATGTGAAGCATACGTCAACAAAAGAAGTGAACAAGTCCGAGGAAAGCTTAGATTGGTTATTAATTATCAGCCACTAAACCATTTTTTGGCCGATGATAAATTTCCACTCCCGCAAAAGAAATCATTGTTCCAACACTTGGCCGATGCTAAGGTCCTCTCCAAGTCTGATCTCAAATCAGGTTTCTGGCAACTTGGAATTAAGCCTGAAGATAGGCCGAAAACAGCCTTTTGCATCCCCGATCATCATTATCAGTGGAAGGTCATGCCGTTTGGTTTAAAAAATGCTCCATCAGCTTTCCAAAAGGCTATGATAACTATCTTTGAACCGATCCTCTCCAACACACTCGTCTATATTGACGACATTCTTCTGTACTCCCCAGATGAACATTCTCATGCAGAATTACTCTCAAAGTTTCATGGTCTAGTCTCAAAATATGGGATTATGTTGTCTGAAAAGAAGATGGAAGTAGGAGTAACCACGATAAAGTTTCTCGGCATGGAAATCTTTGATACCAACCTCAACCACATGTGGCTCAAGAGTTGCTAAAATTCCAAGATGAATTATCCTCACAAAAGATGATCCAGCAGTTTCTTGGGCTAGTCAACTATATGTCAGACTTTCTGCCCAAATTGTCACATCACACTGCCTTGCTGTTCCCCATGTTAAAAAAGAATCCTCCACAGTGGACGTCAAGACAAACTGAAGCAGTGATAGCTATTAAGGGCCTAGCTGAACAGATGCCTCCACTAAAGATTCCTGCCTCCTCAGAAAAACGAATCTTACAGACAGATGCAAGTGATGAGTGCTGGGGAGCTGTCCTACTGGTTCAAGATAGTAATAATAAAAGACACGTTTGTGGCTATAAGAGTGGCACGTTTAAACCATCAGAACAACATTATCACTCAACATTCAAAGAAATCCTTGCAGTCAAACGGGGCATCGAAAAATTCCAATTTCATCTAATAGGACATGAGTTCTTAGTTGAAATGGATATGTCTTCCTTTCCACGCTACAGTTCAAAAGAAAGATGCTCCCTAATGCACAACTTTTAAGATGGGCAAATTGGTTCTCACAGTGGAAGTTTACAGTAAAGCACATCAAAGGAACAGAAAACGTCCTTGCAGACTTCCTCTCTCGTCCAAAGGCCTATAAATTAGGAGAAACCCACTCAATTGCGACACACCAAGTTCTAAAACAACCTCCAAGTTCTCTCCCCATGGTTTTCTCAGTCACTCCCAATATTGGAGAGGGTTCATCTTCTACCCCTACACCCACAACCCCCGTTCTAAGCTTACCAGATGAGATACTAGAACTAGTTGGCAACTCAACCTTTGACAAGAGATCTGAATTGTGCTACAAGACATTTCTTACTATCCTCATCAAAAATCATGGGTTATGCATCAAGGGCCTCAAGTTTCATCCAGACTATCCTTTCCTTAACGTCTTCCACATCCACGACCTATGGAGGCTCCCAAAAGAAGCTTTATGCTTTTTCTACTATCTCTTTGAGTTGGCATATCATTCAATGCAGAGAAGCTCCTAGCCTATGTTGTTAAAAGCCAGTTCAAAGATGTTCCACCTCACTCCAAGCATTTGCTTACGATGCTGCAATGGTTTGCCCCGCATCACCAATGGACCAGATGGCTGACAACCACCGGAAAAGGAACTTATGTGCTGGTAATGTTTCGGAACCCGGGATCCTACCTCTCTCCAAAAGCAGTTAATGATGACGGATCCGCCTTTTACCATGCTCCATATTGCTTTATTCATGATTGGTACAAGATAAATCCATCTAGTCGGTCGTGTTACAGATTCTTCAGCAACCTCTACCTAGAAACAAAACGTTTGCTAGCTAGGGCAAATAACATCGACCCAGACATCATTCCTTATCAAATAATGTTCAACACATCGGTATGGAGTAAAGATCATCCTGATTCTTACAAATGGATTGAAGCAAATGCACAATGGCTCCATGAAAACCTTGAACACTATGACGAAGACACGTCTGATGACGAAGGCAATCTTCCTGAACAAGCCTGGAATGATTCAGACTCAGATTGGGAACCCTATGAAGATGACCCAACGCATCCTGATGCTCGCTGGAAATGAAGGAAACTAAATAATCATCTCGTATTAATTATGTCTTAATTATGTTTTAAGTGTGCTTAAATATGTTTAATATCCCTAGTAAGTTCTAGTGTGAAATAATGACATATGCAATGATGTCATGTCCTTATTGACATAAGCGCTTATGTCATAAGGCAATTATGTCCAATAATGTAAGAAAAGTAAGAAAGCTTGTACTATAAGCTTATGTGTTGTACCAATCAAGGCTATAAATAGCCATGTATTTTGCCATTGTAAGACATAAAAATTTGAAGTAATATAAGTGTGTTTTCTTATACTTCTCTCTCTATAATCTTCTCTCTCTATAATCTCCATAGTTCTTCTACATATATAATATGTCAAAATCAATATAGATCTGAGTTAGATCTAGCATACAACTCCCCCCTCTCTTTTCTTACAGGTCTTATATAGATCTGCACAACTCCCCCTCCCTTTTGTCAAAATCAATATAGATCTGAGTTAGATCTAGCATACAACTCCCCCCTCTCTTTTCTTACAGGTCTTATATAGATCTGCACAACTCCCCCTCCCTGTATCTGGAGCTGGAGATTTTGTTTGGAAGCAAGAAGAGAAGATTTGAAGTTGGTTTCGTTAATATTCGGTTACGAAGAACGTTTGCAATTTTTTAGTTTGTTTCTTATTCTTTTTTAAGACTTTTTTCCAGAATGTTTACTTATCTTTTGCTTGCTGTTTTGAACTTAATAATGAGTAGCTAAACACTTTTGAATGCTCGTTTGATTATGGATCTTGTTTGACGGTTTTGTTTCATTTTTGAATGTTAGGTGTTTATGTTTAATCGTAGATCCTTAATTCTTTATGTTTTGACATGTTATTATGAGTTGCTTATATGCAATTTATTAATCAATATTCTAGGTATTCGAGAGGAATCTAGATAGATTAATTAGGTTGAATGAAATAATCGGTCGGTCTATAATCGGTTTAAAATTGTTAGGATTCGAGAGGACCTAATAATAACAACTTAGGTAATAAAACGTGAACGAGTAAGTTTAATTAATAAGATTCGAGAGGACTTAGTAATTAGAGAAGTTATTCGAGAGGAAACTTTATAAGATTAAATCTAGAACACCGACTTGTTAATTAATGCTTAATTATCTAGAATTGTAACTGTATTCGAGAGGAACATTATAATTCGAAGTAGTTAAAGTTAGTAAGGTATTCGAGAGGAATTTTACTATACATTAGAAGTTAAATATACATTCAATTACGTGAACTTAATTAGATTTCAAGTGAAGTATCAAACGAGTGTTTTTCTTCATTATTTGATAACAAACAATTACTTTTCTCAAATCGATTTTTATAATCACTCCTTAGTTTAAATAGTTAATTAATCGTGACAACCAAAACCCAAAAACAAACAAGTATTATTAATTCGAAGTTAAAAAGTAAATTAGTCCATGAGTTCAAACCTTTACTTACTTAAAACTATATTATATACGAATAGGTCCACTGCCTATAAGTGTGTAATTAAGTGAAATAGTAGATTGAGTTTTTAAGACTAGATTTTACACATCAAATCTTATGCCTAATCATTAATTGAAAGTAAAACTTAAAAGTCAACACAAATGTTGAGCGAGTTCAACGAGAATGTAATAAAACAGTTTAAGTAATCATTTGAAGATAAGTTTCTAAATTTAGCAGGTTTTTCCGAAAATAGAAAGTTTCTAAAAATAGGAAGTTCTATTTTTAGTAAGTTTTTCCCGAAATAGTAATTTTTCCCCAACATCAGTAAATTCGTAAGTAAACATTCATATCTCATTTCAACACTAGTACATGTAAGTAAAAGAATACGTAAATCAAATGCATATAAGTAAGGAAGATATTCACAACCCACAAGTATAAGTAGTAGCCATGCTACAGTAGGAAGACACCATTAGTACTAATGTGAACGTTTCATAAGACTCCGTTAGTAGATCATCTCTACTAACGAGCACGTTTAGAAGACTCCATTAGTAGAACCAATCTACTAATGAGCACGTTTAGAAGACTCTATTGGTATAACCAATCTACTAATGAGCACGTTTTAGAAGACTCCATTAGTAGAACCAATCTACTAATGAGCACGTTTTAGAAGTAATCCTGATATCGCATATTTATACGTTTATTTCTATGCGATATTCAGCCATTTTTCATATTAAACATGATGGATAGGATAGGTTTTTGCATTTAATCGTGTGGAAAAGTTGTTTTGTCTATTTTATAGGTTTATATGATTGGGAAGTGGAAATGGTGGAAGAAATGAGCTTAAAAGACGAAAAGTAGTGATTTCTGACGAAGCTAACGTCGCAGTATCACCTCCACCGTTTTGATCATAACTTTTTCATACGATGTCCGATTTAGGTGATTCAAATTGGAGAATAAAGAAGAAAGAGAGAGCTACAAAACCAAAATTTCGAATATGGGAAAAAATGCACACGCTGCGTCTTCCTGGTCAAGTAGGACGACGCACTGAGCTGTTTTCAGCAAAATTGGAGTTCGACTCAAACACGAATTCTATCGATTTTTGCCTATAAATACCAACCCAAACGACCAGGTTTCATCATCAATCGGTTGTTATAAATATTTGGAGCTGGAGATCTCGGTTTGGAAGCTTGTAGAGCAAGGAAAAGAGTTAGAGTTGGTGTTCGATTACAATTCGATCACGACACGTTTTGCAACATACCTAGTTTGTTTCTTACTCTTTTATTCCAGATTTTTAGTATATTTTCTCTACTTTTATTTGCTGTTTTGAACTTTAATATGAGTAGCTAAATACTTTTGAATGCTCGTTTGAATAATGGATCTTGTTTGACGGTTTTGTTTCGTTTTTGAATGTTTAGGTGTTTATGTTTAATCGTAGATCGTTAATTGTTTGTGTTTTGATATATTACTATAAATTGTTTATATTCAGATTAGTTAATCAATATTCTAGGTATTCGAGAGGAATCTAGATAGATTAATTAACTTGTATGAAATAATCGGTCGGTCTTTAATCGGTTTAAAATTATTAGGATTCGAGAGGACCTAGTAATAACAATTTAGGTAATAAAATGTAAACGAGTAAGTCTATTTGTTAAGATTTGAGAGGACTTAGTAATTAGAGAAGTTATTCGAGAGGAAACTTTATAAGGTTAAATCATATATCACCGGCTTGTTACTTAATGCTTAATTATCGATAATTGTAACTGTATTCGAGAGGAACATTATAATTTGAAGTACTTAAAGTTAGCGAAATATTCGAGAGGAGTTTTGCTAATTATACATTCAATTTCGTAAACATAATTAGAAAACAAGTGAAGTGTCAAACGAGTATACTTTTCCAATATTTGATAACAAACAATTACTTTTCTCAAATCGATTTTATAATCACTCTTTAGTTTAAATAGTTAATTAATCGTGACAACAAAAACCCAAAAACAAACAAGTATTATTAATTCGAAGTTAAAAACTAAATTAGTCCCTGTGCTCGAACCTTTACTTACTTAAAGCTATATTATATACGAATAGGTCCACTGCCTATAAGTGTGTAATTAAGTCTACAAGTAGGTCGGGTTTATTAAACTAGATTTTACACATCAAATCCCATAACCAGTATCTCGTAATGTTTTGAAAGAATTCATAAGATTTGTAAACGTTTTATGAAATCCAAATGTAGTAAGTTTCAGAATGTAGTAAATATCCAAACGTTAAAAGTTTCCATAAATAGAAATATCTATTTATGGTAAGTTTCGAAAGTAGAAAGTTTCCATTTTTAGTAAGTATAATAAAAGTGAATCCTTTTTCTCAAAATAGTATGATTGAGTTTTACTTTCCTCCGATTAGTTTAAGACATGAAAAACAGTAGAAATTAGGGCAATGCACTCACCTTATCGAGTGAGCGATACAATTGGTAATGTGTATATATGACGTAGTATGTAGATCACAAGTGGAGTCCTCACTAGACCTAGAGCTCCCCTGATCAGGTAATAATGTATATGAGTATTATATTCGACGGTTTAAGACTTTGGATTAATCAACACAATTTTCAGCGAACATATACGTTCGTTCAAACTGAGATATATAAAGTTCTAAAAGTAATTAGACGTCAAAGAAGATATATTTGAAAACTAGACATCGAGGGGTACATTTTAAACTAATATATTGATACAAAAGATTTCGTTATGAAGGAGATATGATTAAAACGAAACTGCCTAAGCAATCTGTCCAAAAATGGGATTTTTGTATAAGTTGAGTTTAACACGTTTTAAAGTCGTATAATTTACGTGTAGACAAGATAATTATTTTTAATAACTTTTAGACCTGTTATAAACTTATAATAAACCATTTTAATCATTTTTAAGGTTATCTAAATGGTTACACAAGATAGATTATCAAACCTAGTAACTTTACTCAAAACATTCAGATTAGACTCTCCGTTGGTATTTTACGTTTTTAGGAAGTTATTTAAAGAGTTAGAAAATGAATCTTACGTTTTTGAAAACTAGACTCCAAGACCTACAACATTCATTAAGGTCACATATTCTACTTCCAAGCAAATATAGAGTTTGACACTGAAGAAGACAGACTACAATAGAATTTCCGAAACTGTCCAAAACAGAGACGTATATAGTTAAAGTTTAAAGCGAGTTTGAAACACATTACGAATACCCAAACGATCCCGAAAATTAACCATCATATTTTAGACCAGATATGAGACATCCAAATCATATTCATTTACGTTCACTTTTACTAACTCGTTACACAATTTCCAATTACGAATACTTAACAAAACTGTTTCAACAAATTCAGATTTGACTCATGTTCACCATTTTACAGATTCTGGGAGTTTGGAAAATAATTAGACGACATATCTTATATTTCTGAAAACTAGAAGAAAAGATCTACCATTCCCGTTTAGACCACAGATTTTAATTCAATAATATCAAAGCTCCCCCACCATCATCGAGTTCTTCATTTCCATCATTGAAATCGTTCATCTTGAAGCTCTATTATAGCAAGGTAATCATGTCGTGCTCTTGTGTATTCCTATAAGCCGAAGCCCTAATCTGTTTTCTTTCTAATCCGTCACCACAAACAACCCTTGCAGCCGTTTGTTTTACACCACCATCATCACCATCGAGCCTTCCAATTTAGCCCCATAATTCGTCTTCATAAGCTGCAATCAGTCAGGTATCAAGTTGATGTATTATGGTGGATATTCTAGGCCGAAAACCCTAATTTATGTATTCATTTCGGATGTATTTGTTCTGTGATGCAGCCACCGATCACACCTAATTGGAGTTTTGATTCACCTCTTTCATAATATGGTCGTCACCATCATCTCTAAAGGTTTGTCATTTCGTTAGTAAATCGTTTATTCAATTCAGATTCCTATGGCCGATTATATACATGTATATGTGTAATGATATTCTTGTTGATTTCTTAAGCCATCGGCCATAACCTGCGTTTCCACCACTGGCGGGGTGTGACAGATTGGTATCAGAGAACATGGTTATAGAGATCTAGGTGGTTTGACCTAGACTATAACTAGGAGTCCTCATATAGATCTTTTAGGATCTTTTTATCATTTCATATCGTCGCACTACTCGTACCTAACGACTTTATCGCCTAAGGAAGACGGCGAACCGCAACGAACTACGACGCCGAACGAGTTTCCTATACGATCGTTTCCATGTGACGTTTTCGCTTTATATTCTCTTTGTTGGTTTGAACGAAATTTTCGAGTTTGAAATCTGAGGACTCACTGCGCCGCAGTACTCTCCCAGTGCGCCGCAGTAGAGACTCAGACCGATTAATCTGTGAGCTCACTCCGCTGCGTACCTTCTCGCTGCGCCGCAGTAGGTACTCATACCAGTTTTCCTCACCTTATTATCTTATTTTTCATGATATGCATCAACTCTTATACTCCCACTTCAATAATCAGTAAAAGTATCACTGTGCTATGAATTTGGAGAACAAATGTGTATTCGAGACGATGTTTTTTCTTTGGATCCCTCATCTCATTGTCATACTAGAATCATTTTTCATTCAATCGTGATTCTGCTACTTACTCGAAATTCCTATTTAATTTCATTTCGATTTATCAATCTTCTTACTTCCGAAATTCTATTCTACAGTACGTGACGCTCTCGTGGAAGAACTTTCGTGCAGATGTGATGTGACATCCGTCCAATTTCAGGTGCATTTTATACTCTATGTCTCTCTTATTGTCTGTCGTTGTCTTTAACTGTTCATTAACCGGAAACGCGTCAGTGTCGGAATCACACCCGGAATCAATTTATATAAGTCCTAATACCAAGATAACACCGAATGAACTTTCCTAAGTTCATAACGTATCATAATAAAGAACTTTAGTTAACGAAAAGGTCCAACGAAAAAATAATACAAAAACAGCAAAAACTCAAAAATCTTTACAAAAATGGCCCAAGACGCCGCACAAAGGCCTTGTGCGCCGTCCTGGCAGGACCAGATTCACAATTTATTTGAAATTTTTGCATGTCTCGATTCCACCAACTTTTAACCCAATCAAGCTCGAGAATAGACCATAATTACTGCCATTTCTCTGTCCCAATACACCCTCTTTACTACTTTCTTTCTTTTCTTTTCATTTTGTCATTTTACAAACCAAAAACAAAACACCTACAAACTTTTCTCTCAAAACTCTCTAAGAGAACTTCAAAAACACTAAATCCCAGCCATCAAAACTTACTTTTAATCCATCCAAATCGTTTGAAACATCAAGAGAAGCAAGGGGAAGCTAGTTGTTTTCGGTTTCAAGCATTTTACCGATTTTTGGAGCTCTAAATCCGTCAAAAAACTAAATCCATCCATTTCCCTCCGGTAGAAATCACTCTTTCATCATTACTAACTGTTTTTATAACTTGCATGTGAAATCTAAAGCTTTAAATAAGTTTTTACAAATAATTATGACTTTTTATGGTCAAAAACGATTTTTAACCGAAATAACCATTGGATCTATAAATTTATGGTTAAAAACACTTTAGAAACTGTTAAAATGAAGTTTTATTATGTTTAGACCCATTGCATGTTGAAATCCGTGGCTAAAATAAACGTTTCGCTCGAAAAATCCGAAAACCACAACCTGTGCGCCGTCCAAAGGCACCAGGACGACGCACCGGGCATTTTTGCCTTTTGTGCGTCGTTCCTAAGGCCCAGGACGACGCACAACGCTGCATTTTTCCCGAAAAATTCGTTATTTGGACGTTTTGAACTCGTTTGCACCGCTGACTTTTCGTAACTATTATTTTGGGACTGAGTTTGATTAAGTTAATAACATTTGTGACTTGTATGGACTATTTGGACTTAAAATGGACTATATTAAATATGATATCGTGTTTTATGTGTTTTGTGAGCGGAAGTGGAATTGCATTTTTGGATATGAAATTTGGGCGCGGAAGCGCTGCCCAAATTTCCTTAGAAAAATGCAAACCACTTCAGCGAGCAAAAGCACTTGTAACATGACAATAATAAACGTTAAATTGGACTTTCGGAAAAAAAACGTAACATTTACCGTTTCAGACTATTTTGGACAATTTGGACCTTGACACTTAAAGTTTAATAAAATCTTATCTATTATATTATATAAATTAACATAATAAGATATTAACTATTGAACAATCTTGGTATTATAGGCGTTCCGTGATTCCCGGCTCCCGTTTCCAACCGATTTCCGTATTCTTGCTCTTCGCAACCCGTGAGTTACAACCCCTTTATTTAATGTATTTTTACACAACTTTTTGGGGGAAACATAAGATTTAATTGTATTTTGGAAACTTTATGAACATTTGCAACTATTACGAACTTATGCAACTATTGTGAACTTTTGGAAACTATTATGAAACTATTGATCTATTTTGGAAACTTTGTGAAACTCTTATGCGTAAACACTTTATTGAACTATTGGCTAAACTAGTTATTGATTACTTGTATGCGATACCAACCCTTGATGAGATTATAACGTGATTCTTAAGTGCCAACTATCATTTTTGAAACAAAATTACTTTAGTGCCCACCTTTTTAGAAACTCTTCACACTATTAGCTTTTGAGCCGTTTAGTAATAATGGGTATCGATACTTAGGAAAGAACCGTTCCTTGCTTAGATGGCAGTCTAAGTACATGTTACTATGATCATTTATACTCCTCGTAGATAGTGCGGGGTAAGGGGCCTCACGGTTGAATAATCGGTTTAGTGTGTACACTTATGTTATAGAATGCCAAGTGGTTGATACAAGATTTTAATCAATTACTTATACGCATATACATTGTTTTAGAGATTGATGCCGCAACTATTATTTTACTAAGTTTTGCTACCCTTGTGTTTGTACAAACTTTAGGGTATTGCTATGCCCGTTGCTTCGAAAAAAGTATATAAATTTTAAGCGACTATATCCGCTATCCTTCTTTTATGAAACTTTTTACTTTTATATACTTAACCGAAACTTTTGTCGAGAAACCTAAACTGTAACTCACTCACTACTTTTTGTAGTTGACACTTTATCTTATGTTTCAGGAAATTAAGTGTAAGGATGAAGTGCTTGTCATGGACGGGTCAAGATGGTTGCGTGAGATCTCTATTGGGAAAATACTTGTCCATTTCTTTTGGGAATTCTAATTGAAACTCCAAATTATGTATTTGTGTTGAAATACTGAATGACTTGGTTGTTTTTGAAATTGTAAACTCTTTATTTATTTAATCAATGACTTGAAACCGTTATGTTTTGTTATGACCCGTGTAATGGTATTCCAGCTCTTCACACATCGTGTTTCCGCTTTAGCGGAGTGTGACAGACTTGGTATCAGAGCACATGTTATAGTGAAAACGGTTTTAAAAATTTTCAAAAAAAAATAAAATAAAAAATAAAATAAAATTTCGAAACCAAACTATAACCAAGGGTTTTTCGGAAAATCATTTATGGGTTCAAACTCTAGTGAATTAATTTCGCGATTGCATGATTATTTTCAATTACGCATGGCCTGATCACCCATGCCTAGTTCAAAATGAATTATGCAAGGACGGAACGTAATTACTATTGTCAACGGTTTTTGAGTCGAAAATTCCCGGTTCTGTCTTTTCCCGATTCTCACGTGACTGACCCGTGCATGCATTTCACTACACATTTCCTTTATTATTTTTGTGTCTCCACGTACTTACGAAACTCATTGTTCACAGATCCGTCATGTCTCACTCCTCCCATTCGCGATCACCGTCACGATCCTAGTCTCGATCACTACCTAGAGCCGCTTCGTCTCGCGAGGTTTCTGAGGGCCACACCGCCTCGGAAAGCCAACGCCATCAGACCACCGATCCCACGGAGGACACCTCCATGGCCATTTCCAGCAGTATCGGGTCCAGCCCGAGGACTGTACTACCACCCCCACCACCGGTACCCGTTGCCGCACCACCCCAGTACCGGGGGCCGCGTACCAGGTTGACCGCGCGAAAGCAGGTCATCCTCCCGGGCCGCCTACCGGATCGGATGGCCGGACACCAGGTCGGTCCATCCCGACCCACACCATCCCACCTCCTATTTGGTCACCCTGTAGAGAAGGCCCCACATAACCCTCTCATGGACCATTACACGTGGGAAAGGCAGATGGAGCGCGAGGAGATGCAGCGCGCTCGCGATGTTGAGGCAGCTAGGAAGAGGATGCCTCCTACTCTTCAGCCTCCCCCACCGGCCGCATTCCTCCACCTACACCGCGAGGTACGGGGACTTGCACAGGAGACCCAGCAGCAAGGGCTCCTTATCAGTGAGGTCACCGACGCTGCGCATCAGTTGTCAGAGCAGTCGTTGCGAATCATCGCATCGACACGAGCTACGGCACGGACTGTGCAGCACCTCATTGGCGTGTTCCTAGTGATGGGTACGCTGATTTCGGTCATGGTGGCCAAGATGTTTCTGGAGAGGCGTCACTAGTCATTTCCTTCATATTGTATTGTACCTAGCCTAGTCGTAATTTTCCCATTGTACACGACTTAGACTACTTATCTTACTATCTTTCCTATGTATAGTAATCGTATTTTCCATACAGTAATTTGTACTATGTACCAAACCTTATCATTATTAATGGAAGTTCTATCTTTTTATTATTTGTACTTGTCTTATCGTGTGAATCCTTTATTATTGTCAATCATTATAGTACTATCTCTTGAATCATTGTCGTGCGTATGCTACTTGTTCCTTCATATTATTCTTGCGCTGTTATTGTCACACCCCGCTAAAGCGGAAACACGGAATGTGAAGAGCTGGAAGATCATTACACGGGTGATAAGAAACATAACGGCATTCAAGTCATTAATAAAAATATTAAAAGTGTTTACAAGTTTCAAAAGATAACCAAATCATAGAATTTAGTACAAAGTACATCGACAAAGTTTTAAATTTAAATTCCCAAAAGAAAAGTGGACAAGTCTTTTCCCGAATCA
The DNA here is from genome assembly GCA_910822075.1 of Senecio squalidus. Lineage (NCBI taxonomy): Eukaryota > Viridiplantae > Streptophyta > Magnoliopsida > Asterales > Asteraceae > Senecio > Senecio squalidus. The sequence goes on along the minus strand of CAJVGC010000591.1, from coordinate 37,250,655 downwards.
GATCTCACGCGACCGCCTTGACCCGTCCATGCCATGCACCTCATGCTTACACTAAATTTCCCGAAACATAAGATAAAGTGTCAACTATGAATGTAGTGAGTGAGTTACAGTTTAAGTAGTTCGGCAAAAATATAAGTAAAGTATATAAAAGTAAAAGTTTCCAAAAAAGGAGGTTAGCGGAGAAAAGTCGCTTAAAATTTATATACTTTTAAAGTTTCAAGTAACGGGCGAATCGGTGCCCTAAGTTCGTAGAGACTAAGTAGAGTCAAATTTAGTCAAATCGTAGTTGCGGAAGCAATCGCTAAAAGTTCGTAAATTTATGCGTATAAGTAACTAATTAGATTTCTTGTATCAACCTCTTGGCATCTATAACTTAAGTGTTCACACTAAACCGATTGTTCAACCGTGAGGCCCCTTTCCCCGCCTATCCTACGGGAAGTTGTCAAGTTCTTAGTAATATGTACTTAGACTGCCATCTAAGCAAGGAACGGTTCTTTCCTAAGTATCGATACCCATAATTACTAAACGGCTCTGTAGTTAATAGTGTGTAAAGTTCTAGAAAAAGCAGCTGGGCACTAAGTAGTTTTGTTTTAAAAAGAGATAGTTGTTCCGTCACTTAAGAGTCATGTTATAGTTCCATCAAGGGTCGGTCCCGCATACAAGCATCAATAATTAGTTTAGCCGAAAAAGGGGGCAAGCCGGTAAGTTCAAGTAGAGTAAAAGTGTTTTACGCATAAGAGTTCAAAGAGTTTGTCCAAAATAGTTCAATAGTTCCAAGTCAAAATAGTTCATAAAGTTCCAAGTCAAATAGTTCATAAAGTTCCAAGTCAAAATAGTTCATAAAAGTTCCAAGTCAAAATAGTTCATAATGTTGTAATAAGTCAAAAGTTCACAAGGTTGCAATTGTTCATAAATGTTTTCAAGTTATAAATGATCTTATGTTTCCCCCAAAATCATGCAAAAATATACATATAAAAAATAAAGGGGTTGTAACTCACGGATTGCGAAGAATAAGACACGGAAATTTGGTCGGAACGGTAGCCGGGAATCACGGATTGCCTATAATACCAAGATAGTTTAATAGTTATTATCTTATTATGTTCTTAATATAATAGTATAGATAACATTTTATTAAACTTTAAATGTCAAGGTTAAGTAATGTCCAAAATAGTCCGAAAAGGTAAATGTCACGTTTTTGTCCAAATGTCCGATTTAACGTTTATTATTATTATGTCATAAGTGTTTTTGCTCGCTGAAATGGTTTACATTTTTCTAAGGAAATTTGGGCAGCGCTTCCGCGCCCAAATTTCATATCCAAAAATGTACGATCCACTTCCGCTCACAAATCACCTAAAACACGATAACATATATAATATAGTCCATTTTAGTCCGATTTAGTCCATATATGTCTCAATTATTACATTTGCATATTCAGTCCCAAAATGCTATATCTCAAAAAGTCAGCGGGTCAACATATTCAAAAACGTCAAATAACGAAAATCTGGGAAAAAGTCCAGGCCTGTGCGCCTTTGTGAACATATGAACGGCGCACAGTGACCAAAAATTCACCCGCTGCGTCGTCCTGGTCACGGGGACGGCACACAGGTCGCGGGTTTTCGAGTTTTTGTTGCAAAACGTATTTTAAGCCTTAGATTTCGACATGCAACGGGTTTAAACTTATTAAAACATCATTTTAACAGTTTCTAAAGTATATTAAGTCACAAATTCGTGGATCTAAAGGTTATTTCGTTTAAAAACGTTTTTGACCATAAACGTCATAGATTTGTATAAAAACTTATTTTGAACCGTTAGATCTTACATGCAAGAGTTTATTTGTATAAAAATAGTAAAAAGACAGAAATCTACCGGAGGAAAAGCTCGGATGATGAGTTTTGGCCGGATTTAAGCTTCAAAAATCTTTACAAGATTGGTCCTTTTTCGAAATAAACGACACCCCTTGCTCCTCTTGATGATTCAAACGATTTGTATGGATTAAAATGGTGTTTAGGTTGCTGGAAATCACTGGAGGGGATGAGTTCTTGAGAGAAAATTTGAGAGAAAATGTTTATGTGTGTGTTTTTGGTTTAGTAAAAGTGATAAAGAAAATGAATTAACAAAATGATGGTATAGGGAGTTGGGGACTGTCAAAAGACAGTAATTGAGTGCATAAAATCGTGTGTGATTGGTTTAAGTGTTGGTGGAATGGAGACATGCAGAATTTTCAAAATTATTACAAATTTCGTCCTGCAGGACGGCGCACATGGCCTCTGTGCGTCGTCCTGGACGATTTTTGTAACAAAATTTGTATTTTGGCTGTTTTTGTATAATTGCTTCGTTGTACCTTTTCGTTAACTAAAGTTTTAAAGTATGCTTCATTATGAACTTAGAAAAGTTCATTGGGGGTTTTCTTGGTATTAGGACTTATATAATTTTGATTCCGGTTGTGATTCTGACGCTGTCGCGGTTCCGATTAATGAAAAGTTAAAGACTAGATAGACCGAAAGAGACATAGAGTATAAAAATGCACCTGGAATTAGACGGTTGTCACATTCTCCCCGGGTTGAAAGAAATTTCGTCCCGAAATTTAGTTCGTCCCATCATGAAGAAGTGTTCTCGAATAGATGGGGATATTTCTGACGGAATTGGTCTTCACGCTCCCATGTGAATTCGTGACCACGTCGGGAATTCCACCGAACCTTGATAATCGGAATACGACTCTGCCTGAGTTGTTTGACCTCGCGGTCAACAACTTCGAGCGGTTCTTCGATGAAGTTTAGCTTATTGTCGATTTTGACCTCGTCAAGAGGAATGACTATGGTCTCATCAGACAGACACTTTTCAAGTGTGAGACATGGAATACGTTATGAACGTTCGCGAGAGCCTGGGGGAGTTGGAGACGATAAGCAACGGGACCGATACGCTCGATGACTTCAAATGGACCGGTGTACCTTGGACTCAGTTTACCGCGCTTCCCGAAGCGGACTACCCCTTTCCATGGCGATATCTTGAGGAGCACTCTGTCGCCAACTTGGAACTCGAGGGGTTTCCTTCGGTTGTCGGCGTAGCTCTTCTGTCGGGTACGGGACGTCTTCAGTCTTTCACGGATGGTGGTGATCTTGTCAATGGTCTCCTGGACGATATCGAGTCTCGTAAGTTGTCGATCGCCAGCTTCTAGCCAACACAGCGGTGACCGACACTTACGTCCATAGAGAGCCTTGAATGGTGCGCACTTGATGCTGGCATGGTAGCTGTTATTGTAGGAGAACTCGACCAAAGGAAGGTGAGCGTCCCAACTTCCTCCGAAGTCGACTACACATGCTCTCAGCATATCCTCAAGTGTTTGGATCGTCCCTTCGCTCTGGCCGTCGGTCTGAGGGTGGTAAGCAGTGCTAAGGTCTAGTCGCGTACCTAACGACTTCTGAAGGACATTCCAAAAGCGGGAACTGAAGCGACTATCCCTATCGGAGATGATGGAGAGAGGAGTTCCATGACGAGAGACGATCTCGTTAATGTAGACTTGAGCGAATTTCTCCATCGAGTGATTTTCTCTGACCGGCAGGAAATGAGCGGATTTAGTCAAGCGGTCCACGATTACCCAAATCATGTCGTTACCCTTAGCCGTACGGGGCAACTTAGTGACGAAGTCCATGGAAATTTGTTCCCACTTCCACATGGGAATTTCCGGTTGTTGAAGTAAACCTGAGGGCTTTTGATATTCTGCCTTGACCTTGGAGCAAGTAAGGCACTTAGCTACGTACAGGGCGATATCCTTCTTCATGCCCCGCCACCAGTAATATTCTCGGAGATCTTTATACAACTTGTCGGATCCCGGATGGATGGAATACCTAGATCGGTGGCCCTCGTCCAGAATGAGTTTGCGAAGATCCTCAGATTTTGGAATCCATGCACGACCCTTGAAGTAGTAGATTCCGTCGGACTTGCGTTCGAATTCCTTTTCATGATTATGAAGCGTTTCGACCTTAATGTTCTCGGGTTTCAACGCCTCTTGCTGCGCGTTTGCAATCTGTGCTCGAAGGCTCGTCTGAATTTGAATACCTAATGCTCGAACTCGAGATGGCTTTACCCTTTCCTTCCGACTCAGGGCATCTGCTACTACGTTTGCTTTACCCGGGTGGTATTTGATCTCGCAATCGTAGTCACTCAGCAGTTCTATCCATCTACGTTGCCTCATGTTGAGCATTTTCTGATCTAAAATGTGCTGAAGGCTCTTGTGATCAGTGTACACCGTACACTTAGTGCCATACAGGTAGTGTCTCCAGATCTTTAAAGCAAACACGACGGCTCCCAACTCTAAGTCGTGCGTTGTGTAGTTCTGCTCGTGAACTTTCAGCTGCCTAGAAGCGTAAGCGATGACCTTGTCCTTCTACATTAGAACACACCCAAGTCCTTGGTGGGAGGCATCGCAAAACACTACGAAGTTATCCGTGCCCTCTGGCAGGGATAGAATCGGTGCGTGACAAAGTTGGTACTTGAGCTTCTGGAAGGAATCCTCCTGATCTTTTCCCCAAATGAAGTCCTTGTCTTTCTGAGTGAGCTCGGTGAGGGGTTTCGCGATCTTCGAGAAATTATCAATGAATCTTCGATAATAGCCAGCCAATCCTAGGAACTGACGGATTTCCGTCGGGGTCGTCGGGGCTTGCCATTTCTCAATCGCTTCGATTTTGGCTGGATCTACATGAATCCCTTCTTGGTTGACCACATGCCCAAGGAAGTGTACCTCTCGGAGCCAGAATTCACACTTCGAGAATTTGGCGTACAGTTTCTGATCTCGGAGGAGTTCTAAAATGAGCTTAAGGTGTTTCGCATGATCTTCCTTGTTCCTTGAGTAGATGAGAATGTCGTCTATGAATACGATTACGAATTTGTCTAAGTATGGTCTACACACTCTGTTCATTAGATCCATGAATGCAGCTGGTGCGTTGGTCAGACCAAAAGGCATGACAAGGAATTCGTAATGACCGTATCGAGTTCGAAATGCGGTTTTCGGAATGTCGGTCTCGCTGACACGAACTTGGTGATAACCCGAACGGAGGTCGATTTTGGAGAAGTAAGTTGCACCCTGCAACTGGTCGAAGAGATCATCGATCCTCGGGAGAGGGTATCGGTTCTTGACGGTCAGCTTGTTCAGCTCTCGATAGTCAATGCACATGCGGAAGGATCCGTCTTTCTTTTTAACGAAGAGGATTGGGGCTCCCCAGGGGGACGAACTCGGGCGAATAAGACCATGGTCTAAGAGTTCCTGTAACTGTTTTGACAGTTCTAGCATTTCAGGTGGCGCCAGACGGTACGGGGTCTTGGCAACCGGTGCTGCTCCAGGAATGAGGTCTATTCGGAATTCCACTTGTCGTTGAGGTGGCAGCCCTGGCAAATCCTCGGGAAAGACTTCGGGATGATCCTTGACTATTGGAATATATTGGATTTGGATCTCTGAAGGTTTACGCTCGACGACATGGGCAAGGAATGCGTCATAGTCCTTCTGAAGGTACTTGCGCATTTTAATGGAAGACACGATGCGAAGTTGTCGTCCAGGATTGTCTCCCTGAACAACGAGAGTCTCTTTTTCCGAAAGAGGAATACAGATGAGTTTGTCGAAACAGACGATTTCTGCTCGAAAGCGAGATAGCCAGTCCATTCCGACGATAACGTCGAAACTTGAAAGCTCGATAGGAATTAGATCAATGGGGAAGATTTTATTAGATAGGCATAGTGAACATCCTAAGATTATGTCCTTAGCTTCAAATTCTTGGCCGTTAGCATATTCGATGGTAAAACTATCCTTAAGAACTTTAGATTCTAAATCAATGAGGGGTCTAAATTCTAAGGAAATGAAGCTTCTCTCAGCTCCTGAGTCGAATAGTACGGAAGCAAAATGATTGTTGAGGGAAAACGTACCAGTAACTACGTTGGGGTCCTGACGTGCTTCCTCAGCCGTTAGTGCGTAAGCGCGGCCCCTACCTTGCCCTCCCTGGTTCTGAGGAGTTCGATTAAGCTTTGGGCAGGCATTACGGAGGTGTTGGTCGCTTCCGCACTCATAACATGTCAGTTTCTAGACCGGGGCGGTTGTCTTATCTGGGCAGTACTTGGAAAAATGACCCACCTTCTGGCACCTTAGGCATAACGGGCAGTTCCCGAGATGGTGGAAGTTGCACTTGTTGCACTTCGGGTGCGGTCCGGAGTAGGACCCAGATCTAGCAGGTGGTGCTGGTGCAGGTGCAGATGCGGGTGCAGTGCGGCAGTCACGGCGAAGTTTCGGGTGCTACGGGTCTTCTTGATGCGGTCACTTCTTCTCGGGGTTGACTCGGCCTTCCTCTTCTCACCTGACTCCTTCTTGGAGGATCCGGGAGCGGTGAGGAGGTTGCTGGTGAGACGGTGAGCTAGGATGATTGCACTCTGGAGGGTCTGAAGCTCAGACGAGATGACCATGCCGCGGATTTCCGGAACCAGACCAGAGATGTACAGGTCGATCCGGTTCTCCTCAGGGGTTACCAGTCTTGGGACCAGTCAGGCGAGCTCGTGGAACCGGGTGGTGTACTTCTCAATGTCGTTTCCGACCATCTTGTGATCCCACAGCTCAGCCTCGAGCTTCTTGATTTCCCCTCTCGAGCAGTACTCCTCGATGAGCAGGTTCTTGAAGGTGTTCCAGGGAAGAGCGTAGGCAGTGTCACCCCCTCTGGTTTGAACAACACTGTCCCACCAGGATAGAGCTCGGCCATGGAATACGCAGGACGCGTACTCCACCTTGTTAGCCTCAGCACATCGGCTGATGTGTAGGACAGATTCGATGCTTTCGAACCATTGGAGCAGTCCTACAGCACCAGTTGTGCCGTGAAACTCCTTTGGCTTACACGCCATGAAGCTCTTATAGTTGCACGGAGGAGGGTTTGGGTGCTGGTTCTGGTTCTGATATTGGTTTTTATTGTTTTGTTGTTGCTGCTGTTGCTGTTGCTGTTGCTGGTGGTGGTTGTTGACATTGGCATTGATCCCGACAGTGATCTGGGCGATCATATTGGGCATCGCCGCATTCAACTGCTCAGCAACTTGCTTAGCAATGATACTAGCATTTGTGCGAGGAGCCATGACTCTACAATCATAAGAATAGATTTAGTTTAGAACGCACGAATGGAATATGATAAGAACATAATTTAGTGACCATAGATAATTATAGCACGAAATTAACATGAATGAACAAATAGCACACGCATGAATATGATTCAAGAGATAGAAAATGATTGTCAAGTACAAGATTCATATGATAAGATAAGTATAATAATAAAAGGTAGAATTCCATTAATGGTAAATAAGTTTTGTACAAGTACTGAATGAGAAATACGATTACAATACATAAAAGGAAAGGAAATAAAAAGTCTAAGTCGTGTACAATGAGAAAATTACGACTAGGCTAAGTATAGTACACTAAATAGAAATAACTAATGGCGCCTCTCTAGGAACATCTTGGCTGCCATAACCGCAATTAACGTGCCCATTACCAGGCACACACCAATGAGGTGCTGCACGGTTCGTGCCGTAGCTCGGGTCGATGCGATGAATCGCAACGCCTGCTCCGACAACTGTTGTGCAGAGTCAGTGACCTCACTGATAAGGTGCCCCTGGTGTTGGGTCTCCTGTGCCAGTCCCCGTACCTCACGGTGTAGGTGAAGGAACGCGGCCGGTGGGGGAGGCTGAAGGGTAGGAGGCATCCTCTGCCTGGCAGCCTCGACGTCTCTGGCGCGCTGCATTTCTTCGCGCTCCATCTGTCGTTCCCATGAGTAGTGGTCCATGAGGGGGTTACGTGGGACCTCGGGAGGGTGACCGAAGGGTAGGTGTGATGGAGTGGGTTGGGACGGTCCTGCCTGGCCCGCAGCCAGCCTGTCCGGCAGACGGCCCGGGAGGATGACCTGCTTTCGCGCGATCAACCTAGTGCGCGGGCCCCGGTAGTGGAGAGTTGCGGCAACGGGTACCGTGGAGGGGGTAGCACAACCCTCGGGCTGGACCCGATGCTGCTAGAGATCGCCATGGAGGTGTCCTCCGTGGGATCGGTGGTCTGATGGCGCTGGCTTTCTGAGGCGGTGCGGCCCTCGGAAGGCGAAGCGGCTCGGGGTAGGGAGCGAGACTTTGATCGCGACGGTGAACGTGAACGAGAAGAGTGAGACATGACGGATCTGTGAACAATAAGTTTCGTAAGTACGAGAAGACACAAAAGAATAATAAAGGAAATGTGTAATGAAATCCATGTACGGGTCAGTCACGTGAGGATCGGGAAAAGACAGTACCGGGAATTTTCGACTCAAAGACCGTTAACAATAGTAATTACGTTCCGTCCTTGCATAATTCATTTTGAACTAGGCATGGGTGATCAGGCCATGCGTAGTTAAAAATAAACATGCAATCGCGAAATTAATTCTCTAAAGTTTGAACCCATAAATGATTTTCCGAAAAAGCCTTGGTTATAGTTTGGTTTCGAAAATTTTTGAAAATTTTTAAAACCGTTTTTCTCTATAACCTGTGCTCTGATACCAAGTCTGTCACACCCCGCTAAAGCGGAAACACGGAATGTGAAAAGCTGGAAGATCATTACACGGGTGATAAGAAACATAACGGCATTCAAGTCATTAATAAAAATATTAAAAGTGTTTTAAATTTAAATTCCCAAAAGAAAAGTGGACAAGTCTTTGCCCGAATCAGATCTCACGCGACCGATAACATATATAATATAGTCCATTTTAGTCCGATTTAGTCCATATATGTCTCAAATATTATTACATTTGCATATTCAGTCCCAAAATGCTATATCTCAAAAAGTCAGCGGGTCAACATATTCAAAAACGTCAAATAACGAAATTCCAGGCCTGTGCGCCGTTGTGACCATATGAACGGCGCACAGTGACCAAAAATTCACCCGCTGCGTTGTCCTGGTCACGGGGACGGCACACGGGTCGCGGGTTTTCGAGTTTTTGTTGCAAAACGTATTTTAAGCCTTAGATTTCGACATGCAACGGGTTTAAACTTATTAAAACATCATTTTAACAGTTTCTAAACTATATTAAGTCACAAATTCGTGGATCTAAAGGTTATTTCGTTTAAAAACGTTTTTGACCATAAACGTCATAGATTTGTATAAAAACTTATTTTGAACCGTTAGATCTTACATGCAAGAGTTTATTTGTATAAAAATAGTAAAAAGACAGAAATCTACCGGAGGAAAAGCTCGGATGATGAGTTTTGGCCGGATTTAAGCTTCAAAAATCTTTACAAGATTGGTCCTTTTTCGAAATAAACGACACCCCTTGCTCCTCTTGATGATTCAAACGATTTGTATGGATTAAAATGGTGTTTAGGTTGCTGGAAATCACTGGAGGGGATGAGTTCTTGAGAGAAAATTTGAGAGAAAATGTTTATGTGTGTGTTTTTGGTTTAGTAAAAGTGATAAAGAAAATGAATTAACAAAATGATGGTATAGGGAGTTGGGGACTGTCAAAAGACAGTAATTGAGTGCATAAAATCGTGTGTGATTGGTTTAAGTGTTGGTGGAATCGAGACATGCAGAATTTTCAAAATTATTACAAATTTCGTCCTGCAGGACGGCGCACATGGCCTCTGTGCGTCGTCCTGGACGATTTTTGTAACAAAATTTGTATTTTGGCTGTTTTTGTATAATTGCTTCGTTGTACCTTTTCGTTAACTAAAGTTTTAAAGTATGCTTCATTATGAACTTAGAAAAGTTCATTGGGGGTTTTCTTGGTATTAGGACTTATATAATTTTGATTCCGGTTGTGATTCTGACGCTGTCGCGGTTCCGATTAATGAAAAGTTAAAGACTAGATAGACCGAAAGAGACATAGAGTATAAAAATGCACCTGGAATTAGACGGTTGTCACAGTTATTATCTCTGTTCACTGAATTATATTCTTATCATATTCCATTGGTGCGTCCTAAATTGAATCTATTCTTCTAATTGTAGAATCATGGCACCTGCGCGCTCAAATGCTAGCCTCATTGATGAACAAGTCGCTGCTCAGTTGAATGCGGCAATGCCCAACATGATCGCCCAGATCACTGCCGGGATCAACGCCAATGTCAACAACCATCAGCAACAACAGTAACATCAGCAGCAGCAACAACAACAACAGAACAACCAGAACCAGAACCAACACCCAAACCCTCCTCCGTGCAACTATAAGAACTTTATGGCATGTAAGCCAAAGGAGTTTCACGGCACAAATGGTGCTGTAGGACTGCTCCAATGGTTCGAGAGTATCGAATCAGTCCTACACATCAGCCGATGCGCCGAAGCCAACAAGGTGGAGTACGCCTCTTGCGTATTCCATGGCCGAGCTTTATCGTGGTGGAACAGTGTTGTCCAAACCCGAGGGCGTGAGACTGCCTACGCTCTTTCCTGGAATACCTTCAAGAACCTACTCATCGAAGAATACTGCCCAAGAGGGGAAATCAAGAAGCTCGAGGCTGAGCTGTGGGACCACAAGATGATCGGGAACGACATCGAGAAGTACACCACCCGAGTTCCACGAGCTCGCCCGGCTAGTTCCAAGGCTGGTAACCCCTGAGGAGAACCGGATTGACCTCTACATCTCGGGTCTTGTTCCGGAAATCCGTGGCATGGTCATCTCATCCGAGCCCCAGACTCTGCAAAGCGCAATCATCCTAGCTCATCGTCTCACCAGCAACCTCCTCACCGCTCCTGCATCCTCCAAAAAGGAGTCAGGTGAGAAGAGGAAGGCTGAACAGACCCTAAGGAGAAGTGACCGAAACAAGAAGGCCCGCAGCACCCGAAACTTCGTTGTGACTGCCGCACCTGCACCTGCACCTACACCAACGCCACCTACTGGACCCAGGCCTTACTCTGGACCATACCCAAAGTGCAACAAGTGCAACTTTCATCACCACGGGAACTGCCCGGTATGCTTAAGATGCCAGAAGGTAGGTCACTTCGCCAAATACTGCCCAGACAAGACAACCATCCCAGTTCAGAAACCGGCGTGCTTCGAGTGTGGAAGCGACCAACTTTCGAAACACCTGCCCTAAGCTGCATCGAACTCTGTAGAACCAGGGTGGACAAGGTAGGGGCCGCGCCTTTGCACTAACAGCTGAAGAAGCACGCCAGGACCCCAACGCGGCCACGAGTACGTTTCCTATCAATGATCATTTTGTTTCCGTACTATTCGACTCAGGAGCTGAGAGAAGCTTTATTTCCTTAGAATTTAGACCCCTCATTAACCTAGGATCTAAAGTTCTTAAGGATAGCTTTACCGTCGAATATGCTAACGGCCAAGAGTTTGAAGCTAAGGATATAATCTTAGGATGTTCACAATACTTATCTGACAAAATTTTCCCCATCGATCTAATTCCTATCGAGCTCTCAAGCTTCGACGTTATCGTCGGAATGGACTGGCTATCTCGCTTTCGGGCTGAGATTGTCTGTTTCGACAAACTCATTCGTATCCCTCTTTTGGAAAAAGAGACTCTCGTTGTTCAGGGTGACAAGCCTGGACGACAACTTCGCATCGTATCTTCCATAAAAATGCGCAAGTACCTCGAAAAGAACTATGACTCATTCCTCGCTCATGTCGTCGAACGTAAATCCACGGAAAGCCGAATCCAAGACATTCCCGTAGTCAAGGATCATCCAGAAGTCTTTCCCGAGGATTTACCTGGGCTACCGCCTCATCGACAAGTGGAATTCCGGATAGACCTTGTTCCTGGCGCAGCACCGGTTGCCAAGACACCATACCGTCTGGCACCACCCGAAATGCTAGAACTGTCAAAACAGTTACAGGAACTCTTAGACCATGGTCTTATTCGCCCGAGTTCGTCCCCCTGGGAGCCCCAATCCTCTTTGTCAAAAAGAAAGACGGATCCTTCCGTATGTGCATCGATTATCGTGAACTGAACAAGCTGACCGTCAAAAACCGATACCCACTCCCGAGGATCGATGATCTGTTCGACCAATTGCAGGGTGCAACTTACTTCTCTAAAATCGACCTCCGTTCGGGTTATCACCAGGTTCGTGTCAGTGAGACCGACATACCACATTCCGAACTTGTTACGGTCATTACGAATTTCTTGTCATGCCTTTTGGTCTGACCAACGCACCAACAGTATTCATGGACCTAATGAACAGAGTGTGTAGGCCATACCTAGACAAATTCGTTATCGTATTCATAGACGACATTCTCATCTACTCCAGGAACAAGGAAGATCATGCGAAACATCTTAAGCTCATTCTAGAATTCCTCCGAGATCAGAAATTGTACGCCAAATTCTCGAAGTGTGAATTCTGGCTTCGGGAAGTACACTTCCTTGGTCATGTGGTCAACCAAGAAGGGATTCATGTAGATCCAGCTAAGATCGAAGTGATCGAGAAATGGCAAGCCCCGACGACTCCTACGGAAATTCGTCAATTCCTAGGGTTGGCTGGCTATTATCGAAGGTTCATCGAGAATTTTTCGAAGATCGCTAATCCCCTCACCGAACTCACTCAGAAAGACAAGGACTTCATTTGGGGAAAGGAACAGGAGGATTCCTTCCAGAAGCTTAAACATCAACTATGTCACGCACCGATTTTGTCCCTGCCGGAGGGCAAGAATAACTTTGTAGTGTTTTGTAATGAATCCCATCAACGACTTGGGTGTGTTCTAATGCAGAAGGACAAGGTCATCGCTTACGCTTCTAGGCAGCTGAAAGTGCACGAGCAGAACTATACAACACACGACTTAGAGCTGGGAGCCGTCGTGTTCGCTTTAAAAATCTGGAGGCACTACTTGTACGGTACTAAGTGTACGGTCTTTACTGATCATAAGAGCCTTCAGCACATTTTGGACCAGAAAATGCTCAACATGAGGCAACGTAGATGGATAGAGCTGCTAAGTGATTACGATTGCGAGATCAAATACCACCCGGGTAAAGCAAACGTAGTAGCAGATGCCCTGAGTCGGAAGGAAAGGGTAAAGCCATCTCGAGTTCGAGCATTAGGTATTCAAATTCAGACAAGTCTTCGAACGCAGATCGTAACCGCACAACAAGAAGCGTTGAAAACAGAGAACATTAAGGTCGAAACGCTGCATAATCATGAAAAGGAATTTGAACGCAAGTCCGACGGAATCTACTACTTCAAGGGCCGAGCCTGGATTCCGAAATCCGAAGATCTTCGTAAACTCATTTTGGACGAGGGCCACCGATCTCGATATTCCATCCATCCGGGATCCGACAAGTTGTATAAGGATCTCCGAGAATATTATTGGTGGCCGGGCATGAAGAAGGATATCGCCTTGTATGTAGCCAAGTGCCTTACTTGCTCCAAGGTCAAGGCGTAATATCAAAAGCCCTCTGGTCTACTTCAGCAACCGGAAATTCCCATGTAGAAATGGGAACAAATCTCCATGGACTTCATCACCAAGTTGCCCTGTACGGTTAAGGGTAACGACACAATTTGGGTCATCGTCGATCGTTTGACAAAATCCGCTCATTTCTTACCGGTACGAGAAAGTCACTCGATGGAGAAATTCACTCATATCTACATCAACGAGATCGTCTCTCATCATGGAACACCTCTCTCCATCATCTCCGACAGGGATAGTCGATTCACGTCCCGCTTTTGGAATGCCCTTCAGAAGTCGTTAGGGACGCGACTAGACCTCAACACTGCATACCACCCTCAGACCGATGGTCAGAGCGAAAGGACGATCCAAACGCTTGAAGATATGCTGAGAGCATGTGTAGTTGACTTCGGAGGAAGTTGGGACGCTCACCTCCCTTTGGTTGAGTTCTCCTACAATAACAGCTACCATGCCAGCATCAAGTGCGCAAGGCTCTATATGGACGCAAATGTCGGTCACCGCTTTGTTGGCTAGAAGCCGGCGATCGGCAACTTACGAGACTCGACATCGTCCAGGAGACCATTGACAAGATCACCACTATCCGTGAAAGACTGAAGACATCCCGTACCTGGCAGAAGAGTTACGCAGACAACCGGAGGAAACCCCTCGAGTTCCAAGTTGGCGATAGGGTGCTTCTCAAGATATCGCCATGGAAGGGGGTAGTCCGCTTCGGGAAGCGCGACAAACTAAGCCCAAGGTACACCGGTCCATTTGAAGTCATTGAGCGTATCGGTCCAGTTGCTTATCGTCTCCAACTCCCCCAGACTCTCTCGAACGTTCATAATGTATTCCATGTCTCACACTTGAAAAAGTGTCTATCTGATGAGACCATCGTCATCCCTCTTGACGAGGTCAAAATCGATAACAAACTAAATTTCATTGAAGAACCGTTTGAGGTTGTTGACCGCGAGGTCAAACAACTCAGGCAAAGTCGTGTTCCTACTGTCAAGGTTTGGTGGAATTCCCGACGTAGTCATGAATTCACGTGGGAACGTGAGGACCAAATCCGTCAGAAATATCCACATCTGTTCCAGAACACTTCTTCATGATGGGACGAACTAAATTTCGGGACGAAATTTCTTTCAACCCGGGGAGAATGTGACAACCGTCCAATTTCAGGTGCATTTTATACTCTATGTCTCTCTTATTGTTTGTCGTTGTCTTTAACTGTTCATTAACCGGAAACGCGTCAGTGTCGGAATCACACCCGAAATCAATTTATATAAGTCCTAATACCAAGAAAAACACCTAATGAACTTTCCTAAGTTCATAACGTATCATAATAAAGAACTTTAGTTAACGAAAAGGTCCAACGAAACAATAATACAAAAACAGCAAAAACTCAAAAATCTTTACAAAAATGGCCTAGGACGCCGCACAAAGGCCTTGTGCGCCGTCCTGGCAGGACCAGATTCGTAATTTATTTGAAATTTTTGCATGTCTCGATTCCACCAACTTTTAACCCAATCAAGCTCGAGAATAGACCATAATTACTGCCATTTCTCTGTCCCAATACACCCTATTTACTACTTTCTTTCTTTTCTTTTCATTTTGTCATTTTACAAACCAAAAACAAAACACCTACAAACTTTTCTCTCAAAACTCTCTCAAGAAAACTTCAAAAATAGTAAATCCCAGCCATCAAAACTTACTTTTCATCCATCTAAATCGTTTGAAACATCAAGGGAAGCAAGAGGAAGCTAGTTGTTTTCGGTTTCAAGCATTTTACCGATTTTTGGAGCTCTAAATCGGTCAAAAAACTCAATCCATCCATTTCCCTCAGATAGAAATCACTCTTTCATCATTACTTACTGTTTTTATAACTTGCATGTGAAATCTAAAGCTTTAAAATAAGTTTTTACAAATAATTATGACTTTTTATGGTCAAAAACGATTTTTAACCGAAATAACCTTTGGATCTATAAATTTATGGTTAAAAACACTTTAGAAACTGTTAAAATGAAGTTTTATTAAGTTTAGACCCATTGCATGTCGAAATCCGTGGCTAAAATAAACGTTTCGCTCGAAAAATCCGAAAAACACAACATGTGCGCTGTCCAAAGGCACGAGGACGACGCATCGGGCATTTTTGCCTTCTGTGAGTCGTTCCTAAGGCCCAGGACGATGCACAACGCTGCATTTTTCCCGAAAAATTCGTTATTTGGACGTTTTGAACTCGTTTGCACCGCTGACTTTTCGTAACTATTATTTTGGGACTGAGTTTGATTAAGTTAATAACATTTGTGACTTGTATGTACTATTTGGACTTAAAATGGACTATATTAAATATGATATCGTGTTATATGTGTTTTGTGAGCGAAAGTGGAATTGCATTTTTGGATATGAAATTTGGGCGCGGAAGCGCTGCCCAAATTTCCTTAGAAAAATGCAAACCACTTCAGCGAGCAAAAGCACTTGTAACATGACAATAATAAACGTTAAATTGGACTTTCGGAAAAAAACGTAACATTTACCGTTTCGGACTATTTTGGACAATTTGGACCTTGACACTTAAAGTTTAATAAAATCTTATCTATTATATTATATAAATTAACATAATAAGATATTAACTATTGAACAATCTTGGTATTCCGTGATTCCCGGCTCCCGTTTCCGACCGATTTCCGTATTCTTGCTCTTCGCAACCCGTGAGTTACAACCCCTTTATTTAATGTATTTTTACATAACTTTTTGGGGGAAACATAAGATTTAATTGTATTTTGGAAACTTTATGAACATTTGCAACTATTACGAACTTATGCAACTGTTGTGAACTTTTGGAAACTATTATGAAACTATTGATCTATTTTGGAAACTTTGTGAAACTCGTATGCGTAAACACTTTATTTTCCCTATTGGCTAAACTAGTTATTGATTACTTGTATGCGATACCAACCCTTGATGAGATTATAACGCGATTCTTAAGTGCCTACTATCATTTTTGAAACAAAATTACTTTAGTGCCCACCTTTTTAGAAACTCTTCACACTATTAGCTTTTGAGCCGTTTAGTAATAATGGGTATCGATACTTAGGAAAGAACCGTTCCTTGCTTAGATGGCAGTCTAAGTACATGTTACTATGATCATTTATACTCCTCGTAGATAGTGCGGGGTAAGGGGCCTCACGGTTGAATAATCGGTTTAGTGTGTACACTTATGTTATAGAATGCCAAGTGGTTGATACAAGATTTTAATCAGTTACTTATACGCATATACATTCTTTTAGCGATTTGTCACACCCCGCTATAGCGGAAACACGAGATGTGAGAGCTGGAATATCATTACACGGGTTATAATCAAAGTAAGGTTCAAGTCATTGCATTAAAATAATTTAGTTCATAATTCGAAATCAACCAAGCAGTTTAATTGTTTAACACAAGTACATAATACAAAGTTTCAAAATAAATTCCCAAAATAAAAGGGGTCTTCCCAAAGTTTCGCCTCACGTGACCATACCGACCCTTTCCATGCCATGCACTTCGACACTTACACTAGTTTCCTGAAACATAAGATAAAGTGTCAACTACATAACGTAGTGGGTGAGTTACAGTTTTGAGTTTCTCGATAAAAAAAAAGTTTCCAAAAAGAAAATATATATCTAATAAGTATCATAAATGAAAAGGAAGCGGAACGGCGCTAAAACATATATATTTAAAAAGTTTCGAACGTACGCAAGTAAAGTAGAACTCGTATCATAAAAGTTGTAGCGGAATCAATCGCTAAAATAGTGTATATGCGTAAGTAATATGTGATTAACTAAATTCGTAACTTGTATCAATCACTTGGCTTAATATACCGTAAGTCTACACTAAACCGATTGTCTGGTCAGATCTAGCCCCAAAGTTTCACAATGTTTGAGTTTCCACCTGATTCTAGTAATATGTACTTAGGTCGCGAACCACAAGCAAGGAGTGACCTCTCCTAAGTATCGATACCCATAATACTAACGGCTATTGCTAATAGTGTATAATGTTTCTGTTTCTCTAAAACGGGGCAATTTGAACTCTATTTCTAAAAATAGTAGTAAGCACTTACGGAGTTTATATTCTCATCAAGGATTGGTTTCGCTTACAAGTAACCTAAATTTAGTTGAGCCAATTAACGGGGCATTATCACATTTTACGCATATAAGTTTCACAAGTTTCATAAGATTCCAAAGTTTCACAAGTTTCATAAGTTTCCAAAGTTTCACAAGGTTCATAAGTTTCCCAAGTTTCATAAGTTTCCAAAGTTTCACAAGTTTCATACGAGTTTCAAAAAGGTTTCATAAAAGTTACATAAACAAACACATCTTATATTTCCCCCAAATAATGTTTAAAAACAGTAAAGATAGTGGGGTTGTAACTCACGGGTGAAGAAGAAAAGATTCGAGTGAGCGAGAACGGAGCGGAACGCGTCGGGAATCAAAGATGACCTAAAACACCGAAATATTGTATAAGTATAATTAGTATGATTTAAGTTATGTTAAAGTTCCGTTTTAACATTTTTAAATCTTAAACTTTAATACTTTAAATTCTGTCCCAAAGTTTTATTATGGAAAGGTTATGTGTTAATACGTGTTCGTGTACGTTTAAGGTCCGATTAGTCCGATTATGTACAAGAGAGTCAATGTCCCAAGTCAATATGTATAAGTTACAAAAATGTTAAGTCGCTGAGTTTGAGTATAAGTTTACGGTGAAATTTGGGCAGCGCTTCCGCGCTATAAAAATTTAATCCATTTTTCAAAACACTTTCCCGCTTTAAACGAACAATTTAAACCATAATATACGATAATACAAGTGTTTCAAATCCTCGAACTTTCCCAAACCATTTCTTTATTAAAAACAGTAAGCTTTCAAGGTTATATAATCTGTGGTAACTTATTTGAGTTTATTTTACCGTTTAAAGTTCTCAAAACGACATTTTTATTGAACAACGAGATCCAGACAGCGGCTGGAGATATTCAGCCGCCGGCTAGACCTTAGCCGCCGGCTGGATATCTTCAGCCGCCGGCTGGAGGCCTTTGGCCAGTTTCTTGTTTTTCGGTATTTATCGATTTTTAGCCCGTTTTAGTGTTAGATTCATACATGCAATATGTTATAAGTCCAATATATTCATTTTTAAGAAAAAGTCGCAGTTTCTTTTATATTTATATCCTCAAAATGTAGATCTATGAGAAAAACCCGTTTTTAAGCAAGAAAGCGTTTTAACTTTTTAGAAAAACACTTTTTCAGTCCATGGATCATCCATGCAAGTAAAGATTTATGTAAAAAGAGTAAAATGGAAGAGTTTTACCGAAGGAAAGCTTTAGGTGACGGTTGGATGTGAATCTAGCTTCAAAATGGTAGAGAAACTCTTCCAAAACCCGATTTTTAAGCTCCCTTTTGCTACCCCTTACTTTAGGACGATTTTGTGTATGATTCTTATGGATGATTTTGTGTTATTGCTGCTGTTTTTGTTGGAAAAGTCACTGGATTTGTTTGGTGTTCTTGAGAGGAATTTCTAGAGAGATTTTAGAGAGAGAGAGTGTGATTAGTGTGTGTATTTGAAAAATGAAGTTTGAGAGGGAATGGGGAAGTAAAAGACTGGTATGGGAACTCACAATTGTCATAAAAGGGGGTCCAATCCGTGATTAACACGTTTAGCCAACCAAGAGACATGCAAAAGTGAGTCACCATCCACTGGACAGCGGGATTCAGCCGCCGGCTGGTCATATCCAGCCACCGGCTGGGCTTCAGCCGCCGGCTGGAACCTTTCAGCCGTCGGCTGGATGGCAGTTTCCAGCTTTGTGACGTTTTTAGTTTTCCGTTATTGTTAGTTGTGGACTAGAATTTTATTAGTTTCCGTTGTAAACTTAGTCAAGTTCTTGTATAGTTTCTTTGGTGTTAGGATTTATAAGTTGATTCCGACTTTGGTTCCGACATAATAAAAGACACAAT
Organism: Senecio squalidus; assembly: GCA_910822075.1. Classification (NCBI taxonomy): domain Eukaryota; kingdom Viridiplantae; phylum Streptophyta; class Magnoliopsida; order Asterales; family Asteraceae; genus Senecio; species Senecio squalidus. The sequence goes on along the minus strand of CAJVGC010000591.1, from coordinate 37,231,324 downwards.
ATGTACGAACTAGAACAACACGATCACGATAAAAATGCAACTAGAGATTCGAACCGATATAGTAACTGAGAATCACCTGAATTTTTGACGGTTGTCACATTCTCCCCGGGTTGAAAGGAATTTCGTCCCGAAATTTGACTCGTCCCATCAGGTAGAAGTATCTTTGAACAGATGCGGATACTTTTGCCGTATTTGGTCTTCACGTTCCCATGTGAATTCATGACCACGTCGGGAGTTCCAACGAACCTTGACAATGGGAACACGGCTTTGTCTGAGTTGTTTGACCTCGCGGTCCACAACTTCAAGCGGTTCCTCTATGAAGTTGAGCTTGTTGTCGATCTTGACCTCGTCAAGTGGGATGACTATGGTCTCATCAGATAAGCACTTTTTCAAGTGCGAGACATGGAACACGTTGTGAACATTAGAAAGAACTTGCGGGAGTTGGAGTCGATATGCTACTGGGCCAATACGCTCGATAACCTCGAATGGTCCGGTATACCTCGGGCTTAGCTTGCCGCATTTCCCGAAGCGAACTACCCCCTTCCATGGCGATACTTTAAGAAGCACCCGATCGCCAACTTGGAACTCGAGGGGTTTCCTTCGATTATCGGCGTCGCTCTTTTGACGGGTACGGGACGTCTTCAGTCGTTCTCTGATGGTGGTGATCTTGTCGATGGTTTCCTGAACGATGTCGAGCCTTGTGAGTTGTCGATCACCGGCTTCTAGCCAACAAAGCGGCGACCGGCACTTACGTCCATATAAGGCCTCGAACGGAGCGCACTTGATGCTAGCATGGTAGCTGTTGTTGTAGGAAAACTCGACCAAGGGGAGGTTAGTGTCCCAACTTCCTCCGAAGTCAACTACGCACGCTCTTAGCATGTCCTCAAGGGTTTGGATCGTCCTTTCGCTCTGACCGTCGGTCTGAGGGTGGTAAGCGGTGCTAAGGTCTAGTCGCGTCCCGAGCGACTTCTGAAGCGCGTTCCAAAAGCGGGACGTGAATCGACTATCCCTGTCAGAGATGATAGAGAGAGGTGTTCCGTGGCGAGAGATGATCTAGTTGATCTAGATTTGCGCGAATTTCTCCATCGAGTGGGTCTCTCGTACCGGTAGTAAATGAGCAGACTTTGTTAATCGATCCACAATTACCCAAATTGTGTCGTTACCCTTTGCCGTCCGGGGTAACTTGGTAATGAAATCCATGGAGATTTGTTCCCACTTCCATATAGGAATCTCCGGTTGTTGTAGTAGTCCTGAGGGCTTTTGATACTCCGCCTTGACCTTCGAGCAAGTAAGGCACTTGGCCACGTACAAGGCGATATCCTTCTTCATGCCCGGCCACCAATAATACTCCCGAAGGTCCTTGCACAACTTATCGGATCCAGGGTGGATGGAGTATCGAGATCGGTGGCCCTCATCCAAGATTAGCTTGCGAAGGACTTCAGATTTGGGAATCCAGGCTCGGCCCTTGAAATAATGGATTCTGTCACACCCCGCTAAAGCGGAAACACGAGATGTGAAGAGCAAAGAATCATTTCACGGGTTATACTAAAATCAACGGTTCAAAGTTGGAAAAGTACAAAAATTCAAAGATACAACCAAGATTCAAAGTTTAAGACCATAATACATAATAAACTGTTTTAATTTAAAATTCCCAAAAGTAAAGGTCTTCTTCCCAGAGTACACTTCACATAATTGACTTGACCCGCCTGAGCTATGCACTTCATAACTTACGCTTAATTCCTGAAACATGAGATAAAGTGTCAACTACGAAAACGTAGTGAGTGAGTTACAGTTTATAAGTTAACCAAAGGGTTCTGATAAAAGTTCGACAAGTATATATATAAGTACAAAGTTTTCCAAAAGAAGTAAGCGGTTAAGCAATCGCATAAAGGTAGTTTATATACTGTCGTAATAGTTCAACTCAAGAGTTTAGAGTTCGTAAAAGTTCGAGACAAGTTCAAAGTCCATAAAAGTTCAAGATAAGTTCAAAGTCCATAAAAGTTCAAGATAAGTTCAAAGTCAAGTCGCGTAGCAAGCGGTAAAAGTGCGTAGTCATTACCTCAGCGGTGGATTAATCCACATGTGTAAGACAGTAAGTAAGCATATGCGTAAATAATAAAGACCTATGATCCTCGAGTTGTACCAACCACTAAGCTTAATATAACGTAAGATTTTGCACACTAATCCGATTTCTGGTCAAGCACACGCCCCTAGTTCCAGTCTAAAGATCGAGTTCGTGACAACTTAGTAATATGTACCAGGTTGCTACCCTTAAGTAAGGAGTGACCGCTCCTAAGTATCGATACCCATATTTACTAACGGCTATTGTTAATAGTGTGAAGGGAGTAGTTCTAAAAAGTTGCGGGGCACTTTGTCCGTCCTGTTTCTAAAAATTGGTCGTTTGTACTTACGGCGTTTATATTTTCACCTAGGGTTTGCTCCAAATACAATCAAGCTGTCATTGTCTAATCAAATATCCAAAGAGGCAAACCTATTTAGTCTAAAGTAAGCCAATCTGAATAGATGATATTGTCTACGCATATTAGTTCGCAAAGTTCCAAAATAGTCCAATAGTTCTCAAAGGTTCCAAAAGTCGTACAGTTGCAAAGTTCGTAAAGTTTCCAAAAATAGATAAGTAGCTCAATAGTTCATAAAGTTTCCAAAAATAGATAAATAGCTCAATAGTTCATAAAGTTTCCGAAAATAGATCACAAAACGTTGTACGTGAGTTCAAGCGCGTAAAACAGTTTCACCTAAAAGATATTGTTCACAAAAGGTTTTGATCTCATGTTTCCCCCATAAAGAGTACTTAAAATGTAAGAGTAAGGAGGGGCGTAACTCACTGATTGCGAAGACAAGGAACTCAGAAATAGGTCGGAGCGGGAGCCGGGAATCACGGGACGTCTAATAATACCAAGACAGTTCAATTATTATTATCTTATTATGTTATTATACTTAAGACAATATAAGTAAGTGTTTAATTAAACTTTAAGTGTCAAGGTTAAGTATTGTCCAAAATAGTCCCAAAACGGTGAAAGTTACGTTTTTGTCCAAAATCCGATTTTTAACGTTTATTGTTATCATGTTATGAGTAATTTGGTCGCTGAAGTGGTGCGTATTTTCCTAATGAAATTTGGGCAGCGCTTCCGCGCCCAAATTTCATATCCAAAAATACAATTTCACTTCCGCTCACAAAATCACCTACAACACGATTTCTTATTAACCAAGTCCAATTCAAGTCCAAAAAGTCCATTACAAGTCACCAGTATATTAGTTTAGTCAAACTCAGTCCCAAAATGGTGTTTCACGAAAAGTCAGAGGGTCAACAAGTTCCAAAACGTCAAATAACGAAAATTCGGGAAAACTGGTCAGGCCTGTGCGCCGTTGTGACCACTGAGACGGCGCACAGAAGCCAAAAGTTCACCCGCTGCGTCGTCCTGGTCATATGGACGGCGCACAGGTCCTGTTTTCGGGATTTTTCGAGCAAAACGACTATTTTGGCCACGGATTTCAACATGCAATTGGTCTAGACTTAATAAAACTTCATTTCCAGTGTTTCTAAAGTGTTTTTATTCATAAAAACATAGATCTAAATAATATTTCAGTTAAAAATCGTTTTTGTACATAAAACGTTATAAATCTTTGTAAAAACTCATTTTAAATCCATAGATCATCCATGCAAGTTGTTATTTGTATAAAAACAGTAAGTTAAAAGAAATCTACCGGTGGAAATCGCTTGGATGATGATTTGGTGATGTTTGAGCTCCGAAAATCCTTACAAAAATGGTCCTTAGCCAAAATCTTTTGGTTCCTTTTGTTTCTTTGGATTATTTGGACGATTTTGATGGATTAAAAATGGTGTTTTAGGGACTGATTTTCTGGAAATGATGAAGGTTTAGAGAGGGTTTGGAGAGAAAAGTGTAGGTGTTTTTGTGTTTTAGTTTATAAAATGAGAAAATGAAAAGAAAATGGAGTAATGAGTAAAGAGGGTTGATTGGGACTGCAAAATGCAGTAAATGATGGTCTAAGCCCGAGTTTAATTGGTTGAGATTTGTAGGAAACCGAGACATGCAAAAATTTGAAAATTTTTCGGAGTTAGTCCCTCCAGGACGGCGCACAAGGTCTCTGTGCGTCGTCCTGGACCACTTTTGTAACAAAATTTTGATTTTTGCTGTTTTTGTTATTTTTGTGTTATTGTTTCGTTGGACCTTTTCGTTAACTAAAAGTTCTTAATTATGTTACATTATGAACTTAGGAAAGTTCATTAAGTGTTTTCTTGGCATTAGGACTTATATCAGTTGATTCTGGTTGTGATTCCGATACTAGCGCGTTTCCGATAATGTTCAATTTAAAGACACAACAGACAAAACGAGAGACATAGAACGTAAAGAGCACCTGAAATTTGGCGGTTGTCACAGATTCCGTAGGGTTTGAGTTCGAACTCCTTCTCATGATTGTGCAATGTTTCTCCCTTTAAGTTCTTATGTTTCAACGCTTCTCGCTATGCCTCGGCGATTTGCGCTTGAAGATTCGTTTGAATCTGAATACCTAATGCCCTAACTCGAGATGGTCTTACCCTTTCCTTCCTACTCAGGGCGTCTGCTACTACGTTTGCCTTACCCGGGTGGTACTTGATCTCGCAATCGTAGTCACTCAGCAGTTCGATCCATCTTCTTTGTCTCATGTTGAGCATCTTCTGGTCTAGAATGTGTTGAAGGCTCTTATGATCCGTGAAAACCGTCCACTTAGTACCATACAAGTAGTGTCTCCAGATCTTTAGTGCAAATACAACGGCTCCCAGCTCTAGGTCGTGAGTAGTGTAGTTCTGTTCGTGCACCTTAAGTTGTCTCGAGGCATAGGCGATGACTTTATCCTTCTGCATAAGGACACACCCAAATCCTTGATGGGATGCATCGCAGAATACCACGAAGTTATCCGTACCCTCTGGTAGGGACAAAATTGGTGCGTGGCAGAGCTGGTGTTTAAGTTTCTGGAAGGATTCCTCTTGCTTCGTACCCCAAACAAATTCCTTATCCTTCTGAGTGAGCTCGGTGAGTGGCTTAGCGATCTTCGAGAAGTTCTCGATGAACCTTCGATAGTAGCCGGACAACCCTAGGAATTGGCGAATTTCCGTAGGAGTCGTCGGGGCTTGCCAGTTCTCGATCGCCTCTATCTTAGCCGGATCCACATGGATCCCTTCTTGGTTGACCACATGACCAAGGAAATGTACTTCCCGGAGCCAAAATTCACACTTCGAGAACTTGGCGTACAGTTTCTGATCTCGGAGGAGTTCTAAGATGAGTTTCAGGTGTTTCGCGTGATCCTCTTTGTTTCACGAGTAGATAAGAATGTCATCAATGAATACGATCACGAATTTGTCCAAATAAGGTCTACACACCCTGTTCATCAGATCCATGAACACCGCTGGTGCGTTGGTTAAACCAAATGGCATGACAAGGAATTCGTAATGACCGTAACGAGTACGAAAAGCGGTTTTAGGAATGTCGGTCTCACTGACACGAACCTGGTGATAACCCGAACGGAGGTCGATTTTCGAGAAATAAGTTGCACCCTGCAACTGGTCGAAAAGGTCATCGATCCTCGGAAGTGGGTATCGGTTCTTGACGGTCAGCTTGTTCAGTTCGCGGTAGTCGATGCACATACGAAAGGATCCGTCTTTCTTTTTAACGAAGAGTATTGGGGCTCCCCAGGGGGACGAGCTCGGACGAATAAGACCGTGATCCAAGAGTTCCTGTAGCTGTTTCGACAGCTCTTGCATTTCCGGTGGGGCTAGACGATACGGTGTCTTAGCGACCGATGCTGCACCAGGAACTAGGTCTATCCGGAATTCCACTTGTCGATGCGGAGGTAGCCCGGGTAAATCTTCGGGAAAGACTTCAGGGTGATCCTTGACTACTGGGATATCTTGTACACGGATCTCCTTGGGTTTACGTTCGACAACGTAAGCGAGAAATGCGTCACAGTCCTTCTCGAGGTACTTGCGCATTTTCATGGACGATACGATACGGAGTGGTCGTCCGGGTTTGTCTCCTTGAACAACTAGAGTTTCGGTGTCAGAAAGAGGGATGCGGATAAGTTTGTCGAAACAGACGATCTCGGCTCGAAAACGAGAGAGCCAGTCCATTCCGACGATCACATCAAAGCTTTTCAGCTCGATTGGAATCAAGTCAATAGGGAAGGTTTTATCAGATAGGCATATGGAACATCCTAGGATTATATCCTTAGCTTCGAACTCCTGACCGTTAGCGTACTCTATGGTGAAGCTATCCTTAAGAACCTTAGATCCTAGGTCAATAGGGAAGGTTTTTCAGCCCCTCAATCGAACAGGACTGATGCATAGTGGTTATTAACAGGAAACATACCGTTCACCGCGTTCGGATCCTGTCGGGCTTCCTCCGCTGTGAGTGCGAATGCACGTCCTCGACCTCGCCCGCCTTGGTTCGGTTGGGCGTTCCAGAGTCTCGGACAAGCGTTCCGGAAGTGTTGGTCACTCCCGCACTCGAAGCACACCGGCTTCTGACCTGGGACTATCACCCTTTCCGTGCAGTACTTAGCGAAGTGCCCTACTTTCTGGCATTTTAAACACACCGGGCAGTTCCCGTGGTGGTGGAAGTTGCACTTATCGCACTTGGGGTTCGTCCCCGTGTATCGAGCTCCAGTTGGTGGTGGTGGCGGTGGTGCTACTGCTGCTACGGCGAAGTTTCGGGTGGTCTTCTTCTTATTGTTGCGGTCGCTTCTTCTGGGGGTTTGGTCGGATTTCCTTTTCTCACCCGACTCCTTCTTGGAGGATGTAGGAGCGGTGAGTAAGTTGCTTGTGAGGCGGTGAGCTAGAATGATGGCACTTTGGAGGGTCTGGGGTTCAGCTGCGATAACCATTCCTCTGATCTCGTGAACAAGACCGGAGACATAGCGGTCGATTTTGTTCTCTTCAGGAGTTACCAGCCTCGGGACCAGTCGAGCCAACTCATGAAATCGGGTAGTATACCCTTCGATGTCGTTTCCGACCATCGTGTGATCCAAGAGCTCGGCCTCGAGCTTCTTGATTTCCCCTTTGGGGCAGTACTCCTCTATCAAGAGGTTCTTGAATTGATCCCACGTGAGAGCATAGGCGGTCTCGCGTCCTCTGTTGCGGACCACGCTGTTCCACCAAGTCAGTGCCTTACCGTGTAGTACGCAGGAGGCGTACTGCACTTTATCAGCTTCGGCACATCTGCTGATGTGCAGCACCGACTCGATGCTCTCGAACCAGGACACCATTCCTACGGCACCAGTTGTGCCATGGAACTCCTTGGGCTTGCAGGCCATGAAGCTCTTGTAGGTGCAAGCAGGAGGGTTCGGGTGTTGTTGTTGGTTCTGGTTGTTGTTCTGCCGTTGCTGTTGTTGCTGCTGCTGCAGCTGGTTATGGTTGTTGACATTAGCATTGATCCCCGCAGTGATTTGAGCGATCATGTTGGGCATCGCTGCGTTCAACTGAGCAGCGACTTGTTCAGCAATGATACTGGCGTTTGAACGAGGTGCCATGATTCTACAACAAACAACAGATTCAGTTTAGAATGCACGATTGGAGTATGATAAGAATATAATCCAATGAACAAGTTAACAACCACGCAAGAGTAATATAACAGAGCAGATTGTACACGCACGACAAGGATTCAAGAGATTCACACGACAAGGACTCACACACAAGAGAATAGTTCAACCATAACACAGTATTCATACGACAAGAACAACAATAGATAATAAAAGATGAAAATTTCATTCATTAATAATAATAAGGTCGAGTACAAGGTTCAAACGGAAATGAAGTACAATACAATACAAGGGAAATAAATAGATATGGCTCGGAGTTGTGTACATGGAAAATTACAACTCGGCCTACAATACAATAATAAAGGAGAAAACTAGTGGCGTTTCTGTAGAAGCATCTTGGCAGCAATGATCGCCAATAGGGTCCCCATAATCAAGCAAACTCCCACCATACCTTGCACCGTCCGGGCCGTGGCCTGAGCCGCAGCGAGGTGTCGCAACGCCTGCTCTGACAACCGATGCGCGGCATCGGAGACCTCACAGAGGAGAAGCCCTTGTTGCTGGGCCTCCTCGGAAAGTCCCCTTACCTCGCGGTGGAGGTGCAAGAAAGCGGCAGGAGGGGGAGGCTGTAAGGTAGGCGGCATCCTCTACCTAGCTACGTCAGCGTCTCGGGCCCGCTGCATCTCCTCACGCTCGAGCTGTCGCTCCCACGTGTAATGGTCCATCATAGAGGTGCGTGGAGCCTCGGGAGGTGGGTGCCCGAATGGAAGATTGGGGTGGTGCAGGTCTGGACGGACCAGCCTGCTGTCCAGCCATCCGATCAGGTAGTCGACCTGGAAGGACGACCTGCTTGCGCGCCGTCATAACGACGCGGGGTCCACGCCGTTGGGGCGGTGCTGCGACGGATGCCAGTGGAGGTGGTGGTAGTACCGACCTCGGGCTGGACCCGATGCTACTCGACACAGCCATGGAGGTGTCCTCCGTGGGGTCGGTGGTCTGGTGGCGGAGGCTCTCCGAGGCGGTGTGGCCCTCGGAAGCCTCGCGGGATGACGCGGCTCTCTGTTGCGAACGGGTCTGGGATCGCGAGGGTGATCGTGAACGGGACGACTGAGACATGACGGATCTGCGACACAAGGAGTTTCGTAAGTATGGGAACAAGGTAATATTAAAGGAAAAACGTGTAAGGAAATGCATGTAAGGGTCAATCACGTGAGATCGGGAAGTAGTAAGACCGGGAATTTTCGACTCGAAAACCGTTTAACATTAGTAATTACGTTCCGTCCTTGCATAAGTCATTTTGAACTAGGCATGGGTGATCAGGCCATGCATAGTTAAAAACAATCATGCAATCGCGAAATTAATTCCCTAAAGTTTGAACCCATAATGATTTTCCGAAAAGCCTTGGTTATAGTTTGGTTTCGAAAACTTTTGAAAAATTTTTAAAACCGTTTTCACTATAACCTGTGCTCTGATACCAAGTCTGTCACACCCCGCTATAGCGGAAACAGGAGATGTGAGAGCTGGAATATCATTACACGGGTTATAATCAAAGTAAACGGTTCAAGTCATTGCATTAAAATAATTTAGTTCATAATTCGAAATCAACCAAGCCGTTTAATTGTTTAACACAAGTACATAATACAAAGTTTCAAAATAAATTCCCAAAATAAAAGAGGTCTTTCCCAAAGTTTCGCCTCACGTGACCATACCGACCCTTTCCATGCCATGCACTTCGACACTTACACTAGTTTCCTGAAACATAAGATAAAGTGTCAACTACATAACGTAGTGGGTGAGTTACAGTTTTGAGTTTCTCGATAAAAAAAAAGTTTCCAAAAAGAAAATATATATGTAATAAGTATCATAAATGAAAAGGAAGCGGAACGGCGCTAAAACATATATATTTAAAAAGTTTCGAACGTACGCAAGTAAAGTAGAACTCGTATCATAAAAGTTGTAGCGGAATCAATCGCTAAAATAGTGTATATGCGTAAGTAATATGTGATTAACTAAATTCGTAACTTGTATCAATCACTTGGCTTAATATACCGTAAGTCTACACTAAACCGATTGTCTGGTCAGATCTAGCCCCAAAGTTTCACGATGTTTGAGTTTCCACCTGATTCTAGTAATATGTACTTAGGTCGCGAACCACAAGCAAGGAGTGACCTCTCCTAAGTATCGATACCCATAATACTAACGGCTATTGCTAATAGTGTATAGTGTTTCTGTTTCTCTAAAACGGGGCAATTTGAACTCTGTTTCTAAAAATAGTAGTAAGCACATAACGAGTTTATATTCTCATCAACGATTGGTTTCGCTTACAAGTAACCTAAATTTAGTTGAGCCAATTAACGGGGCATTATCACATTTTACGCATATAAGTTTCACAAGTTTCATAAGATTCCAAAGTTTCACAAGTTTCATAAGTTTCACAAGTTTCACAAGTTTCATAAGTTTCCAAAGTTTCACAAGTTTCATAAGTTTCCAAAGTTTCACAAGTTTCATACGAGTTTCAAAAAGGTTTCATAAAAGTTACATAAACAAACACATCTTATGTTTCCCAAAAAATAATGTTTAAAAACAGTAAAGATAGTGGGGTTGTAACTCACGGGTTAAGAAGAAAAGATTCGAGTGAGCGAGAACGGAGCGGAACGCGTCGGGAATCAAAGATGACCTAAAACACCGAAATGTTGTATAAGTATAATTAGTATGATTTAAGTTATGTTAAAGTTCCATTTTAACATTTTTAAATCTTAAACTTTAATACTTTAAATTCTGTCCCAAAGTTTTATTATGGAAAGGTTATGTGTTAATACGTGTTCGTGTACGTTTAAGGTCCGATTAGTCCGATTATGTACAAGAGAGTCAATGTCCCAAGTCAATATGTATAAGTTACAAAAATGTTAAGTCGCTGAGTTTGAGTATAAGTTTACGGTGAAATTTGGGCAGCGCTTCCGCGCTATAAAAATTTAATCCATTTTTCAAAACACTTTCCCGCTTTAAACGAACAATTTAAACCATAATATACGATAATACAAGTGTTTCAAATCCTCAAACTTTCCCAAACCATTTCTTTATTAAAAACAGGAAGCTTTCAAGGTTATATAATCTGTGGTAACTTATTTGAGCTTATTTTACCGTTTAAAGTTCCCAAAACGACGTTTTTATTGAACAGCGAGATCCAGACAGCGGCTGGAGATATTCGGCCGCCGGCTGGACCTTAGCCGCCGGCTGGAGGCCTTCGGCCAGTTTCTTGTTTTTCGGTATTTATCGATTTTTAGCCCGTTTTAGTGTTAGATTCATACATGCAATCTGTTATAAGTCCAATATATTCATTTTTAAGAAAAAGTCACAGTTTCTTTTAGATTTATATCCTCAAAATGTAGATCTATGAGAAAAACCCGTTTTTAAGCAAGAAAGCGTTTTAACTTTTTAGAAAAACACTTTTTCAGTCCATGGATCATCCATGCAAGTAAAGATTTATGTAAAAAGAGTAAAATGGAAGAGTTTTACCGAAGGAAAGCTTTAGGTGACGGTTGGATGTGAATCTAGCTTCAAAATGGTGACAACCGTCAAAAATTTAGGTACCTGTTCAGTTACTATATCGGTTCGAAACATTAATTACTCTTTTATCGTGTTCGCCTTGTTCTAGTTCGTAACTGCTGAGTCTGTACTTTGTCGGAACTAGTGTCGGAATAACTTCCGGAATCAATTATACAAGTCCTAATACCAAGAAAACACCTATTGAACTTTCCTAAGTTCATAACAAATCATACGTAAGAACTTTCAATTAACAAAAAGGTCCAACGAAGCAATAACGTAAAAACGAAAATCAGATAAAACCTGAAAAATCACCCGGTGCGCAGCACCTCACGCCAGAATTTAAAAAATTTTACAACTTTGGTCCTTGTCTCGTTTTTGTAAACTTTCAACCAATCAATCTCGATTGGCAGGCCATAATTACTGGTTTTAGCCAGTACCAATACCATACACTACCATTTTCTTTATTCATTTTGTTAAATCTTTTTCATAAACAAAAACACACACATTACACTTCTCTCTCAAGTTTCTCTCTAAAAGCTTTCAAGAAAACCTTCATTTCCAGAGACTTTCCACCATAGAAATCAATTATTTATCCATACAAATCGTCCAAATCATCTAGAGAAGCAAGGGGGTGTCGTTTATTTCGAAAAGGACTAAGCTTGTAAAGATTTTTGAAGCATAAATCCGACCAAAACTCATCATCCAAGCTTTTCCCTCCGGTAGATTTCTGTCTTTATACTATTTTTATACAAATAATCAATTGCATGTAAGATCTAACGGTTGAAAATGTGTTTTTGTACAAATCTATGACTTTTTATGGTCAAAAACGTTTTTAACCGAAATAACCTTTAGATCCACGGTTTTGTAACCAAAAATGCTTTATAAACGGTTAAGAAGATGTTTTAATAAGTTTAAACTCTTATATTTGAAGAATATCGGTTTGCATGTTAGATCTAAACAATAAAAATGAGTTTTTGTAAAGATTTATAACACTTTTATACAAGAACGATTTTTATCAAAATAATACTTAGATCTATGTTTTTGTGGATAAAAGTTGTTTAGAAACTATAAAAATGGTGTTTTACAAGATATCTACTGATTGCATGTCGAAATCTATGGGTGACAAAACGTTTTTAGCAAAGAAATCACAAAACGGTGAAGAACAGCAAGGAGGTGCGCAGCACCCCCTGACAGGTGCCGCGCACCGGGCTGTTGTTCCTCCCGGAAATCGTCGTTTTGGTTGTTTAAAACTTGTACACACATTCTGGACTTTTGTTAATAATATTATGGGACTGAGATGAACAAAACTAATAATAATAGTGACTTGTATTGGACTCTTTGGACTTATTTGGCTTGTTATGAAGTTATTATGTGTATATGCATGTTTTGTGAGCGGAAACGGTTGTAGGTTTTGGACACGAAATTTGGGGCGCGGAAGCGCTGCCCAAATTTCGTTAGAAAACCTGAACCATTTCAGTAACCTAAACATGTCTAACGTAATAATAACTTTAACTTTGAACTTTTCGGACAAAAATAAACGTTAACCGCTTCGGACCAATTTTGGGGACAATTTTGACTTTAACATCTAATTATAAACAAAAGTTACCTAATCTCTTATATAAAGTAACCTAATAAGAAATTAACTTTTGGACAATCTTGGTATTCCTAGGCATTCCGTGATTCCCGGCTCCTTTTCCGACCGATTCCGAGTTCACTTTCTCCGCAAACCGTGAGTTACACCCCTCCTTACTCTTACATTTTAAGTACTCTTTTTGGGGGAAACATGAGATCAAATTAATTTTTTTTTGAACTATGTCTTTTGTGTGCAACTACTTATTGAACTATTTTGACTTTTAGAACTTATTGAACCATTTTGACTTTGGAACTTATTGAACTATCTTGACTTGGAGCTTTTGAACTATTTGGACTACCTTTCTATTTATGGAAGCTTTCGAACTACCTTCTATTTTTAGAAACCTTTGAACTATTTGAACGACTTTCTATTTTTAGAAACTTTTGAACTATTTGAACGACTTTCTATTTTTGGAAACCTTTTGAACTATTTGAACGACTTTCTATTTATGGAAACTTTTGAACTAAATGAGCTATTTTGGAACTTTGAGAACTTTTGTACTACTTTGGAACTATTTTTGTACGAACTATTTGGACTAATATGCGTAAATAACATCAATTGTTCGGATTGGCTTACTTTAGACTCCCTAGGTTTGCCTCCTCGGATACTTGATTAGACATTGATAGCTTGGTTGTATTTAGGTGCAAAACCCTAGGTGAAAATATAACACCGTAAGTACGGACAAAAAGGCTTTTTGAAAACGGAACGAACTAAATGCCCCGCAACTTTTCTTGGACTGGACTCTACACACTATTAACACAAGCCGTTAGCATAGATTATGGGTATCGATACTTAGGAGCGGTCACTCCTTACCAATGGGTAGCGACCAAGGTACATATTGCTAAGTCCTCGCGGACTCGGACTTTAGACTGGACTAGTGGGCAGGTACTTGACCAAAATCGGATTAGTGTGTAAAACTAAATCTTACGAATATTAAGCTTAGTGGTTGGTACAACTCGAGGATCATAGGTCTTTACTTACGCATACACGTACTTACTGTCTTACATATGTGGATTAATCCACCGCTGAGGTAATGACTACGAACTTTTTGCTCGCTACGCTACTTGACTTTTGAACTTAACTTGGAACGTACTTGAACGTACTTGAACTTACTTGAACTTACTTGAACTTATTTTGAACTTATTCGGACTTGAACTTATCTTGAATTTAAATTATTCTTGAATTTTTAGCACTTGGACTTATCGAGAAATTCTTGACTTCGAACAAATCTTGAACTTTCACGACTTTGGACTTGTCTCGAACTTTTATGAACTTTCAAATTGAAACTTTTCTTCAATCTATAAACTGTAACTCACTCACTACGTTTTCGTAGTTGACACTTTATCTCATGTTTCAGGAACTAAGCGTAAGTTATGAAGTGCATTGTTCAGGCGGGTCAAGTCTTTTATGTGAAGTGTACCTTGGGGAGAAGACCTTATTTTGGAAATTTTAATTAAAACATTTTTGTTATGTACTATGGTCTTACGTTGAATCTTGGTTGTATCTTTGACTTGTACTTTTCAATTTAAATCTTAATGACTTGAACCGTTAATTTTAGTGTAACCCGTGAAATGATTCTTGGCTCTTCACATTCCGTGTTTCCGCTTTAGCGGGGTGTGACAAAAATGGTAGAGAAACTCTTCCAAAACCCGATTTTTAAGCTCCCTTTTGCTACCCCTTACTTTAGGACGATTTTGTGTATGATTCTTATGGATGATTTTGTGTTATTGCTGCTGTTTTTGTTGGAAAATTCACTGGATTTGTTTGGTGTTCTTGAGAGGAATTTCTAGAGAGATTTTAGAGAGAGGGAGTGTGATTAGTGTGTGTATTTGAAAAATGAAGTTTGAGAGGGAATGGGGAAGTAAAAGACTGGTATGGGAACTCACAATTGTCATAAAAGGGGGTCCAATCCGTGATTAAAACGTTTAGCCAACCAAGAGACATGCAAAAGTGAGTCACCATCCACTGGACAGCGGGATTCAGCCGCCGGCTGGCCATATCCAGCCGCCGGCTGGAACCTTTCAGCCGTCGGCTGGATGGCAGTTTCCAGCTTTGTGACGTTTTTAGTTTTCCGTTATTGTTAGTTGTGGACTAGAATTTTATTAGTTTCCGTTGTGAACTTAGTCAAGTTCTTGTATAGTTTCTTTGGTGTTAGGATTTATAAGTTGATTCCGACTTTGGTTCCGACATAATAAAAGACACAATATGTACGAACTAGAACAACACGATCACGATAAAAATGCAACTACGAGATTCGAACCGATATAGTAACTGAGAATCACCTGAATTTTTTACGGTTGTCACACGATTGATGCCGCAAATATTATTTACTAAGTTTTGCTACACTTGTGTTTGTACAAACTTTAGGGTATTGCTATGCCCGTTGCTTCGAAACTTTTAAAAGTATATAAATTTTAAGCGACTATATCCGCTAACCTTCTTTTATGAAACTTTTTACTTTTATATACTTAACCGAAACTTTTGTCGAGAATCCTAAAATGTAACTCACTCACTACTTTTTGTAGTTGACACTTTATCTTATGTTTCAGGAAATTAAGTGTAAGGATGAAGTGCTTGTCATGGACGGGTCAAGATGGTTGCGTGAGATCTCTATTGGGAAAAGACTTGTCCATTTCTTTTGGGAATTTTAATTGAAACTCCAAATTATGTATTTGTGTTGAAATACTGAATGACTTGGTTGTTTTTGAAATTGTAAACTCTTTATTTATTTAATCAATGACTTGAAACCGTTATGTTTTGTTATGACCCGTGTAATGGTATTCAAGCTCTTCACACTTCGTGTTTCCGCTTTAGCGGGGTGTGACATGTGAAGGTGTGAATTTGAAGACTTGATTACCCTATTTTGAAGACGGTGCTATATTTTTTGTTTATCTTGATCTTAACATTCTTGAACTTTTTTCATTCATTCTTACATTGTTACGAAATCGATACTCGTTTCTACATCAGGAAATTGTTTTAATCAGAATTCTAAGAGATTATGCCTATATTTCGGTTACTTCATTACTTCAAAACTCGAGGAGACACATTAATTCTCGCCATATTCTTTTGTAAGGATTCTTGTATTGACACTTTGAGATAAACATTTTATTCGGTAACAGATTAATGTCCCAGTAGAAAAACATCAATTTTCTCCTATCTCTGTTCATTTTCAAGTTTTGGTTCCTTCTGCAAAGTTGTTTAGAACGTCAAAATTTACTTATCATACGAGAATCAGACCCCAAACCATTTTCATGATTTATACTAATCTGCTCAAATGAAATCGTTGCCTAAACGTTCCTTCTCGAGCACCACTCAAAACTATGTTTTTTAGTCTCGAGTTGGTCGGAACTAACTCATCTGAACTCGTGTTCTCTCAAGCTATGGGTGAAATCGACATATGAAGTCTTACAACGTGCTCGCTCTAATTAAGATTCTTTCCGTTCTTTACCATAATTACTTTTATTCGTGGAAATCCCTTAAACCGAAACTAGTTCCCAATGATGCGATCGTATCGTTTCGTCCCGAAAGTCCACTCGTGATGTATCTGCCTCCCCAAAGTGATAAACCATTCAATTCTATCAATTGATAAGCAACACTCTCAAAACCATCTAGATTTGTAAACTAGTTAACTTCCTTATCAGTCAATCTATACAAACCGGAAAAACTCTTTTCTCTATTTTCTCAATCAAATCAGGTGTTCTCTAAGACGACATTTTCGTCAAACCCTAGTTTATTCTCAACTACCTTGAGAAATTGCTATCTTATTCGCCCTCGGTTGTAGAAAAAGATTTTTACTTTGATTTATACCTATCCGGTTTCAATCTGCTTGTCACTTTCGACACGTTCCTTCGGTAAGACAGCTATTCTAGCACGAGAAGAATTTGATTTCCCAAACTTCATTGTATCCGATTCCGTATGCTTTAAGCATATCCCTCCTTGGTTGTGTCATCAATTTCCATGAGCGTTTTACTACAAATAGTTTTCCGAGTTAAACTTTATCCTTGAATTCTTTATCATCGCAGTTCTTATCGAAACCTCGAGGTGACCTTAGATGCGACTCGAGACAGAATACGGTAACATCTGATGTCTATTACTTCATCACATATGATTCTCGAAACCTTTTGGAAATTTATTCTTATACGTAATCACGAGGAGAATACCTATTATGAGTTGAAACTCAATAACTCGTACCTCACTAATACCCATACGACTTTCATATGTACTGAGATCTTCAACCGATATTGCTCTGTGCGTTAGACTTTTGATATCACGAGATTAATTGCAAGCGTTGTGCATTAAAACCACTAGGGTTTATAGCTTTTTGATAAGGTCCAATCCAAACGAGACCCGAGGAAATATCAAAACCGTGAAGTTTAAACGAAAAACGTATACGTGTGGGAAATGGCAAACACATCGATTTCCATGTTCACCTGCCATGGTTGTTATTCGTCATAGAGGTGAACAGTCAGTTGATTATGTAGACAAAGTTTACATAAAGGAAACATATCAAAGACAATGTCGTTCCAATTTTTAACCGCTTCCTCACTGTGCTTATTGGGCAGACCGAGGGTGGAAAATTCAAGATGATCTCTCTAGACTCACCACGACAAGAGGGCGAATACGTTCAAGAAGAATACCTAACGAAATGGACGTTCAACCTTCCGGTGAGCCTGGAAGATGTACCATATGTCACGAACCAGACGAGGTCATAACAGTCGAACTTGTGGAAATCCCAAACCGTTTTTCATGTAGTAGTTTGTTTTTCTTTAATTTTTTGTAATATTTGTGTTTTCTTATCATGTCTTCTAATGTTTGTGTCTATGAGAATTATTATTAGTAGTAGTAGTATTTTAATTAACGGAATATTAGTCCACATTTGCAACTTATATTTTTATTTTCATCTTAATAAACGTTTTAAAACTAACCAAATTTGTAATAATAAACATAACAACATAAGAAATATTATTACAACAACCAATACATTAATAATAATGACATACGAAATACTAGAACAATACGAAGAAATACAACATCAACAAATACATTAAACCGTATGTCTCCAGTAAAAACTATCGTCCATAAATTCTCGGACATTTTTTAAAATCTCCTATTGTACATCATTTTGTATGTATTATTGGTTCAGATATTTATGGAGGTTATGTATAAACCGACTAACTTGTGCAACGTTTGTGAATGCATTGACACCAATTGATTCTCTTCCCATACCAAAGAAAGTGATTTCGTGCACAAAAAAAAATATCTATTATCTCATTTTCGTATTTTGCCTTGACCTCATCAAAATTTTCTTCTGGAATACTTGCATAATCCCTATTAAAATGATAAACTCTAATGTATAGATATTAAACTACAACAAAAACCAACAGTTTTTTAGACAACATATGGGGATAAGTATGAAATCGACATCCCACCAAACAAGATATGGAGATTTAGTTTCACTTGTTGGTTTAACAAGTTTATGCATTATGACACCCGTAAACATTTGGTTAAATGTTTTAGGTATAACGGCAAGCCGCTTCAAAGTACTATTTACTTCCCTCTGAAATTCTCGTTTAGTGGCCTCTATATCCACCCATCAACGTGTTGTGTTGGAAAAAAAACATATTGATAAAATCATAAAAATAATTGAATATAAACCACTGTTGTTAAACTCGCTATAACCGACAATTCGTTGTTTTGCATCTCTCCAAACAATACACCCCAAAAGTTTCTATAGCATTTGAAACTTTGTGGTAACAACAAAATGAGACAATATTGATCTTCTTATCTTTCTTCCTCTATATCCATCAAGATAGAATGTTTGTGTACTATCGCCTAAAATGATTTTCGTCTCCAACAACGTTTAAAATTTTCATTGATTTCATTTTGCACTCTATTTCTTTGCTCTTCAAGTCTAACGAGTTCTTCGCGAAGATATGCAAGTCGTTGCGAGTTTTCCATGTTTATGTTTTTGGTATCGGTTGAGGTTGGATAAATGTTGAGCGTAAAATATATGATATTAGTGTAAATAATAAATGTAAGATTGATGTTTCATGCATATATATATAGACGTTTATAGTAAATACAATACAAATAGATGAAGGCAGGCACTTGGAATATACGTTTTTACAGCTGGAAGACTTAATGCTGAGGGTTCGCACTTGGTAAGTTCGTTCCCTCAAAGTGGTGTTTTAAATTAAACTTTGTGTAGTGGATACACGGCTAGCAGGTATGCACTTAGAAGGTGTGTTTAAGGTAATTTTAAACATGGTTCATAAATTCGGATAATGTTGATATCTTCCCAAAAAGCCATTTTAAAAAAATTTCTTAACAGTTGATACTCTAGATTGATTCTTCTTAAAATGAAAACTTAAACTGAAAAGGTAAATGATCTCAAATATAAGTACATTAAGCAAAATAAATATAAACATAAAGTTTCAAAAGTAAATTTCAATATTGCATTCCCATCAATAAAACTTGATCACCTGAATAGTAAAAAGGTCTACCGGTGTACCAAGACTTTGGGTTTTCTCTTTCTCCCTTGCCGATCGCTATATACCAATAGCCTATCTATCTCTACCTTTACTCACAATACACAGGAAAACGACTAGCAAACAAATGTACAAAAAATATACCACCCCATTTCTACAATATATACATCAAAGAAGCCATGTGTCAACTGCAAAAAGTGTGAGCGTAATTCACAAACCCGCCTCATACGCCCAAAAGGTATCGGGATCAGGACAAAAGAGCGAAAAATCTTCAATTTCTAGGTTTGCTATGTGCCAGTCAACAAAACGTGCTTGGATCACCTTGAATAGTACCAACAACGTTGGTAAGAACCACCAGTCCTCGTCCTCACTGGTTTCACAAGAAATTTGTCAGATATAGAATAGTCATTTTTGGGTTATGTTTTATCTTTTACAAGTTAAATCGGAGAAGTAAAAACTTGGCTAAAAGGAAAAAAAAAAAAAAAAAAAAAAAAAAAACCAAAGTCGAACTGGTCAAAAGTCTGGAAAAATTGTACCTCAAATACAGTCGATCTGATCAATTTATTTACAAAAACTGATGAGTAGTGTAATCAAATATATCACACGTTATTTATTTACTTAGTTTGTTATATAAGAATGTCTCATTCTGATTGCAAAGGTTTCTGGCAAAGTTCAAGATAAATCATCTATTTACCTACCACTACAAACTTGGTTAGCATGATTCTCAGTTGATATCATTAAATGATGTTTTAGGATTTAATTTAAACATAGTTCAGAGTACAAATTTAAGAGAAACCTAATATGTACAATTAAAACCGTCATAAATTACCTCCTATTTTTCCATGCATTCGGCTCTTTGTACGTCCGGAATGACAAAAAACCATAATGAATCATGCCACATGTGAATGCCACAGCCTGTATAAAGTCGATAAGAGTGAGCTAATCAAACAAAAAGATCTGTATCCCCCAATGACAATAAATATAAATATTATAGCATCTGTTACTGTGATGTGACTACATTTCAACATGATTTTCCACCGTTTCTATGCTTCTATTAGCACAAAATATAATATCTGAAATTCCTTATAGTTCCAAATGAATACTCTTAATACCATTAAGCCCATAAGAGTATTAGGGGTAACTTACAAGCTTACTAGCATATAATCTTCCAAGCACATGATGAGAACTTACAATGTTTGAAACTGAGGTAGCATTCCACAGTGCATAGATTCGAGCAAGTGAAGCTCTTCTAGGACCTCTACAAAATAAGGCATTTAAACCAGCGGGAAAGGGAGAGAGCAACGATAAAGGAAGAATAAGTAAAACAGCTAGAAATGCCCCAAGAGAGATCCAATAGAATTCAACCAGGATGAGTAGTGTGACAGAGAGATCCGATAAGAGCAAGATACAAATCAACAGCTGTAGGGTATCCTGAATCACATAAATGTAACTAAAAATCACATTGATGAATGATAATGACTCTCTTAGCAAAATAAGTAGAGGTGGCAATTTCAACTAATTATGGGGCTATGTAACACGACAAACTGGTAAAACGAGCTTAATAGGGAACATGTCGAAAGTCACCCAGAGTGTACTTTAATGCATAAAACATCCTAGATCATTTTATTCATAAAACTAGATTATTATGAGGCTAAAATAGTTTTCAACTAATATTTGACACTTTATAAGAAGAATTTAAAACTTTGGACATAAAATATTGTGGATAATACAACTTGACCTATTCAAAAATTGCTCGCTTTAAAACGTACCCACCCTGCCCGACCCGCCAATTTGCCATCTTTAAAAATACGTTTAGTATAGTAACATACCTGCCGTCCAGTAGGTCTTGTGTTGTGCAAAAATAAAGAAAACGGAAAGAAATAATCCCTTTGAAAATCCAAGGACTTCAAGGAAGCGTCATTGATGATACCTCCATTAACTCCTCCTGCTACCCTTTTACGAGTTAATGCGTGACTAGCATAAGATTGACTCGGTTGCAGCTGCTTAACAATCTTCTCTGGAATATTTGTAATATGCCTAGATGATATACAGATCGATTTAAAAAATAAATATAAAATCTTTTACAATGATGAGATAAGATCTGAAAACTAATACTGCATGCAATAAAGTTACCTTGGTGACTCTTGACTGTTTTCTATCAAATCAGGACGGTGGAGGTTGTGAAGAGGTTCATCACAAACAATTACCAATATACCCAACTGAAAGAAACCGCTGGCAGTGGCTTGAAACCATCCAAGTTCAATTTTGACCCCATGAAATTCCAGCTGAGGGTTTGCATGTGTTTTTAACCAATTGATAACAGGAACTAAAGCAGAGCGTATTGATCCACTTCTCACGGTTCTCAACTGGGCATTTAAACCAGCTACCAAACGATTCCAGACAGATGAAGGAATATGCTGGCCAATCACATAAGTCATGTCAGAAAACGAAGTATGCCTCGGAGGTGGCAATTTGGACTCATTTCATTATAAATAGGTCAAACAGGTAAATGCATAAGATTTATTTAGAAAGAAAACAGGTCAAATGGGTCGAAGTCATCCAGATTGTATCTTCAAGGCATAAAGCCTCCTGTCTCACCTTAAAACAATTATATTATTACTGAAACATTAGGTATTTTAATAATATTTGACACACTAATTGTTAAAATAAAGGAAATAAATTTACGAACAAGTGTTTCGGATCTACCAACCCATGCCAAGAAAAACATTACGACCAATTACCCAAGCGACCCATTTCCACCTCTACTTAAGCAATAACAGAAGATATATCACAAAAAAAGACCTGTCCTATAAGATTTGTCAGCAAAGTATCACTATGAAGATTGTAAGGCGACATGTAGCTTCCACCTCCACCAAAAATTATGCACATCGGGAATCTTTTCTGAATACTTGTTACCATGTCTAACCGCTTCTCATCACCACCCAAGAAGAAATCAATGTATGCAACTACTAAATCTGGTGTTGCACCAACCTGCCAACAATATCCCAGTTTAAGTATAAGACAATGACGGGAGAGCTTACTTTTATTGATAATCTTGAATTATAAGAACATAAACCAAAACTTATAAGTCAGACCTTCATCCCTTTGTATAAAGCTCTTGACCGGCATGACCGAAGACAAGAATGATCATATTCAGACTTAACAAAATCCTGAAGCCGATTGATTTTATATCTCCTACGCCATTGTTTCCAGGACCAGCCACAAGGGTAAGCAAGCAACGAAAGTATACTGTGGACTGATCCTTCCCACCAATCGTATGCAGCAACTGAATTTATCTCATCAATAAATCTGTTAAAAGAATCTTCATATCTGCATCTCAAAAATCGGGTTACTTGTCACATTTTCTTGCCAGGTAGAGGTTTCATTAAGCAGTTTATATATATAATTAAAACATTCAGGTCAATGACTGTTCTTACACAATATCAATGATTGCATCAGGAGGGGAGTAAGGGAGATGCCAGGGTTCTCTAAATGTATTGGGTCCCATGAAGTACATTCGATAGACATGGCTCTGGGTTTCATCAGCTCTTGTTCCTCGGACCTAGAAGAATGTAAATGATATAGGTTAAAATACTTGTGGCATACAGCTGCCACGTGCATATAGTTTCAAGGTGCATAGAAGAGACACTATTATTATAATACCTGAGATAGGGAAAGAAGAGAAGGAAAATGGTGGTGATTATTGTGTTCAACTGAATCTACTTTGTCATAAGAGAAAGTTTGACCGACAAGTTTCACTCGAAAAGTACTTAAAAGAACACCAAGAAGAATCACAACACATGACAGCATAAGAGCAAAAGCCCATGGCCCTCCAAATGCGTATATCAGCTCTTCAAGAGCCGTATAACAGTTTGGCATCCTGTACTTTTCTGATCTGCATTTGTATGGGCAAAATGACTCTGAGACTCCACCTGCATCATTATAACTCAAAATGAGATAATTGGGCAGAAAAACTTTTGCACGGGTAGAAAGGGATCATTTTTGGCACAGGTAGAAACAGACAGGGACGGGTTGGCCAGGAACACTTTTGTCAAAATAATTATATGATTACAGAATAAAATTATTAAAATAATAATCTAATTGTTAAACCATCACCAAGGTGGCCTTAGGTTCGAACCTCCCTTGGTAAACAGCTTGGGATGGCCAAGGAAAGGGTTCAGAAACGGTCACGGGATACTCCTGTTAGGCCACTTACATCTGAGTCAAGGACTCTCCATCCCCAGGTAACCCGAAAAAATTTCCGTTTACCTGTTTAATAATGCTATTATTAATAGAATGATTTACAAGGCCTTGTGAATTTAATAGGCTTGGAAGGACTTTAGTCAGCTTTACCCGTTTTCTTTTGAGCTATTATTTTCTTTTACCAATTTAACCCATCAGAAAAAAGCATAACACCCTTTCATAAGAAAACGGGTCAATATTTCCACCTCTAGTAAATAGGTTACACTTGACATGTTTTGCAAAAACCAGAAACGAAAGGGTTGGTGGGGTACATACCCCTGTTCCTTATTTTGGTTTGTTACCTGATCAAAGAAAAATATTTCACAGATCAAACCTCTCACCTTCATGCGATGCATACACACCAATCCATTATGTGTCTGTATATATAGTAATATACAATACAGACATACGTATAGGGGTAGTAGTATTTCCAGGTATTCGAAGTATTCGAACCTCATACAGTGATCAAAATATCTACGGGGGCCAACAAGGGGATTTATTGTGTGGGATCCCTCTTATACTATTTCTAATCTCTTTTCCACACACACACACACACATCTTACTAGACATTCAAGTTCACATTTCTTGGGATGGGGATCTTAAAATTACCTCGAACATGCACGAAAGATGCACGTCTGGGAAGTTTTTCAAGGGAACAAGGTGTGCAAAGATCATCATCAGACCCTTCAACATCTTTAAAAGTGCCAACTGGACATTCTTCACAGAAAGTACCATAAAGCCCTTTAGGGCACTCCTTTCCAGTTATTGTACCATCTTCTCCAGGAAGAGCCTCCCCGTCCCCTTCGCCACCCCTATAATCAAGACATAATCATATTCAGTTAAGAAAAGAATTACGGTTAATATATCCATTAGAAGACTTGAAGAGAGTAATAACAGTTATTTATATATATAAAATGGGAAGCCTACCATGTGCTAATGGTACTATTTATCACTGCAAGAGGAACATATTCATCTCCTGCGCCAATCTTGGACCAGTGGAAATGAACTCTCCCACCTCCTCCACCGCCACCACCAAGAGGAACACCATGGCCTCCGGAAACAGACAAAGACGAGTTATCAAACAGGGAAACCGCCTGTATGAAAAGAAGAATTGTTCCACCAGAACCACCGCCTAATCCTCCAATCAGAGTACCATTGCTGTTTGTTGTCGTGTATTCATAGCTTTGACCATCAGCCCTCATTGATCCATATATGTCGAGCTTTGTAAGAGGCCATAGAATAGATCCCATCACTGACATAAGTTAAATCAAACAAAGATTACATAACAAATGTAGATTAAATTTCAATATTGAATATTAAACAATTTCTTTCAGAAAAAGATTACCAATCATTCCTCCGCCAGCAACGCGTCCAACAGACTCGTTAGGACCAAGAGTTCCACTTCCCAGTTCACAAGGAAGATCGGGTCTACCATATGTGCTACCACCTTCACTCAACCTTCCATTATACAATCCAGTACCCCCTCTGCCACCATGCCCAGCACCACCACCAGCTCCATTTGAATAGTTTCCCAAACCAAAACCATTTCGACAACCTGAAAAACATAATCCATATACTCAAGCATTTGTATAGTGGTTGGATAAAGGCAATGTCATTTCAGGGTTTAACGAAATACCTAATTCGGAAGCAGTTATCATGCCTTCTGTCTCCACAACCACACTCATTGCCCTGTGGATCTGAATGATGCTACCCTTAATTATGCCATTCACAACTATGTCTTCAACACGGCAAATCTAGAAGCAAATGAAAATAACTTGTTAATCGGCGCTAGCCAGATTTATCAGATGAACTCTTTTAATCATACGTATATAGCATTTGCAACCCTTAAAAGATCCAGTTCGGTTCAATTTAAAAAATAGTTCAGCCCAGATCAAAATAAACTTGCATCTTTTGTAAGTTGTAACCCAATCAAAATAAGGAAGCATACACTCAACCTTGAATCAAATAAAATAATATATTCATGCTTCACAAGTTTGAAAAACTAAACAATGGTAAACTGGAAAAGATAATCTCAGATATAGTATGAAATATTTTAGCTTTCATAGTGTTTACAAGATGAAAAAAGTAATTCATATATCAAAAAGAGCTGCTACATGCATCCACTAACTTTCCACTGGATGCTAAGAAATATTAGGAACTGTCATATCAAATCAAATATTATGCTCCAACCTGTATTAAATTGGGAATGCATATTCGAGTAAGTTTAAAGTGCTTCTTACTTGTAGTGAAAATGAAAGTGTGTCATTAACATGACAATCATCAGGAGGATAAATCAAATCTCTTGGACAAGCTGGATTTTCACAATGGGATTTGGTTACACTGCCAAATACAAAGTTCTTGCTAAAGTAAGTCAACATAGAAAACACCCAGCCTCTCAGCCAAACCGAATAAAAGTTTATACTCACATGGATTTACTCTGATCATTATCTAACGGGGCCTCAAGTAAAGAACCCGGCCCAATCTGTCAATAATAAGTGGTTTCACAAGAAAATCCCCAATTGGACTTGAGAAAAATATTAATAATAATAATAATAAAGCCCCCAAAATACAAACCAATAAAAGAGCTTACAGTTATGTTATAGAATAGTGAAAGGGAAAGTCTTTGTGCTTTAATTGCATCACCCTCACCGGTCAGCCTTAGAAGTCCTTGACCATAAACAGCCAAGTTCGTATTTGAGTTGATGCTCGAATTTTCCTGACAGAACAAACACAGCTACAAAGTTAGTACCAAGGAACGGGTCATTTTGGTTTACAATATATCTCTAATGGAAGATGGCAATTTCGACCCATATCCAAGGAAACGGGTCAATTTGGTTACAATATATCTCGAACAGGTCCAATGAGTAAACCTAAAAACTAGTAGCAGTGGATCGGGTCAATGGGTTGGAAACTGTCTAAAGTTGTATTCAAATGCATAAAACCGACTTATTTTGAAATACTAGGGGTATACCATCCTATGGGGGACATCACCCGGTCTCACGGCCAACATTGGGGAGGTAATTCAAGATACAGAGAAGCCAAAGGACATGGGGAAAAGTTTGAACCCTTGACATCCGTTTTGTGCTACATGTTACCACCAAGTAACCATTGTGGGGACAACATATTTGGCAAATATTAGCTTATAATTTTAATAATTTTTAAGAATACTGGCATTTGATTATTTACAAATTTATTAAAGCAACAAAAATTGACCATACCCGCAGAACAATAAGATTACGAACTTCAAGGACAGAAATAGTGTAAAGTGTGGTGCCACCACCATCAACTTGGATCTGGGAGTTCCACATCAGCAGCATTTTGAAAGTCGCTCGAAGTGCACCATATACCTTCATACATAGATGGGTACAACGGGATAAATGTAGAAACAAATGACAGTACTTCACGAACTGGAAACTAAAAAATATGATCAGAAAAAAAGAAGGGTGTTAGTTTGAACCTTTATGATGGAATCACTCATAAGAAGTTCTTCGGCAACAAGCTCAAACTCAGACACTGGATAATCGGACAACCCAAAGATGATTCTGCCTCCACACGCTAATTTAATTTGGCCTCTCACCTATATAGATCCAAACAGAGAGGATTAGTAAATGACCACTCTTGTTTAACGCATCCTAGTATGTGTATGTGTGTGTGTGTGTGTGTCTGCACGCACGCACGCATGACAAGCAGACAGGTAAATCTTAGGAGTCCAAAAATGCCTGGGCAACGACATGTCACCATAGTAATCTCTGATCCAATATAATGATTTAGAAACAGATCTATATGTATGAATAAATATATCAATCCAGGTATATAGCATCTGAATATCACATTAAAGGGGTTATATAAAAAAGAATGTAACCAACTTTGTTCTAATTTCTATTTCAGGTAACCATATTTTCCACCCATGAAAACCATCAAACATTCTAAATTTAGAGGAAAGGTAATCTTTCGCCTCGACAGTAGATAACCCACTTTTTCACATTACACTCGCATCTACCGAAAAGTCATATGCCTGATCACCATGGGTAACATTAACATATAGAGATTAACTAATAATCCAAAGTTTGAAAGTTTGAAGCTTTTTATGAGTGGATAAAAAGATGGCTTCCAAAGATAGAAATCAGACTTTAGTTAGAGACCTTTCAATGCAATAAACCCTATAATCATTTTTAAGCATAAAACATAAGTTATACATGCACACTCCGACACATTTGAACAGTAAATTTTCACCTGAACTCTACTCCAACGTAGGGGGACCAAAACTCTAGCATCATTTTCAATGTAAACATTAGTCCAGAGTGGGCTAGTGGAGAAAACAAGTAAAGGAGTTTCCGTTTCTGTGGTGACATTGTTATTGTCAACTCGTAAGCTCAGTAAATATGCATCAAAACAAGTGCCCGCTGCTCCACCATTCATTGGACAACCAATACTTTCACCACCTATGATACCACAAAAAATAGAAGTTTGTGTCTTGAGACATAACTATCAACAAAAAAAATCTAAGCCACTTACGCTACAGATGTTGAGTGTTAATAAATGTGCAGAATACTAAAATAATCCCAAAAATCAAATTGCCAACTAAAGTATGTGGTTGAGCATAACAGATGTATTGTGGTTTTGTCACAAAAGAAAGGAAAAGAAATATATTAATAGTTCGTTTTAAAATGAGAGTAATTAACTACTTTTTTTAATCACAACTACTACTGCCGCTTCGGGTTGTTTAAGTGGGTGCCTGGAAGTACATTTTGATTTGTGATACTTAATAATCAGAATTAGAACCAGATTTAACAAAAGTGTTTGGATGATCTGCTTTTTAAAGTTGTAATAATAAGATGATTAGATGTTTGAGTGATTGGCAAATTAATAAAATGACCACAAATAACAAGTACGTGAAGAAAAAAAAAAAGAGAGGTGGTCTGTGAAATGGAAATAGTAGTTTTCAAAAAAGAGAGGTGGTCTATGAAGCCGATTAGCTAATTATCTTCCACACACTCACAAGTAGATTATGTTTTTCGAAACAATAAAAACTGATTATTACGATTGCAAGTCCCAAAAATTATATAGTCCGTTTCACTAGGCAAATGCAACACCGCTCAACTCAATTATGATTCCTTAAAAACTGGATCAAATAGACGTGTGAAATCCCAATTCACTACTCCTTAAAACCTATTTGGATCAAGAAGGTTCGATAATCATGGTAAATTTAACAGGGTATATACAAGGGAGATAGAACTTTTTGATACTGACTTTGGCTCCAAGACTACAATATAGCCGTTCACAAGTACTTTTATAAAGGGGTTTAAAGTTGGGTTTTAGTGCGTTATTTCAGGTAATGATGATTGATATAGAGAATATGTTATTAACAAGAATATGGCAGAAAAGTGTGTGATCAGGACATACCATGTACTTTCACTTTTATCTCTTCTTGCTTGCTATGACAGTCGAGAGAAATTCTGCCTCCACCACCACCACCCCACCCACTTCCGCCAGATGCACTTACAATACCAAATCCCTTCCTATCCAATCCAAATAGAAGCAGTGTGAGAATGATTAGTATAAAACTTAATTAAAATATGCAGTACAAACTTCATAATTATGAACAGATGTTTAATAAAGATAATTTCATAATTAAAACACAAGGACAGATAGCATGGTTAAACATGTAAAATTTTATACACTGGCACGAAAAAATATCAAGGCACTAAAATAGCCAAAAGCTTATAAATATGAACCTATATCATTATTGGTACCTAAAGCAAGATTGTCGAGTTGCATATATAGATGCTTTCTAAGGATACAGAGCATGCAGTCTGATTCACTAATAGAAATAAACATGGCAGAACTTCCAATTTTTACCTAGGCTTCGTCTCACTAAGGTGTAATTTGGGGTGTTGACCTGATAAAGGTAGAACTTTTAAAAAGAACAAGTTAAGGAAGGATTTAAATGAAACCAAAAGAAAATTAATGGTGTAACCCAAATTAACCATTAAGAGAGACCGCCAAGTAGGGGTACGATACAAATTCACAAAACAATCCTCTTGAAACTAGACGATGCTCAGACAAAATGAACCTGCTCATGAGTCTCGGATTCCCTCTGATTCTTCTACACATTCTGAGATTATTATCAATCTGACATGATATTCTACTTTACTTTTTTTCCTACTGCAACTAAAAGAAACAACATAAATGCATAATTATAAACTCTCAATTCCATTAACTCCAAATATGTTGTTAGTATATGTATCTACATGCTTTTACAAGTTCTTATATTCTTTCACAAATAATCTTTACGTCCGTGACCCACTACATATATGATATGTCCACGTAAGAAAAGATCTTAGATGACTAAAGACTATGAATCAAGAGAAATATGCTCTTGGAGCTCATCAAAACTCGGTCTCGTTTAACTTTCTACCTATCAAAAATACACCTAAGAGCTCATTTGTAATAAGTGCATAGAGCTCAAAAATTTGGCTAATAAGGACATTAAAAAAGTTGAAATCGGACTTGCGGCTAGGATGAAGTGGTAAATTAACATTTTTTTAATAAAGTATATACATCAACATCTCTCGTAAGAAATTAAATTGCTAATAAGGACAACAATTCCCCAACGGTTATAATCATCTATTGTACATGTTTTGTTTCTGGGATCCGATATTTACAACTATTTAGAAGCTCACCTCAACATATTTTATTTCATGGATGATAGCATCATCTTTTTAATATATATATATGTATACAAAGAAAGAAGGAAACAAAGCAAGAGTGCATACAGTTTTAAAGCTTGTATGACAATACTTCCACCAGATCCGCCACCGCCATTTAGTCCGCCATGACCTCCTTCTGCTAGTAAAGATCCGTTCATATACAGAAGATCATTTACAATAAGCTTAACACGACCACCACCGTTCCCTCCAGAATTATGTTCATCTGACATCCCACCACCCTTGCTACCATAACTCCATGGATAGGGCAAAGTAGACCAAGCATATACATCCCCACCCCAAAACTTTGTATCATTTTCCTTTTTACAAGAAGCCCCTCGACCACCATGGCCACCACCAGCAGCGTCATTACCAACTGGAGTACCACTAGTTTGAGAAGGTGGTGTTCCTCCCATAGCTGTGGTGTTTATCAAGGAATTGGATCCCATACTTATATTAGTTGCAGGAAAATGACAGAACCAGCAACGATAGCAGCATCTTGTCCGATTTTTATATTCCCAGATATATTAAAGCTAATTACACAACCTTGTACAGGGCAAACAATGATAACACGAGGAAGAACCTCAATATTTCCATTGGCTAATACATAAAGATCACGACTTATATTAACATCTGCGTTTATTAAGCAGGTAGTGTCAAATGAACCTACACCTCCCAATTGTTCACACGAAATCTCGTTATACGACAAAGAAAAACTTGTAATAACATTATCAACACTTGGAGAAGATCCATAATCTATTTCATAAAGCCCCGAACTCAGAGAAAATGCAATACAAAACATATACCAAGCAAGAATGCACCAGGAAAGGTAGGCGTGAGGCATGATTAAAAGTTGAGTGCTACTTAAACCCTAAACCCAACATATCTTTGTTAGAGTTGATTGACCTGCAATCTTTGCTGTTTAGAAACGAAATACTAGTTAGTCCACAACTTATTTCAATAAAATCCTATTAATTACTTGGAACTTATATAGAGAGTGGTCGTAAGTGAATTTCTAAGAGCAAAAGAATAACAAGATACCCAATCGGTAACTCATATCAAACAGTTGGTGTGCATTACAATCGAATTCAATTTTTGGGACGATGATCATCAACAATTTGCGACTGAAGTGAAGTGAAAGAAAGATTTTAAAAGTAATTGAAAATAAGTGATTTGATGAGCTGTATAATATTATATTACGAAAACGAAATCCACTCATATCTACCCCTTTTTTTATTCATTCCATTCTTTCTTTATTTCCATATATTTTGATTTCAAATAGTCAAATACGAATCGATATTCATAAATACTCTTCTTCTTCCTTTTTTGTCTTGCCGTTGTATTCAATTTATTACTTCAATTTTTACATTCTTTATATAGCACTAAACATCCTCAAAGCTTTTCTTGTATGTATTTTTGGTTTATCTTTTAGTTCAAATTAATTTAACATTTGTACGTTGTTAAGACATAAATGAAATGTAAGAATTATATAACCAAGTGGAAGACGTGAACGATCTGGTTGATGGTTTGTTGGCCTACGATCCTCAATAAGTGAGGATTATCCTTCTTTAAATATTACTAACACCCTTAAAACGTTTCTCAAAGTGTTGACTTTTCTTCCTTCGAACCTTTAAGATTCTTTCTTAAGATCAAATGATATTTATTTCCGAATTTATGAGCATCGTAGGTTGGAAATCGGTTTGTTCACACCGTGACTTACTTGTTGACTTCGAGATTTTCACGTATCTCCAGTATCGCCGAGCTTATGGATCCTTCCCTAGCGAGCTTTTGCCATTCACTCGTCAATAAGATATTCACATTGTGACTTTTGGCGGTGCAGAACATTCATACTAATTTCACGACCCGACTTCTTATATTCACTTGTGAATATTTTGAATTCTTCAAATCCCCTTTTTCCCGCTAATTTCTTTCATATGGCTTTATGTGTACCTTTAAAAACGAATATATGTACGAAGTGAGGGCCACATGCTTATAAAATGAATGAAAAATAAGCATAATTCATACGAAAAAACATTTATAAATTTGACGATTGCAAATATCCTATACATAATCTTGCTCTTCCTCGATTTGAATATGGTTATTATAATTGAGCGAATTAAACAGTCAATGATCCATAACTTTTAGACACTTAATCAAGTTCTAAGAAATTAGAAGAAATCAAAGATAGATAGTTATTTTTATAATTCAAAGATCGAACTAGAAAGTATCAAACGTCCTACTTTGTATGGTTAGCATTTAAGACACGTTTGGTAGAGAGAAGTTCAGAAAAAAGAAATAGAGTAGTTGTTCTAAAAAATCAAGCATCTGTTGGTCATAATGGAAATCGTTATGGTGGTTTTTCTGGTCAAAGTAGTGAAGCAAGTTCTTATCAATCTCATGGTTTGAATTCTGATATGAGTTGAATGAATGTGAATGGATTGGGAGACAAAGAGGTGCTTTACAGAGCATTTGTAGCAAGTTATGAGGTGTTTGTAGCTTGAAGCTTGACTCAAGCTGAACTGGCGAGAGAAGATCTTGAACAGATTTACCCTGATGATTTGGAAGATATAGATTTGTAATGGCAAATGGCAATGGTAAATGTAAGAGCAAACAAGTTCTTCAAAAGAATTCGTAGAAATAATTTCAGAAAGGAAGGAGGAGACAAGGTTGGATTGATAAGTCAAAGGTGAAATGCTACAATTATGATGAATTGGGTCATTTTGAAAGAGAATGTGGAGCGCCAAGAGAATGAACAACAACTATAAAAGACACAACTATAAAGCAAAGGATGATACACATAAGTTGACAGCTGTTGAGGGAAAAGTGGGAATGATGATGCAAGTTCAAGTGGTCAAAAGTAGGCTTTCATAACATTTGGTGAATGGAATGGAATTCAAGAGAATGATTTCTAGAGCAAGAATGTTCAAGCTTTGATGAGGATACAGTAGCAACTGATGAGGTAGTTTCAAAATCTTGCTCTTTAGATTGTTTGAATGCTCTTAAATATACTAGAGAACATAACCAAAAGTTAATTAAAGAAATTGATTTTGTAAAATTTCATCAAAGAGAATTTCTCAAAACAGAAAAGAATTACAAAGAGAGAATTGATTTCCTTTAAAAACACATTGATGCTTATAAAGGAAAATTGGGGAGATTAGAAACTCAACATGAGGATTTGTTTGAAAATTTTAAAAAGGTAACTCATGAATTTGAGAATACACAGATTCAGGTTGACAAATTTAACTTGTCTTCAAAAACTTTGAGTGGAATTATTGAAAATCAAATTGTTCATAAAGGAAAAGCTGGAATTGGTTTTAAAAGTGTTCCACCTCCGTTTAATGATAATTACACTATCAAACCTGAATCTACAAGCTTTGAAAGTAGTTTACCTGTTTTAAATAAGTTTGATGATGTTTATGTGTTACAGTCTAATGTTGATTTGAAAATGAGGCAATTTGATGAAACTTGCTCGTCTGTGCATAATCTGAATGATTTGAGTGCTACTGCTAGTCTTAATGTTAATTTTAATGTTGTAGCAGGTCATAATGTAGAGGAGTCTTGTGTCAATGTGTTTGTTGTAGAGTTTAAAGAGGAGAAAAATAATGTTAGAATTGATAAGGAGATTAAGTCTGATGCTAAAGATATTAAGTCTGTTGATTGGGTTTGTAATTCAAATTCAAATAATGCCAATTTGTGTAATAACTTGGATTTGTTAGAGATTGAGGAAGAAGTTGTTGAATGTATCCATGATTGTGTGCATGAAATATGTTACAATTTTCATAATTTGAATGATTGTGTACTTACTAGAAATGAGCTGATTCTGAATGATATTGCACTTAGAGAATCTTTGAATGTTGGGTCAAAGAATGTTAAAATAAGAAAGTCAAAAAGAAAACCTAAGTGTAATTTGTGCAAAAAGAGACATAAATTAGTTGAATGTTGGTTGAACTCAAAGTCTACAAGTATTTCTGAATGTGTTAAATTGTCTGTTAAGATGCAGTTTGGTAGAATAAATTTTCAAGAGTGCATGCTTAAACATGAAAATTTAAAAAATATGATTGTGATTAAATTTGGTAGAATAAATTATGATTTGTTAATTGAACAAAATGTGCCAAAGTTTATATATTCTACTTCTGAGTTAAACTCTTTAAAAGTTGACATAACAAGATTTAAATCGGATGATGTGAAGATTAAGTCTGGTGAAGAAAATTTTAAGTTGAAAAATACATTTAACTCTGGTGTTGAAAGTTTTAAGTCGGTTTCACAAATTTTCATATCTAATGAACTTTTGGACTCAAATGTTAACTCTGAAGAAGAGTATTTTAACTTAGATAGTGAGAGCTTTAGTCCTGAACATCAAATGTGTATGCATGATAGGCAATTCACTGATCATTTTAAAAATAA
Organism: Senecio squalidus; assembly: GCA_910822075.1. Lineage (NCBI taxonomy): Eukaryota > Viridiplantae > Streptophyta > Magnoliopsida > Asterales > Asteraceae > Senecio > Senecio squalidus. The sequence goes on along the minus strand of CAJVGC010000591.1, from coordinate 37,196,756 downwards.
CAAGTTCAAAAGAGTGAATTCCAAGTTTACAAAAACTTGGGTACCTAAATCTCATTAAATTAATTTAATTGTGTAGGGGCAAGTCACTAATCCAGAGGATTGTTGATAGTGGATGCTCAAGGCACATGAAATGAAACGTTAAATTGTTGAGAGAACTCATTGCATTCATTGGAGGACATGTTTCATTTGGAGGAGACATGGGAGGGACAATAACAGTACAAGGAACTGTATCCAATGGTCAACTGACTTTGGATCGGGTGAATTTGGTCAAAGAGCTAAACTATAACTTGTTATATGTTTCGCAAGTTTGTGACAAAAGGTACACAAGCATTCACTTTAGATTATTTCTATATCTTAAAACCTGAATTTGTCATACCAAAAGATATGATTGTTTTGCAAACACCATGAAGATATGTAAATTTTGGATATGAACAAAGTCAAAATAAATGATTATTCAAATGGTTTCATATCCAAAACTACTGAAAAGGAGTCTGATTTATGGCATAAAAGGTTTTGTCATGTTCACCTTAAAAACATAAACAAATTGGTCAAAGATAATCTTGTTACACGATTACCTAAAAAGGAATTTCACTTAAATGACCATTGTGTTTCATATCCAAAACTACTGAAAAGGAGTCTGATTTATGGCATAAAAGGTTTTGTCATGTTCACCTTAAAAACATAAACAAATTGGTCAAGGATAATCTTGTTACACGATTACCTAAAAAGGAATTTCACTTAAATGACCATTGTGTTTCTTGTTTAAAAGGAAAACAACGTAAATCAAGTTTCAAACTAAAGGCTCACAATTTAGTAGATATTGTCTTACATATTTTACATATGGATCTGTTTGGTCCTATAAGTGTAAAAAGCCTTTGTATGAAGTCATATCGCTTAGTCATCACAGATGACTATTCAAGGTTTTATTGGGTATTCTTTCTTGCCACTAAATGTGAAACACCTGAGATAATCAAGAATTATATAGTGCAAATTCAGAATTTTTGTGAAGAGAAGGTAAATATTATTAGATGTGATAATGGTACAGATTTTAAGAATGTTGTTTTGGATGAGTTTTGTACAGTTAAAGGTATCACTAGACAATATAGCTCTCCTAGAACACCACAACAGAATGGTGTGGCTGAAAGGAAAAATAAAACATTAGTTGAAGGAGCTAGAGCAATGTTAAGTGATTCATCTTTACCTGTGACTTTTTGGGTTGAAGCTGTGAGTACTATGTGTTATGTGAACAATAAAATTCATGTTGTTAAGAGTTTAGGAAAAACATCTTATGAGCTATTTTCAGGAAGAAAACCATACATTAGATTTTTCAAAGCTTCTCATTTTTGAACACCAAGGATTATTTAGGAAAGTTTGATTCAAAAGGTGATGATGGATACTTTCTTGGTTATTCTAGTGTTTCTAAGGCATACAGAGTTTTTAACAGAAGAACTAGAATCATAGAATAGTCCATTAATGTGATTTTCAATTAGCATACACCTAATGTTAGGCACTCGGGAGCTGATTGGTTATTTGATTTTAACACTTTTGTGAATTCTTTTGATGTCTCTTTTCATAAGTATGTTGCAAACATGAAGCAGGATTTTGATAAACAGGATAAATCATTGAATGGTGATGATGATTAAGATCTTGAATCAAACAGAAAGTCAAAATATCAAGACAGTTCACCATGTGTGCAATCACAAGTTCAATAATCATTTGTGCAATCACCTGTTCAAGAACCAGTTCAAGCAGACATTTTGGAGTCCAATGATATTCAAGATTCTTTAAAAATTCACGGTGATGCAGAATTTCTTAATGGAGATGACATTCCAGTTCTAACTGAAGAACAAGAATTTAATTATGGTGAAGTGCAACTTAACTCTGAGCATGAAACTGATCAACATGAAAAAAGTGGATTCAACTCTGGTGAACAACATAACAACTCTGATGATGAAAGCCAAGAACAACTCAGTGATCCAACTCCTAACTCTTTGTTCTTTAATGATCTTGATTTAAATCATACAAATCTTTCAGATAATATTACAGAGGATATAAAATCATTTTTGAAAATTCACAAAACACATCCTTTGAGTAATGTTATTCTAAACGTGTATGATGGAGTCAAGACAAGGAGTAGTTCAGGTTTAGCAAATTTATGTTTTTTTTTCTTGCTTTTTATCCCAAATTGAGCCTAATAATGTAGGCATTGTTTTGACTATAAATAGTTGGGTAGAGGCTATGCAGGAGGAGTTGTTGCAATTTAAGAAACATGAAGTAGGAACTAGTTGACAGACCTAAATGTGAATACATTTTGTGAGTTAAGTGGATTTTTGAGGTAAACAAGGATGATAAGGGGAAATATTGTTAGGAATAAAGAAAGACTTGTGGTTCAAGGTTACACACAAGAAGAAGGCTTAGATTATGATGAAGTTTTTGCCCCCGTAGCTAGGATAGAAGCTAATAGACTGTTTTTGGCATATGTTTCATATAAGAACTTTAAAGTATTTCAAATGGATGTAAAATCAGTCTTTCTGTGTGGAGTGTTAGAAGAGACTGTGTATGTGTGTCAGCCACCAAGATCCATTGATCCACACTTTCCTGATGAAGTACTTAAGATTGACAAGGCTCTATATCACTTAGATCAAGCCCCAAGAGCCTGGTATGACACTCTTTCTAAGTATCTCATTGAGAATGGTTATATCAGGGGTACTATAGATAAGACATTGTTTTTCAAGAAAGTGGGTGACATCTTGTGCAAATTTATGTAGATGATATTATATTTGGTTCCACAAATGATGAGTCGTGCAAAGAGTTTGAAGGAGTAATGCATTTTAAGTTTCAAATGAGCTTTACGGGTGAAATGTCATTTTTCTTAGGATTACAAGTGAAGCAGTTAGAGAATAGCATTTTTATTAATCAGTCCAAATATGTGAAAGATTTGTTAGTTAAATTTGGTTTTACTGATTGCAAGTCTGCTCCTACCCCGGTTGATACTAGAGCTAAACTTTGTCCTGATTTAGAAGGGGAGGATGTGGATTTACATTTGTATAGGTCAATGATTGGTTCCTTGATGTATTTGACTTCAAGCAGGCCTGGTATCATGTTTGAAGTTTGTATATGTGCTAGGTATCAAGCTAGTCCCAAGGTTTCCCACTTAATTGTTGTTAAGAGAATCTTTAGATACCTTAAAGGATAACCTTCTTTAGGACCGTGATACCCAAAAGATTCAAACTTTGACTTTTATGCTTACACAGATAGTGATTACGGTGGTTGCAATTTGAATAGGAAGTCAACAACTGGTGGATGCCAATTCTTAGGAAATAGACTTGTTTCATGGAAGTGTAAGAAACAGACTGCAGTATATCAATCTTCTGCTGATGCTGAGTATATTACAGCTGCTTATTGCACTTCTCAAGTTCTATGGATTCAAAACCAAATGTTAGACTAATGCTTGAACTTTATGAATACTCTTATCAACATAGACAATTCAGCTGCCATGTTTATCACTAAGAACCCAGTCCAGCACTCAAAAACCAAACATATTGAGATTAGATTTCATTTTATAAGGGACTGTTTTGAAAAGAAATTGATTCACTTAGTTAAGGTTCACACTGATCTTCAATTGGCTGACCTTTTCACAAAGGCTTTTGATACAACAAGATTTAACTTTCTTGTTCAAGCTATAGGTCTTTTGAATCTAGACTGAGGGTTTCTAAAAAAATATGTGTGTACAATTCTTTTTGCATTTTGTAAATATTCTTATTAAAAAAATACAAAAAGAGGGGGAGAAATATGAGAAAAACCAAAAACATTTTAAGTCAGGTATTATTTTTTTAAGTCGGGTTAAGAAAAACCAAAAACTTTTTAAGTATGGTATTATTTGTTTTAAGTCGTTAAGAAAAACCAAAAATATTTTAAGTCTGGTATTAAAATTTGTATAGTTTAAACCCAAAAACATATGTTTCAGTGTGTATAGATTCCTTTCTATTCTATTTTTAAGTTTTTGAGTCTTTATTTGATCATTCTGTTTGATGTTCAAAAAATCAAATACAAATTTTGAAAAACCAATCAAAAACAGTAAAAATTTGAAAAAGCCGCACATAAACAAAATTTCTAAGAAATGAGTCAAAAATATAAATTCCAGCATAATTTAATATAGTTAAGTATTTATAGAATTTCTTGAAACCAAATGTTTTCATAAATGGATGCATTCTTTTATTTTGAAACCTTTAGTAACCTATGGTTTATAAATTGCTTCAAGTACTTAAAATAGATAATGTCAAATGGGAAATCAGTTCTGTTAATTAGAAAACAAAGAAAAAGTATATTTTCAGTAAGTTATGGCATTTAAATCTATTTATCATAAAAACTCATAAAGTTTAAAGTGTTCAAAATGGTCAATACGAATGAGTATGACTTAAAGTTTAAATTGTTCACAGTGATCAATTCAAATGAATTTGACTATTAACTTGGTATACATCTAGTCAGTTGTCCTTTGAGATCATTGATGTTAACTTGATAAACGGCCGAGACAGGTGAATAAGTTGAACAACTGTACTACGCTAATTTTAGAACATTAAACATGATGAAACATTCAAAAATATCTTGAGAGGTGAACCAGTCTCTAAGGTTGCAGAATCATAGTCTGTGGATACTCAATAAAGGTTGAAAAATGTACACGTGTTCTTATAATTTTTTCTTTTAATGTTAAATTCTTTCATACACCAAACTATTGTTGTTTTCTATGACAATAAGGTATATATATATATATATATATATATATATATATATATATATATATATATATATATATATATATATATATATATATATATATATATATATATATATATATATATATGTCATATTTAAGTAAAATATAAAGTGTTCTATTTATTTCTACTTGACAGAATTGAATAAGTTTGGCATTTTATCATGTCATTTTTAAATTATTAAAACTGTAATTTATAAATTTTGGACACAAGTTGTATCTTAATATAAATACAAGTTTTTGTATTTTACAAAACATTTCATTTCTAAAGAAAATTTGCTGATATGAACTAACGTATAAATTCCTTGAATATAAGTTTTTGATTATGGAATTGAAATTTAATGTTTGGAAGACGTTTTCAAAGTTAACTGATGTGTTGGAATTTTTAAGTCTAGTGATAGTATTTTGCTTTAGAATTTAATTCTGGAGTTAAAATATTATCTTAGAAAGGTTTAAATGGGTTAACTTTGGAATTTCACAATTGAGTCGGGTGAAGTAAATTTTAAGTCGGATAAAGTGATTACATATGTTATCTGTCAGAGTTTTTCTTTGATTTTGTTGACCAAAAGTTTAAGTGGGGTCATATTATTTTAAGTCGGATTCTGTGTTTGAGTGGGTGGGAAATTTGTTTATTTTAATTTAACTCTGAAAATAATTTATTATTTTTAAATTCGAATAATCATTTTTTTTAATCCTGCAAATTGCATTTCTTATCAAAACCAAAATTCATAATATCAGTAAAGTTATAAACCATTTCCGATCTCTTTAGTACTCATTTTCTAAGATCTTATTAGATGTTTAGGGTGTTTAACTTCATTTTTATTTGCAAAGTTTGATTGGCTGTTCATATTCCCATGTTTTTATGTTTCATAAGGTTTGTATTTGTTCTTACTGCTTAATAGTTGCAATGTGATATGTTTAATTGTTTTCAGTGTACTTATAATGCTTTGAATGTTTACAGATGGCATTTTCCTTATAAACCAAAGCATAATGTGGCAACATTTAACATTCATGAAGATACGGTGGATGATCAGTGGAGGGTGTGATGTGTTAAATCTAGTCTTCCCAAATGCTAACGGTAGACCACAACACCCGACAGTGTATCCCTGTTGGTTGTAGTATAGTTTTCGCAAGTTCGGGTTCGAACACAAGGATTAATGTAAATTAAGAGTACTATAACTACAAAGTAACGTTTTAAAAGTATTTTCTAAATCAAGATTAAAGAGACGTTTGCTTGAACCGTTCACGAATGTACGATCTTTTCTAAGTAATGAAATATTGATTTACTTCTTATGTAAAACCAATTTCCTTTCGAATACCGGATTTCTCTAATTACCCAACCGTGCAACCACTCCTTTCGAATATGGTTAACACCCCAAATAATTATGCATAAAGAATCAAGCCGATGTGTGAGAATTAATCTTTAAACTTCCTTTCGAATAGTTTACTAGTTTTCTAAACAGATTTCTTTCATTTATAAACTAACATTCGTGTTTAAGCTTAGTTATTTTTATTACTATTATCGATTCCTTTCGAATACCGATAAACTATATCAACTAAAGACCAGTTGAATATTTCGTTCAATATTTTAGCAAATTCTCGAGTTCTTTTCAAATACCCAAGTTTTATACTAATAAAGAATATGTAATCAGATAACATGATTAAAGCTTAAACCAAAATGGATTTTCAATTAACCAAACACATCTATCAAACATTTCACACCCAAAATCAATCAAAACATACGATCACATATCCAAACAAACGATTAAGAAATTAGCTACGCATAATTGAAATTAAACATGAAATATAAGAAAAGTTGAACATGATACGAAGTGTTTGATGAAATGTTAATGTCTAAAATACCCAAATAGAAATGAAAAGAGTGAATGAATTGACAATTGGAATGATCCTTGATTCTTCAATGGTGATTTTGCCAATAAAATTTCTTCTCCAAGGCTTCAAGATGATCAAAGAATCGATTGTTGTGTCTTGTGTTCTGAAAAATGATGGTGAGTTGTGATGGTGATAATATGTGATAAAATGATGATGGATGATCGACCTTTCAAGTCCAGTAAAAATAGCCACAAAAAAGAAAACCTTTCAATACCAACAATTGATTGTCTTAAATCAACAAACAAAACTGCCCGAAATCGACCCACTGCGCCGCAGTCATACACCGTTGAGACGCAGTGGTGGTTCCGACCACACCTTTTGTCTTTTGCTCCTTTTTCTCGCGTTATATTAGCCAGTCTTGATGTTAAATCCTCATTCTAATGCTAAATACCTAAATACATAATTTTACACAAAAAGTAAGTACAATGGGGCATATCCATCACGTTTTAGACTAAAAACATAATAAATATCGCGAATAAAAATGTATATAATTGAGCGATATCAACCCCCCACCCCACCCCCATACTTACCCATTTGCTTGCCCTCAATCAATCTGGCATAAATTCTAACTCATTTTTTTATTAACAACTTAAAAAAAGTCAAGGAATCATGGGCTCATACATTTAAAGACATTCCGACATTATTAATTAAAGATTTGCGTGAAATTGAATGATCATAAACTGACTTCGAACATCAAATTCTACTAAATTACTTAAATAAACAAAAACCGCAATTTTCTAAAGTCAATTCTCATTCTAACCCCAAGTTTTGATATGTCCAAATAACCACCTCTTTTACCAAACTCACCAACCTAAATCGGAGCGATCAGCCTACCATTGGGCCGACCCCTATGCCTATGCTTTCGGGGGATACCTAAATATCACAAAATTTATTTCCTTTGAAAATTTTTGGTTAGTTTTCGCATTTTGTTTGCCTCTCACTTTTGTTCACTTCAAATATTAAAGATTTGTAATTTATATTTTTTTTTGAAGTTAAAGTTTTTTTTTTGTTTTGTTTTTTTGTAACGGGATTTGATTCTTCGTTATAGTGAGGATGAGTGTAATTTGTTGACGGGAAAGACCTATGGCCTTTTTCTTCGCCTCTAACTCCTTTCAGGATTAAGCGATATCTAAGTTTCCCCAACATACTTAATTCACACATTATCCCGAATGCATTCCAAACTAGAAACTAAAAACTACATCAAATAATACGAAAATTTAAAGAAAAGAAAAGATAAGCAAACCCAGGTTGTCTCCCGTAAAGCGCTTGTTTTTTATCATTAGTCTTTAGCTCGACTCATCCTCCGTTCACACAAACAAACTAATGTTGAAATCGAAGTTTCCCCGATTTCCTTCCTCATACCAACTCCTCAAAACGTTACATCCTCCAATGCACCTACAATTCAAATCATCAAAAAGAATCTCCTCGTTAGAAACATTGAGCTCGTCGCGAATCTTTGACCATGAGTCATGCCACTCCTTGGTTTCCCGCATGATCGAACCAAACTCCCATTGTTTAAAGTAGCCACCTTCTCCCCCATACTTTTCCTTTTCAGCACCATGCCCAATTGGTTTCCCATCCAAGAAATCACCCGCCTTCAAAGGCTCCTAATTTTTGTCACTCTTACCTTGCAAAACTTTTTCTTTTTTCAAACAAGCTAGAAAACAAATTAAGTCAACGGGTTTTCTAGATATACCTTTCAACTTTGAGTTTGACTCCTTTCTAACTTCAAGCTTTTCACAAGGTTCACCATCAATTGCTTCGACAGTTGCTTTCTCAACTTTCATTTCAAGTCCCAAACGTTCCTCACCTCCATCTTCGTTCTCTTTCTTAGTAGCAACCGGGTCCACGCTAAGATCAAATATCCTCTCAAACTCTTCTAAAGTGATGTCTCCATGGCCATTGCTACTTGTATCAACCACATCTTCCAGACCCGTTCCAAGTAGTTCCTCCAATTCTAATTCCAAGCTCTTTTCCTTTGGTTCTTCATCCAACTCCTCATCCTCAAGTAAATCCTGTAATTCTAGGTCACACATGTCATTGTCAATAACATCTATCTTAAAACAAGTTTCATCGGTGGAGTACGAATATTTCTTAGATTTATATAAAGAAAACGTTTCCCTTACGTCCCCCACACCCAATGAAGTTTCGCTCCTTTTCACACGGATGATAGCATCCGTGGTGTTCAAAAACTGTCGACCCAAAAGTAGAGGAACTTTACTATCCCTTCCATTTCCAATACAACGAAAGCAACGGGAAAAACAAATCTACCTACTTGTATTAACATGTTTTCTACAATGCCAAGCGGGTATTTAAAAGTTTGGTCGACTAGCCTAATGCTCATTTTTGTTGGCTTTAAAACCCCCAAAGCCAATGTTGCGTATAAAGAATATGACATTAAATTTATACTAGCCCCCAAGTTCGCTAAAGCATTGCAATGATAATTTTTACTAAAAGTACAAGCTATTAGAAAAATCCCTGGATCGTTTAGCTTAGGTGGAAGCATGTCGTTCTTCATAATCGCCGAGCATTCAGCGTTCAAGTAAGCCATTTGATCCCCCGTTGACTTCCGTTTCTCACTCACAAGTTCCTTGATGAACTAAGCATAATTGGGCATACCTACAATCATATCAACCAAAGGCACATTAACATGAACATATTTAATCAAGTCTAAGAATTTATCGTATTGTTCTTTCATCTTCTCCTTCCTCAAGCGTTGAAGGTAAGGGATTATCGGCTTGTACGCTTTGGTTGGTGGAGTTGCGGTCGGTTTCGATGCCCCATCTTCACTTTGGACCTTTGGTTCATCCCCCACTTGATCCTCCACCTCTATCTCAACTTCTTGGTCGTTTTCGAGGTCTAGGGTCTCACCGCGACACAGTGTATCTGCGAATAGAGAGCTACATAAGTACGGGGGAAACTAAAAATAGGAAAAACGTAAGTAAAATGCATGCACGGGTCAGTTATGTGAGTGTCGGGAATCGACAAGACCGGGAATTTTTAGACTCAAAACCGTTAACGATATCCATTGACTTTCCATCCTTGCATAATGCATTTTGAACTATGCATGGTTGATCAAGTCAAGCATAGTTGAAAAAGATAACCATGCAATCGCGGGAAGTAATATACTAAAGTTCGAACCCGAAAATGATTTTTCTGAAAAGCCTTGGTTATAGTTTTGGTTTCGAAAACTTTTTGAAAATTTTTAAAACCGTTTTCACTATAACCCGTGCTCTGATACCAAGTCTGTCACACCCCGCTAAAGCGGAAACACGAGATGTGAAGAGCAAAGAATTATTTCACGGGTTACACTCAAATCAACGGTTCAAGTCATTAAGATTAAAGTTGGAAAAGTACAAAAGTTCAAAGATACAACCAAGATTCAATGTGTAAGACCATAATACATAATAAAATGTTTTAATTAAAAATTCCCAAAATAAAGTCCTTCTTCCCGGGGTACACTTCACATAATTGGCTTGACCCGCCTGAGCAATGCACTTCATAACTTACGCTTAATTCCTGAAACATGAGATAAAGTGTCAACTACGAAAACGTAGTGAGTGAGTTACAGTTTATAAGTTGGCAAAAAGGTTTGGATAAAAGTTCGACAAGTATATGTGTAAGTACAAAGTTTTCCAAAAGAAGTAAGCGGTTAAGCAATCGCATAAAGGTAGTTTATATACTGTCGTAATAGTTCAAGTCAAGAGTTTAGAGTTCGTAAAAGTTCGAGACAAGTTCAAAGTCCATAAAGTTCAAGATCAGTTCAAAGTTCATAAAAGTTCAAAATAAGTTCAAAGTCAAGTCGCGTAGCAAGCGGTAAAAGTGCGTAGTCATTACCTCAGCGGTGGATTAATCCACATGTGTAAGACAATAAGTAAGCATATGCGTAAATAATAAAGACCTATGATCCTCGAGTTGTACCAACCACTAAGCTTAATATAACGTAAGATTTTGCACACTAATCCGATTTCTGGTCAAGCACACGCCCCTAGCTCCAGTCTAAAGATCGAGTTCGCGAGAACTTTGTAATATGTACCCAGGTTGCTACCCTTAAGTAAGGAGTGACCGCTCCTAAGTATCGATACCCATATTTACTAACGGCTATTGTTAATAGTGTGTAGAGAATAGTTCCAAAAAAAAAAGTTTCGGGGCACTTTGTCCGTCCTGTTTCTAAAAATTTGTCGTTTGTACTTACGGCGTTTATATCCTCACCTAGGGTTTGCTCCAAATACAATCAAGCTATCATTGTCTAATCAGATATCCAAAGAGGCAAACCTATTTAGTCTAAAGTAAGCCAATTCGAATAGATGATATTTTCTACGCATATTAGTTCGCAAAGTTCCAAAATAGTCCAATAGTTCTCAAAGGTTCTAAAAGTCGTACATTTGCAAAGTTCGTAAAGTTTCCAAAAATAGAAAAGTAGCTCAATAGTTCATAAAGTTTCCAAAAATAGATAAATAGCTCAATAGTTCATAAAGTTTCCAAAACTAGATAAATAGCTCAATAGTTCATAAAGTTTCCAAAAATAGATCACAAAACGTTGTACGTAAGTTCAAGCGCGTAAAACAGTTTCACATAAAAGATATTGTTCACAAAAGGTTTTGATCTCATGTTTCCCCCAAAAAGAGTACTTAAAATGTAAGAGTAGAGAGGGGTGTAACTCACAGATTGCGAAGACAAAGAACTCGGAAATTGGTCGGAGCGGGAGCCGGGAAACCACGGGACGCCTAATAATACCAAGATAGTTCAATTATTATTATCTTATTATGTTATATACTTAAGATAATATAAATAAGTTTTTAAATTAAACTTTAAGTGTCAAGGTTAAGTATTGTTCAAAATAGTCCCAAAACAGTGAAAGTTACGCTTTTGTCCAAAAGTCCAATTTTAACGTTTATTGTTATCATGTTATGAGTAATTTGGTCGCTGAAGTGGTGCGTATTTTCCTAATGAAATTTGGGCAGCGCTTGCCCAAATTTCATATCCAAAAATACAATTTCACTTCCGCTCACAAAATCACCTACATCCTACAACACGAGTAAAGTGAAAGAGTAAAGTAAGAAAATGGTAAAGAGGGGTGATTGGGACTGCAAAATGCAGTAAATGATGGGTTAAAACCGAGCTTGATTGGTACAAAATGTAGGAAATCGAGACATGCAAATAATTCAAATTTGTTACAAAAACAGTCCTACAGGACGGCGCACAAGGCATGTGTGCGTCGTCCAGGACCATTTTTGTAACAGTTTTTGTGTTTTGGCTGTTTTTGCATAATTGTTTCGTTGGACCTTTTCGTTAACTAAAGTTTTAAAGTATGTTACGTCGTGAACTTAGGAAAGTTCATTAAGTGTTTTCTTGGCATTAGGACTTATATAGGTTGATTCCGGTTGTGATTCCGACACTAGCGCGTTTCCGATAATGTTCAAGTTAAAGACACAACAGACAAAGCGAGAGACATAGAACGTAAAGAGCACCTGAAATTTGACGGTTGTCACATTCTCCCCGGGTTAAAAGGAATTTTGTCCCGAAATTTAGTTCGTCTCATGAGGAAGAAGTGTCGTCGGATCAAGGTCGATTCTACTGGCGAATTTCGGTCCCTGCGTTTTCACGCGGTTGAGGGACTACGTCGGGGGTTCTACCGAACTTAGGGATGGGAACAAGGTTTTTTCTGGTACGCTGGTTAGACCGAACGGCATGACTAGAATTCGTAATGACCGTAGTGGTTACGAAGAGCGGTCCTTGGAATGTCGGCTTCACTGACACGAACCTGGTGGTAACCCGAGCGGAGGTCAATTTTCGAGAAGTAAGTTGCTCCCTGCAACTGACTGAAGAGGTCATCGATCCTCGGGAGTGGGTACCGGTTCTTGACGGTCAGTGTTGGATTCACGGTAATCGATGCACGTACGAAAGGATTCGTCTTTCTTCCTAGCGATGAGCATAGGGGCTTCTCGCGGCGACGAACTAGGACGAACGAGACTATGATCGAAGGGTTCCTGAAGTTGTTTGGACAACTCTTGCAATCCCGACGGGCTAGGCGGTAAGGTGTCCTAGCGACCGGAGTTGCACCAGGAGTGAGATCAGTCTGGAATTCTACTTGTCGGGGCGGAAGTAACCCTGGCGAACCTTTGGAAAGGACGTTAGGGTGATCCTAGACTACGGGGATATCTTGAATACGGATCTCCTTGGGCTTACGCTCAATGACGTGGGCAAGGAATGCGTCACAGTCCTTATCAAGGCACTTACGCATTTTGGTGGACGACACGAGTCGGAATGAGCGTCCGGGTTTGTCTCCTTGAACGATAAGGCTTCGGTGTCAGAGAGAGGAGTGTGAGTGAGTTTGTCAAGACAGACGATCTCGGCTCTGGAATGGAAGGGCCGGTTCATCCTGACGCTGACATCGACGCCTTTCGGCTCGATAGGGATTAGATTGATAGGGAGAGTATTATCAGACAGGCACATGGAGTGTCCTATGATTAGATCTCTTGCTTCAAACTCCTGACCATTAGCGTATTCTATGGTGAGGCCATCCTTAAGAACCTTAGATCCTAAGTTAATGGGGAGTCTAATTTCTAAGAATACAAGGCTCCTTCGAGTTCCCTAAGTGAATCTCTTAACGACAACTCGGATTGTTTACTAGGGGGTTTACCTGCGGGGCCCGAGTCCTGCTTCGACTCTTTGGCAGTGATGGTGAGAGCACCGAAGGCTTCTGCTACTTGGGATACGGGACAGTTAATACTGGGGTGTCCGTTGCTCCCGGACTGAGGAGTAATCCACCTCCTTCCTTGATTCGGCGCATACTTGCGGCAACGTCGGTAGAGGTGTCCGGTTTGGTGGCACAAGAAACATGAGGGGCATCCACCAAAGTGGTGTAGGTAACACTTGTCGCACTTGGGGTGCGATCCAGCATATCCTTGGTGTCTGATAGCCGGTCTCTTGTTGCGGTTGTTCACTATTGGTTGGTAACTAGTCTTCCATTTTCTTTCCTTCTTTCGAGGGACAGGGACTGGAGAGGAAAGGGGGCTGTTGATTTGGGAGCCTCCTTCTTTCTCAAGCTTCACGATGGCTGGGAGGGTAGGAGAGTTACCGACATTGGTTTCTGGGTGAGAGGCGTAGGGGTTCACATCCCCGAAGATCCTTTCGTTAATTCCGGCGATTACTTGAGCGATCAAATCAGGTATCGCTGCGTTGAGCTGAGCCGTGACCTGATCGGCGAGGGTGCTGGCATTCAAGCGCGAGGGTGCCATGGTTCTACAACAGACAAGAATTTCGGTTTAGTACGCACGAAGTGAATATGATATGAATACCTTTAAATGAACAAGCTAACAATTACGCAAGAGTAATATAACAGAATAGGTGGTACGTGCACGACAAGGTTCCAAGAGGTTTACACGGTTCGGATTCATATGTAAGAAGGGATTCACACAGTATGAGATTCACAAGACAAGTAACAATAGATAATAATAAACGAAAGCTTCATTCATAAAATAAGAGAGTCGAGTACAAAGTTCGAATAGGAAAGGTACAATACAATACAATAATAGAAATAAGGAAAACGGCACGAAGCTGTATACACTGAAAATTACAACTCGGCCTATGGTACGATACAATATAGGAAACTAATGGTGTCTCTCCATGAACATTTTGGCCATCATGACCACCATCAACGTACCCATCACAAGGCACACACCGATAAGGTGCTGCACCGTCCGAGCCGTGGTCCTAGTCGATGCGATGACTCGCATTGACTGCTCGGACAGCTGGCGGGCAGCGTCGGTGACCTCGCCAATCAAGTGGCCCTGCTGTCGGGCCTCCTGGGCGAGTTCCCTTACCTCGCGGTGGAGATGGAGGAAAGCGGCCGGTGGGGGAGGTTGCGGCATCAGTTGCCTTGCTGCTTCGGCTTCGCGGGCGCGCTGCATCTCTTCTCGTTGGAGCTGGCGTTCCCACGAGTAATGGTCCATTACCGAGGTGCGTGGGACCTCGGGAATCGGGTGATAGTAGGGGTTAAGAGGTGTTGGGGGCCTGTAGGGGGCACCCTGCTGAGCTGCCATCCTGTCTGGCAGTCGGCCTGGGAGGATTACCTGTTTACGTGCCGTTGTGACGACACGTGGTCCACGTCGCTGTGGTGGCGCGGCGTCGGGTACCGGTAGAGGTGGTGGTTGCACCGCCCTCGGGCTGGACCCGATGCTGCTGGACACAGCCATGGAGGTATCCTCCGTGGGGTCCGTAGTTTGGTGACGGAGGCTTTCCGAGGCGGTATGGCCCTCGGAAGGCTCATGCGATGACGCGGCTCTCTGCTGGGATTGGGACCGGGAACGCGAGGGAGATCGTGAGCGTGATGACTGAGACATGACGGATCTGCGACGTAAAGAGTTTCGTAAGTACAAGAAGGAGATAATGTTAAAGGAAATATGTAAGGAATGCAGGTAAGGGTCGATCACGTGAGGTTGGGAGTAATAAGTCCGAGAATTTTGTTTCTGACTCAAAACCGTTTATCTTTAGAAATTACGTTTCGTCCTTGCATAAGTCATTTTGAACTAGGCAGGGGTGGCCAGGCCATGCGTAGTTAAAAATAATCATGCAATCGCAAAATTAATTTACTAAAGTTTTGAACCCATAATGATTTTCCGAAAAGCCTTGGTTATAGTTTGGTTTCAAAAACTTTTTAGAAATTTCTAAAACCGTTTTCACTACAACCTGTGCTCTGATACCAAGTCTGTCACACCCCGCTAAAGCGGAAACACGGGGCGTGAGAGCTGGAATATCATTACACGGTCATAAGCAATTATAAACGATTTAAGTCATTTCCATTAAAAATTTAAATGGTTCAAGATACAACATTTCAAAAGCAACCAAGTAGTTCACGATTTAACTTAAAGTGCAAATACAAGTTTTAAACAAGAAAATTCCCAAAATATGAAGGTCTTTCCCATTAAACGCCTCACGTGACCATATCGACCCTCCTTGCCATGCATTCCGAATGCTTACATTAACTTCCTGAAACATAAGATAAAGTGTCAACTACAAAACGTAGTGAGTGAGTTACAGTTTAGGATTTGAAAGAGTTCCCAAAAATAGTAAGTTACCAGAAATAGAAAGTTCCCAAAAATGGAAAGTTACCAAAAATAGAAAGTTACCAAAAATAGAAGGTAGATGGTAAAAGTTTATAAGTAAGCGAGTAAAGTGAGTAAATAAACTCGCATAGTAGTTATAGAGGAAACCAGGCGCTAAAATAATTTTAAGCGGGATCAGGCGCTAAAATAATGTTAAGCGGGATCAGGCGCTAAAATAATGTTAAGCGGGATCAGGCGCTAAAATAAGTATATGCGTATGGGGTATGTGTTTAACTTAACTAAAGGTACCTTGTATCAATCACTTGGCATAATATAAGTAGTAAGTATACACTAAACCGATTGTATGGTCGAGAAAACTAGCCCAAAAATATTTAAATAAGTGATTCAATGAGTGAGGTAGTAATATGTACTTGGGACGCTAACCCTGAGTAAGGAGTGACCCCTCCTAAGTATCGATACCCATATGACTAACGGCTATTGCTAATAGTGTATAAGAGAGAGAGATACTAAAACGGGCATTTAATTAAGGATACTAAAAACATTCAAGAGATCTTACGGGCTTATATATCCATCAAGGATTGGCTACTAACAAGCATCCTAGTTTAGTTATCCTGCTAAGGCATTAACACAAATACGCATGATAGATTGTAAGATTCAAGTTAAAATGTTTCAAAGATTCAAAGTTAAAATGTTTCAAAGATTCAAAGTTAAAATGTTTCAAAGATTCAAAGTTTAGATCACATTTCAAGAAAATATCAATAGTTCGCAAGTAAAGTTTGTAAGTTACAAAGCATGATCTTATGTTTCCCCCAAATAATGTTGAAAAGTATAAAAAGTAAAACATAGTGGGGATGTAACTCACGGATTGCGAAGAGAATTGAACTCGGAGGCGGTCGGAAAGGAGCCGGGAATCACGGTATGCCTAAGAATTACCAATATAATTCAAAAAGTTAACTTCTTATTATGTTCTTTATGTATGGAAGATATCGTGTGACTTTTGTTTGTAATTAATGGTTAAGTCTAATATTGTTCCGAAAATTTGGTCTGAAGCGATAAACGTTGTTTAGTCCGAAAGTTTATTGTTTTTGATTATTACATCTTAAGTGCTTTTGCTTACTGAAGTGGTTTTATAATTTCTAGGGAAATTTGGGCAGCGCTTCCGCGCCCAAATTTCATGTCCAAAAATTACACAATCACTTCCGTTCACAAATTACCTAAAACACAATAATACATATAATATAGTCCGAAATAGTCCAAAGAGTCCAAAGTAAATCACCAATGTTATTAATTTTATTTATCTCAGTCCACAATTGATAGGGTAAAAGTCCAGAATGCAAACGTAAACTTAAAACGAGTAAAAACGACGATTTTCGGGTGAACAGCAGCTCGGTGCTGCGCACCTGGGCACAGGTGCGGCGCACCTAGCTGCTGTCCGTTTCCCGTTTTGTGTTTTTCTTGCTAAAAACGTTTTGTGACTTAAGGATTTCGACATGCAACTAGTAGATACTTTATAAAATGGTGTTTTCACAGTTTCTAAACAACTTTTATCCACATAAATCATAGATCTAAGTATTATTTAGGTGGAAATCGTTTTTGTATAAAAATGACATAAATCTTCACAAACTCGTTTTTGTTGTTTAGATTGCACATGCAATTAGTTATTATCTTCCAAAACCTCATTTTAACAGTTTCTAAAACATTTTTATCCACAGATTCGTGGATTTAAAGGGTTTTTCGATTAAAAACGTTTTTGACCATAAAAGTCAAAGATTTGTATAAAAATCATTTTTCAACCGTTAGATCTTACATGCAATTTATTATTTATGTAAAAGTAGTAAAAAGAAAGTAATCTACCGGAGCAAAAGCTTGGATGATGAGTTTTTGGTCGGATTTGATCTTCAAAATCTTTACAACCGTGGTCCTTTTTGAAATCTTTTGTTTCCTTTAGCTTCTTTGGATGTTATGAACGATTTGTATGGTTTAGAAATGATTTTTAGTGGTGTAATGTTTCTGGGAATGAAGAACTTGGAAGGAAGTTTTGAGAGAAAATTATGTGTGTGTGTGTTTTTAGTGTGTGTTTTGATTTTTGATAAATGAAAAATAAAATGAATAGGTAGAGTGTTGTAAATCTGCTCTTGGGACAAGGAAATGCAGTAATGACAGACCCAGAGTCGATTTTTGATTGGTCAATGTGGGTGGTGAGTGTGTAAAACGAGAAAGGGACTAAAAATGTAATTTTTTTGAAATTCTGGAGCCAGGTGCTGCGCACCCAGCCAAGGGGTGCTGCGCACCGGGCAATTTTCCGAGATTTTTATTTTTCGTTTTCGCGTTATTGCTTCGTTGGACCTTTTTGTTAATTGAAAGTTCTTAAGTATGATTAGTTATGAACTTAGGAAAGTTCAAAAAGTGATTTTTATTGGTATTAGGACTTATAATTTGATTCCGGAAGTTATTCCGACACTAGTT
>CAJVGC010000591.1:37118979-37178458 GCA_910822075.1 Senecio squalidus | reverse complement strand
CTTCGGAGGAAGTTGGGACGCTCACTTGCCCTTAATCGAGTTTTCCTATAATAATAGCTACCATGCCAGCATCAAGTGTGCTCCATTCGAGGCCTTATACGGACGCAAGTGCCGGTCCCCGCTGTGTTGGCTAGAAGCGGGCGATCGACAACTAACAAGGCTCGACATCGTCCAGGAAACCATTGACAAAATCACTACCATCCGAGAAAGATTGAAAACCTCTCGTACTCGGCAGAAGAGCTATGCCGATAAAAGGAAACCCCTAGAATTCCAGG
Source organism: Senecio squalidus (assembly GCA_910822075.1). Classification (NCBI taxonomy): domain Eukaryota; kingdom Viridiplantae; phylum Streptophyta; class Magnoliopsida; order Asterales; family Asteraceae; genus Senecio; species Senecio squalidus. The sequence goes on along the minus strand of CAJVGC010000591.1, from coordinate 37,178,183 downwards.
TGGGCGATAGAGTACTCCTGAAAATATCGCCATGGAAAGGGGTAGTCCGTTTCGGGAAACGCGGGTAAGTTAAGCCCGAGGTACACAGGCCCCTTCGAAGTAATTGAACGTGTCGGCCCAGTGGCGTACCGACTTCAACTTCCACAAGCTCTTTCCAACGTTCACAATGTCTTCCACGTCTCACACTTGAAAAAGTGCTTATCGGACGAAACCATTGTCGTTCCACTGGACGAGGTCCAGATCGACAACAAACTTAATTTCATCGAGGAACCGCTTGAGGTCGTAGACCGAGAGGTCAAACAACTCAAGCAAAGTCGAATCCCTATTGTCAAGGTACGGTGGAATTCCCGACGAGGTCACGAATTCACATGGGAACGTGAAGACCAGATTCGTCAGAAGTATCCGCACCTGTTCAAAGATCTTCCATCCAATGAGGCGAACTAAATTTCGGGACGAAATTCTTTTCAACCCGGGGAGAATGTGACAACCGTCTTATTTCAGGTGAAAACCGCATTCTCTATCTTTGACTCAATTGTAAATTCATCTTATTATCACTTGTCTCGTTAACTCGAATGTGTAGAATCGAACTCGGAATCACTTAATCGAATCCTAATACCAAGTAAACACCTAGTGAACTTGTCTAAGTTCCTATCAAAAATAACCGGAAACTTTCAACTAACGAAAGCGCTTAACAATGGAACAAACGAAAAACGAACAAGGCTGAAACAGCCCGAATGCGCCGCCTGTTGTCCATTGGCGCCGCATTCGGGGCCAGTTCAGCAACTTTTATGTTTTTGCAAAACTTAATCTAATGGACCAACTCGAGCCCAATGCTTATGACCCGACCCATGACACACCAAGGCCTTCTAAAGTCCAGTGATTTATGACTTAAAACATCACACAAACACATTTTACACACACACTCACTTAATCAAACACTCTCACTCTCTCTCTTGCTACAAACACTCAAGAACACATACACCCTTGTTTTTCCAGAAATTCATACATGCAAACTCAGTAAACCAACCAAATAAACACATCAAAACAGTCATCAAGCTAAAAGGAAGAAGAGGGTAACATTTCATTTGGGTCAAAAGTCTATTTTCAAGCTTTTTGGGTTAAAATCTTCAAGGAATCACTTCAAATCACCTTCAAACCACAATCCACTCGGTAAAAACACTTTTAAACTACTGTCTTTACATCATAAACTCATTGCATGCATCATCCATTACCTAAAAATGAATTTATATGCAAATATTTCATCATTTATGAACAAAAACGGGTTTTTACTAGTTGCATGTTAGATCCATGAATTTGTGGTTAAAAACTTGAAAGAAACTGTTAAACATCATGTAATTATATGTATCTATGAATGCATGTCGAAATCTACCACCAAATTAACGTTTTCAAGCAACAAAACGGATTTTTCCCAGAATCGGGGGTCCGAATGCGCCGCCATTGGACCACAGGCGGCGCATTCCCGACCCAGATTCTGGGAAATGGGTTGTTTTCGCCACTAAACGCAACCTTGAACTTATTTCTTCAAACCGAGTTAAATGATCAATAATAAGCTTAATTTGCATAAAAAGGGACTGTTTGAACATGTTTATATAACATTTTGGTTGGTGTAATTATATAAACTTTGGATTATAAAAATTGTTAAGCGGGAAAGTGTTTAAAATGGACTTAATGATTTTGGCGCGGAAGGGCTGCCCGATTTTCGGTAGACCATAAACCAACACTTATAATAAAAACATTTTGTTACCTAACAAGATTGTAAACATGATTACTTATTAAATCTTGGTATTTCCTTAGGAGTTCCGTGATTCCTACCCGTTTCGACCCGTTCCGACCGCTCTATCTTTTGTGCAATCCTTCGCAAATCGTGAGTTACATCCCCTACTTAATTACTATTTTCAATTATCTTTTGGGGGAAACAAGAGATCTAAATGAACTTTTATGAACTCTATTGAACACTTTTGACAAACTTATGCTTATTTAGTTTTATGGCCGATTGGCCTATGATAAACTAATGGTTCGCCACCTTTATTCGGCTCTTGATTCAAACTATGTTAAACTTATTTAATGCCATTCTCGGCACCCACATGTACTTTGATTGATCGTATAACTACCATGACTCTTGAGGAATATAGCTACTCTAAGTGACAACTACTAGTTTTAAAATAAATTCAGTGCCTAATTTTCACCACACACTATTAGCTTTGTTAAGCCGTTTAGTAATTATGGGTATCGATACTTAGGAAATGACCGTTCCTTACTTAAGTGGCGACTTAAGTACATATTACTCGATCAGAAATGACTCCCCGTAGTAGTCGGGGTAAGAGGCATCACGGTTGGTTAATCGGTTTAGTGTGAACACTTAAGTTATTATGCCAAGTAGTCGTTATACATGTAATCAATCATAGTTTACTTATCATGCGCGTATAGAGTTATACGACTTCCGCATCTATCTCTAAATCAACTGTTTTGGTTCGACTATTCTTTAAGTCTTAATCTACTTTTAGAAACTACTAAGTATAGATATACTTAGCTCAAAACCCTTTTTAGTCGAGGACTAGAAAACTGTAACTCACTCACTACTTTATTGTAGTTGACACTTTATCTCTTGTTTCAGGAAATCAAGTGTAAGTCACGGAATGCATTACTTGGATGGGTCATGATACGTCACGTGAAGTCATGAATCGGGAGAAGACCTATTTTGGACATGTTTATTTGGGAATTTCATCAAACAATTTATTATGTTATGTCGTGATGTACTTTTCAATACTTGGTTATCTTTAAATTGTAAACTCTTATTTATCGTTAAATGACTTGAAACCGTATGTTTTTATTATAACTCGTGTAATGATATCTTTGCTCTTCACACTTCCGTGTTTCCGCTTTAGCGGGGTGTGACATCACTTGACAAAACAAGTACAAATAATAAAAGATAGAGATTTCTATTAATAATAAAAATTTTAGTACATAAGACAAGATACCGAAAGAAGTGCAAGTACGATACATAGGAAATAATAGATAATAGCTTAAGTCGTGTACAATAGAAAATTACGACTAGCCGGTACAGTACAATACAAAGGAAAGTATGCCTAATAATACTCTTCGAAGAACATCTTGGCGGCGATGGCTACTAGGACCGCCCCCATGATCAAACATGCTCTCGTGAGACGCTGCACTGTCCGAGCGGTGGCCTGAGCCGTTGCGATGATCCGCATTGACTGCTGGGCCAGCTCATGCGCGGCGTCGGAGACCTAGAAGAGGAGAAGGCCCTGCTCTTGGGCTTCCTCCGCAAGTCCCCGGACCTGACGGTGTAGGTTGAGAAAAGCAGCTGGTGGGAGAGGCTGGTGAGTCGGTGGCATCATGGGTCGGGAGGGTCCGGCCTCCTGGGCGTGTCGCCTTTCTTCAATGAACTGACGATCCCACGCGTAGCGTTCCGTGACCGGGGTACGCAAAGCGGGGTCGTAGGGATCCAAGAAAGACTGGGGAGGTGCGGGTCGGAACGGGCCCGGTTGCTGAAGCGTTTGGTCCTCGGGGCTGCGGTGGTGCTGCAACGGGTACCAGCCTAGGAGGTGGGAGTACTGTCCTCGGGCTGGACCAATTACTGCTGCTGATCGTCATAGACGTGTCTTCCGTCGGGTCAGTCGTCTGATGACGCTGACTCTCGGAAGTCGTATGGCCCTCAGAGGGTTCGTGCGAGAGGGAGGCGGCTCGTGGAAGCGATCGTGACTGGGATCGGGAGCGCGATGACTGAGACATGGCGTATCTACGAATAGAGAGCTACATAAGTACGGGGGAAACTAAAAATAGGAAAAACGTAAGTAAAATGCATGCACGGGTCAGTTATGTGAGTGTCGGGAATCGACAAGACCGGGAATTTTTCGACTCAAAACCGTTAACGATATCCATTGACTTTCCATCCTTGCATAATGCATTTTGAACTATGCATGGTTGATCAAGTCAAGCATAGTTGAAAAAGATAACCATGCAATCGCGGGAAGTAATATACTAAAGTTCGAACCCGAAAATGATTTTTCTGAAAAGCCTTGGTTATAGTTTTGGTTTCGAAAACTTTTTGAAAATTTTTAAAACCGTTTTCACTATAACCCGTGCTCTGATACCAAGTCTGTCACACCCCGCTAAAGCGGAAACACGAGATGTGAAGAGCAAAGAATTATTTCACGGGTTACACTCAAATCAACGGTTCAAGTCATTAAGATTAAAGTTGGAAAAGTACAAAAGTTCAAAGATACAACCAAGATTCAATGTGTAAGACCATAATACATAATAAAATGTTTTAATTAAAAATTCCCAAAATAAAGTCCTTCTTCCCGGGGTACACTTCACATAATTGGCTTGACCCGCCTGAGCAATGCACTTCATAACTTACGCTTAATTCCTGAAACATGAGATAAAGTGTCAACTACGAAAACGTAGTGAGTGAGTTACAGTTTATAAGTTGGCAAAAAGGTTCGGATAAAAGTTCGACAAGTATATGTGTAAGTACAAAGTTTTCCAAAAGAAGTAAGCGGTTAAGGATTTGCATAAAGGCAGTTTATATAATGTCGTAATAGTTCAAGTCAAGAGTTTAGAGTTCGTAAAAGTTCGAGACAAGTTCAAAGTCCATAAAGTTCAAGATCAGTTCAAAGTTCATAAAAGTTCAAAATAAGTTCAAAGTCAAGTCGCGTAGCAAGCGGTAAAAGTGCGTAGTCATTACCTCAGCGGTGGATTAATCCACATGTGTAAGACAGTAAGTAAGCATACGCGTAAATAATAAAGACCTATGATCCTCGAGTTGTACCAACCACTAAGCTTAATATAGCGTAAGATTTTGCACACTAATCCGATTTCTGGTCAAGCACACGCCCCTAGTTCCAGTCTAAAGATCGAGTTCGCGAGAACTTAGTAATATGTACCCAGGTTGCTACCCTTAAGTAAGGAGTGACCGCTCCTAAGTATCGATACCCATATTTACTAACGGCTATTGTTAATAGTGTGTAGAGAATAGTTCCAAAAACAAAAGTTTCGGGACACTTTGTCTGTCCTGTTTCTAAAAATTTGTCGTTTGTACTTACGGCGTTTATATCCTCACCTAGGGTTTGCTCCAAATACAATCAAGCTATCATTGTCTAATCAGATATCCAAAGAGGAAAACCTATTTAGTATAAAGTAAGCCAATTCGAATAGATGATATTGTCTACACATATTAGTTCGCAAAGTTCCAAAATAGTCCAATAGTTCTCAAAGGTTCTAAAAGTCGTACAGTTGCAAAGTTCGTAAAGTTTCCAAAAATAGAAAAGTAGCTCAATAGTTCATAAAGTTTCCAAAAATAGATAAATAGCTCAATAGTTCATAAAGTTTCCAAAACTAGATAAATAGCTCAATAGTTCATAAAGTTTCCAAAAATAGATCACAAAACGTTGTACGTAAGTTCAAGCGCGTAAAACAGTTTCACATAAAAGATATTGTTCACAAAAGGTTTTGATCTCATGTTTCCCCCAAAAAGAGTACTTAAAATGTAAGAGTGGAGAGGGGTGTAACTCACGGATTGCGAAGACAAAGAACTCGGAAATTGGTCGGAGCGGGAGCCGGGAAATCACGGGACGCCTAATAATACCAAGATAGTTCAATTATTATTATCTTATTATGTTATATACTTAAGATAATATAAATAAGTTTTTAAATTTAACTTTAAGTGTCAAGGTTAAGTATTGTCCAAAATAGTCCCAAAACGGTGAAAGTTACGCTTTTGTCCAAAAGTCCAATTTTAACGTTTATTGTTATCATGTTATGAGTAATTTGGTCGCTGAAGTGGTGCGTATTTTCCTAATGAAATTTGGGCAGCGCTTGCCCAAATTTCATATCCAAAAAAACAATTTCACTTCCGCTCACAAAATCACCTACAACACGATTTCTTAATAACCAAGTCCAATTCAAGTCCAAATAGTCCATCAAAAGTCATCAATATTTTAGTTTAGTCAAACTCAGTCCCAAAATGGTATTTACGAAAAGTCAGCAAGTCAAACAAGTTCAAAACGTCAAAACAAAGCAATTCGGGAAAATCAGTCAGGCCTGTGCGCCGTTGTGACCATTAGGACGGCGCACAGAAGCCAAAAGTTCACCCGCTGCGTCGTCCTGGTCATATGGACGGCGCACAGGTTCTGTTTTCGGGATTTTTTGAGCAAAACGACTATTTTGGCCACGGATTTCAACATGCAATTGGTCTAGACTTAATAAAACTTCATTTCTAGTGTTTCTAAAGTGTTTTTATTCATAAAAACATAGATCTAAATGATATTTCGATTAAAAATCGTTTTTGTACATAAAACGTTATAAATCTTTGTAAAAACTCATTTTAAATCCATAGATCATCCATGCAATTTGTTATTTATATAAAAACAGTAAGTTAAAAGAAATCTACCGGTGGAAATCGCTTGGATGATGATTTGGTGATGTTTGAGCTCCGAAAATCCTTACAAAAATGGTCCTTAGCCGAAATCTTTTGGTTCCTTTTGTTTCTTTGGATTATTTGGACGATTTTAATGGATGAAAATGGTGTTTGATCGCTGTTATTCTCTGGATATGAAGGAGTTTGAGAGAGTTTTGGAGAGAAATGTGTGTGTTTTATGTTTTTGTTATAAAAGAAATGAAATAAAAATGTAAAATGAAAGAGTAAAGTAAGAAAATGGTAAAGAAGGGTGATTGGGACTGCAAAATGCAGTAAATGATGGGTTAAAACCGAGCTTGATTGGTCAAAAATGTAGGAATCGAGACATGCAAATAATTCAAATTTGTTACAAAAACAGTCCTACAGGACGGCGCACAAGGCATGTGTGCGTCGTCCAGGACCATTTTTGTAACAGTTTTTGTGTTTTGGCTGTTTTTGCATAATTGTTTCGTTGGACCTTTTCGTTAACTAAAGTTTTAAAGTATGTTACGTCATGAACTTAGGAAAGTTCATTAAGTGTTTTCTTGGCATTAGGACTTATATAGGTTGATTCCGGTTGTGATTCCGACACTAGCGCGTTTCCGATAATGTTCAAGTTAAAGACACAACAGACAAAGCGAGAGACATAGAACCTAAAGAGCACCTGAAATTTGACGGTTGTCACACCAGATCAGCCATTTTTCCGTTTTCGTTTTGCTCCTCTTCGTCCCCGTAGCTGAAACCCGATCGTGTAAAAATTACGTTTACTTGCTCGTTCCTTTGATTAGGTGTTTGGTACCTCGATCCTTGGACACCTTGATTGTTTGAAGGTCTCAGATTTGGTTGTGTGTTACTTGGCGATTGATTCATTGGTTTCTTTGCTAACCGCTCATTCATCCTTTCGAACATCCGGTCCAAGTCTTGCATACCCGCTTGGTTATTTCTAAGTCCTTGCTCAAATGTATCGTTGATCACCCTGATTGAGTTAGCAATCCCATTATTTCTCGCCTTTTGGGTGCTGATAAAGTCCTTCATCATATCTTTTAAAATTATATCCTCTTCTTCATACCTCGGTTTTTGCTGAGACTGGTTATCATAACCAAAATTCCTGCCTCGGTTTAGATAATTCCCTTGGTCTCGATCACATTCCTCCGAGTAATGTGGCCCTCCACACGTTCTACATTCGTTCCTAACCAAATGCACATCTCTTTCCAAATGACCCATTCGTTTGTTTATTTGCTCCGACATAGATTTTATTTCACTTACGATCTTCGATGTTCCACTTCCACTACCACCTTCTATTTGGTTAACCGTGCCTAGAACCTTTCTATTCCTATTCACTCGATCTCTAACCAGCAAGGTCCAAATCGTGTTGAGAACGATTATCCAACCCATAATAGAAAATGTCTATTATTTGATCACGATCCAACCCATGTCCATGACAACTTCTCAAGAGATCCGTGAGTCTAATCCATGCTTCCGTTTTGGTCTCGTTATCCCATTGTGCAAAGCTTCGAATTTGATTTAATAATTTTCTACCCAAGATGGGCGGAAAGAAATGGGTCACAAAAGCTTCCTTTAACTCCTCCCAAGTTGCAATCGAATCCGACTCTAAATCATTGAACCATGTCTTAGTTTCTCCCTGTGACGTCCCGTCAATTTGAAGTACTTATATTACCGTTATCGTTTATATTTTATTCGTAGTTTGTTTCGACCCTTGTATTTCGCTTTGTTTTGCTCACGGTTTACTGCTATTGAGAACAGGGTTTTACGTATTTGTTGATTCGTCCCCCGAGACGTAATAATTTTATTTTATCTAAGCGCCAATTAGTTAGTATTCTCGTAAATATAATTTAGGAGGTTTATGCCAAATTTATCGGTTATCGTATTCTTTATCATCGAGATATCGTGCTTTTGCTCTTAATTACTCTTTATCGAAATCGTGCGTATCTCGGAATCGAAAGTGAAAATATAATGTTAAATGAACCTAATATAAAGTAAATCATAGTATGAACTTTCCTAAGTTCATCGCAAAAAGAATCGGGAACTTTCGACGAACGAAACTCCTTAACGATCGCGCAAACGAAAAACTGGAAAATCTGAAATCTGGCGCTGTGCTGCAACACAGGTCACCTTGTGCACAACACAGGTCACTGATCAGATTTTTGTTGTTTTGTGTGAGTCATTTTTGCATGTATTTTGGTTGGGGAAACTTGCCCAAACCTGTAAGACACTTAGAAACTCTGGAAATGAGTCAAGTGGGGTCTTTAGATGATCAAACAAGTCTTTCATTTGGCCATCCATCATTCTTTCTTCCAAAAACACACATTTTCTCTCATTTTCCCATCACATTTTCTTTGCAAACTTCTTTCATTTCTCTCTCAAACACAGCCATTTCCAGAAACTTTGAAGCTAAAAACAACCATTTGAAGAGGGATTCAAGTCCAAAATCATCAAATAAACAACTTCCTTTTGAGCTCCATCAACTTTGGTAAGATTTTCTTTAAGTGTTCTTCACTTATCTTCCACTTCTTCTTCATTTTTCTCTTCATTTGTTAGAGATTCTAACACCACTTATTTTCTTTTGCAATCCAAGTTATTGTCTACCATATTACTTTTCATTTGGGAAGATCCATCTAGCTTTTCTTGAAGAGAAATCTCTTTAATCTTGGTAAGTAACTTTTTACCGAAATCTCTCCGAAAACGTTAATTTTCACCTTGCATGCAAGGATCTAGACTAATGGTGGTTTTATTTTGTTGTTTGGAGCTGTGAATTTCTCATCATCTCACCACCAAAAGTTGCTTTCGGGTTTATATTCTCAAGCTTAAGATCTTGCGGTTGTATTTCGGTAAAATCGACATTTTTCCCATATTCATCTTTTTATATATTTTGTTATTATTTTCTATGTATATTTCGGTTAAAGCCTTGGAAAATGGTTAGGAGTAATATACTAGACCAACATTTGTGAATATTTTGGTTGTGGACAAAGATTTGGACTAAAATACATAAAGATGTGATTATTACCGAAATTAACATATTGTATGTATTAGTATGTAAAATGATATATTTACATATATGTAACACTTGGTAAATGTATTTGGAACAGAATATAACTTATTAACAGTTTACGTTTTAAACAAAAAGTCTTTAAACGAACGGATTTCGGCGAAACAACAAAACATGGTTTGCTGAAAAAGGGACCTGTGCGCCGTCCTGGATGGCCAGGACGACGCAGCGGGCAATTTTTCAGCAAATTCATCGTTTTGCTTGTTCGGTCGTCTTGACGTTTTGTGTCACACCCCGCTAAAGCGGAAACACGGAATGTAAAGAGCTGGAAGATCATTACACGGGTTATACGAAACATAACGACATTCAAGTCATTAAATAAAAATAAAATGTTGATGTGACAACCGTCTAAAATTCAGGTGATTTTTCAGTTACTATATCGGTTCAAATCCTTAGTTACTCTTTTATCGTGTTCACATTGCTCTAGTTCGTAATTGTTAAGTCTGTATTTTGTCGGAACCAGTGTCGGAATAACTCCCGGAATCAATTATATAAGTCCTAATACCAAGAAAACATCTAATAAACTTTCCTAAGTTCATAACGTATCATAATTAAGAACTTTCAGTTAACAAAAAGGTCCAACGAAGCAAAAACGTAAAAACAAAAATCAGATAAAATCTGATTAATGGCACGGTGCGCAGCACCTATTGCTTGGTGCGCAGCACCGGTTGCCAGAATTCAAAAACTTTACATTTTTGGTCCTTGCCTCGTTTTTGTAACAAACCAACCAATCAATCTCGAGCCTTATCACTCATTTACTGCCATTTAGCCTGTCCCAAGACTCCTTTTGTGACAACCGTCAAATTCTAGGTACAATCTATGCCCCATGTCTCTCTTATTGTCTACCGTTACCTTTAACTGATCAATAACCGGATACGCGACAGTGTCGGAATCACCCCCGGAATCAATTTATATAAGTCCTAATACCAAGAAAACACCTATTGAACTTTCCTAAGTTCATAACTAATCATAATTAAGAACTTTCAATTAACAAAAAGGTCCAACGAAGCAATAACGTAAAAACGAAAAATCAGAAAATGCTGAATTTAGGCCCGGTGCGCAGCACCTGCTGTTTAGGTGCGCAGCACCTGTTGCAAAAATTCAAAAACTTTACATTTTTAGTCCTTATCTCGATTTACACAACTTTCCATCAACTCCCAACTCGAGTTCTGACTTATTTGCAGTATTTTCCACTGCCCCAAGACCTCTTACTACTACATTTAATCATTTTCTTTCATTTTTCATTTTTATAAACTAAAAACACACACACACCAACATTTCCTCCATCCTCTCTCTCTAAAACTCTCTCAAAACGAGAGAGTTACAGCCATTTAACCCACCAAAATCACCATCTAAAAACGTTTTGACATCAAGAGGAAGAAAAGGAGTCAAAGGTTTTCGGTTGCAAAGCTTTTTCACCATTTTTGGAGCTCTAGATCCTCCTACACCATCATCTAAGCATTTTCATCCGGTAGAAATCTTCCTTTTTACTTATATTATCAATCTAAATCATTGCATGTATGATCAAAACCATAAAAACAAGTTTTGATGAAGTTTTATAACCATTTTTATACAAAAACGGGATTTTAATAAATGATGGTTAAATCTTTGTTTTTGTGGTTAAAAGTTGTTTATAAACTAATATAATGATGATTAATAAGGTTTATACCAATTGCATGTCGAAATCTACCATCAAGATAACCGATTTAACCACCAAAAACGATTTTTGGAGAGGTACAGCAAGCAGGTGCTGCGCACCTGCTAACAGGTGCTAAGCACCTAGCAGGTGCTAAGCACCTGGAAACAGGTGCTAAGCACCGAGCTGCTGGCAGCCCCAAAAATCGTTGCTAACTTGATAAAAACCGCCACTTTGAACTTGTTATCTCGAATCTGAATAAAAGCTAATGTAATAAACAAATACTTGTGTTTGGGATGACTTAATTGACTAAGATAAACATGTTTGAAAACGTTATGTTTGTATATGTGTTTTATAAGCGGGAAAGTGGTTAATATTTTTGGACATAGAATTTGGGCGCGGAAGCGCTGCCCAAATTTCGTTAGGAAATATAAAACACTTTGGCAAACAAAACATTTTTAACATAACAACAATAACATCAACTTTGGACTTTTTGATTAAAACAAAACGTTAACCGTTTCGGTCAATATTGGGCAAAATGGACTTTGACACTTAAAGATTGACTAAAAATTTACTTATATTACAGAATATAACACAAATTTCATTCATTATATATTAGGTTAATAACTTAATATAATAATAACACTTGAATAAATCTTGGTATCCTTAGGCATTCGGTGATTCCCGGCTCTTATTTCCGACCATTCTTCCAAGTTCTTATCTTCGCAACCCGTGAGTTACACCCCTCTCTACTCTTACATTTTAAGTACTCTTTTTGGGGGAAACATGAGATCAAACCTTTTGTAAACTTGTATGACTATTTTGACTTTTAAACTTGTTGAACTACTTTGACTCTTGACTTATTAAACTTTGACTTTGACTTTATTAAAACTTTGACATTGAAACGTCTACTTAGTTTCTTATGCGTAAAACATTTCTTTCTCCATTTATAATTATTGTTTCGTCTCTTTACTCAACTATTTATTGATACTTGTATGCGTAACCAACCCTTGATGGAACTAAAACATGTTTCTTAAGTGACAGATCTTACTCTCTCTCTCTTTTAAATAAAACTACTTAGTGCCCGCTGTTTCTTTTTCTCTGACTTTCACACTATTAACTACTTAGCCGTATAGTAATTATGAGTATCGATACTTAGGAAACAATCACTTCTTACTTAGGTGTTGACCTAGGTACACATCCCTCAGACCCTTACTTAGGTGTTAGCCTAGGTTTACATTAGGGTTCGCCTAAATCTTTCCTACTTGGGTGTTAGCTCAATTGCCCATCAATCGATTGATCTTGGATGTTAGTTCAAGTGCTTATTCATCGATTGATCTTGGATGTTAGTCCAAGTGCTTATTAACCGATTGATCTTGGATGTTAGTTCAAGCGCTTATTCATCGGTTGATCTTGGATGTTAGTCCAAGTGTTTCTCTCGATAAATCTTGGGTGTAGCTCAAGTACTTATTTTCTCGATTGGTATTAAGTGTTACCTCAAGTACCCGCTACTCGACGGTTCACCTTCTCGTGAATACTTAAGTTATAGATGCCAAGAGGTTGATACAAGAAATCTAATTAGTTACTTACGCATAAACTTATAAATTTTTAGCGATTGTTATCCGCTTCTACTATTTGACTAAATTTGATTCAATTTGGTCTTTACAAACTTAGGGCACCGATTCGCCCGTTACTTAGATTTTTAAAGTATATAAATTCTTTAAGCGACTTTTCTCCGCTAATCTCCTTTTTGGTAAATTCTACTTTTATATACTTTACTTACACTTTGATCGTACTTAAACTTATTTGAAACTAATTTATTCTTGAATTTTACGTACTTGATCTTATCTTGAAACTCTTTGATCCCGAACGTCTCTTGAGTTTTTATAAAACTTTGAATTCGTCTCGGACTCTTATAAACCTTTAAATTGAACTTTTCTTCAATTCATAAACTGTAACTCACTCACTACGTTTTCGTAGTTGACACTTTATCTCATGTTTCAGGAATTAAGCATAAGTTATGAAGTGCATTGCTCAGGCGGGTCAAGCTAGTTATGTGAAGAGTAATGCGGGAAAAGACCTTTGATACTTGGGAATTTTATTAAAATACGTTATTATGTATTGTCGTTTTATACTCATGGATCTTGGTTGTATTTTCGAACATGGTTACCTTTTTAATCTCAATTTATATGACTTGAACCGTTGACTTTTGGTATAACTCGTGAAATGATTCTTTGCTCTTCACATTCCGTGTTTCCGCTTTAGCGGGGTGTGACAGACTTGGTATCAGAGCACGGGTTATAGTGAAAACGGTTTTAAAAATTTTCCAAAAAGTTTTCGAAACCAAAACTATAACCAAGGCTTTTCAGAAAAATCATTTTCGGGTTCAAACCTTAGTATACTATTTTCCGCAATTGCATGATTATCTTTTTCAACTATGCGTGACTTGATCAACCACCCGTAGTTCAAAATGAATTATGCAAGAACGGAAAAGGAAATTGCTATCGTTAACGGTTTTTGGGTCCAAAAATTCCCGGTCTTATCAATTCCCGATTCTCACATAACTGACCCGTGCATGCAATTTAATTATGTGTTTCCTATTTCTAGTTTCCCCCGTACTTGTGTAACTCGATGTTCGCAGATTCGTCACGTCTCAGTACTCCCATTCGCGATCACCTTTTCGATCTCTGTTACGACTTCCACCCGAGCCGTTCCCCATCGCGCGAACCTTCAAAGAGCCACACGGCCTCCGAGAGTCAGCGTCACCAGACGACCGACCCGACGGGGGATACGTCGATGGCGAGCAGCAGCAGTAGGGGATCCAGTCCGAGGACTGCACTACCACCCCCCCCCCCACCAGCGCCCGCTACAGCATCGCCACCGTCCTAAGGGTCTCACCCTAGGTTGACCGCGCGTATACAGTTCATCCACCCTGGCCGTCTGCCTGATCGGATTACCGGATAACAGTCCTATCCGTCTCAACCCACTCCTCTCCATATACCGACCATGGATTGGTACCATCGGGAACGCCAGTTCCTAGAGGAAAGGCGACGTGCCCATGAGACCAGACTCTCCCGACCTATGATTTCACCTTTCCTTCAGCCTCCCTCGCCGGCCGCATTCTTCCACTTCCACCGAGAGGTTCGGGGACTTGCAAGGAGACCCAGTAACGAGGGCTCCTCAACAGCGAAGTCACCGATGTGCGCATCAGTGTCCGAGCAGTCGTTGCGAATCATCGCCTCGACCCGAGCCACGACACGAACTGTGCAGCGTCTCGTTGGGACGTGTTTGATCATGGGGACTCTATTGGCGGTCATTGCCGCTAAGATTTTTCCAGGAAGGCATCATCAATCGGATTTCCTTGGTATTTGTACCAAAGGCTTGAGTTGTAACTTTCCCTTGAACACAACCCAAGGCCGTTCTTATCATTGTTTCCGTGTATCATACTCGTACTCTCTCTTTCTTATTCCGAACTATGCTATCGACTCCTTAGTATTATTATTAATGGAAATTCTCTACCTTTATCGTCTATACTCGCCGTTCTCGTGAGACCCTGACATCGTCGCTGGACCATTCTATTGTTATCACTTGAAATCATCATCATGCATGTACCAATTATCCGTTCATATTACTCATGTGTATTGGTTACTATTAACCCCTGAGTTAAATTCTTATCCCAATTTCCTATTCGTACGCCCTAAACTAATTCCTCCTTTCCATTGTGGAACCATGCCGCCCAAGAGAAGCCGCGTTGACCTTATGGCTGAGCAGATAACTGCGCAGTTCAAGGCAGCACTCCCAAGCACGGTCGCCCAGATCATCGATGGGATCAACAACGGAATTTTCGGGGACGACAACCCCAACGTCGACTACCCGGAGTACGACCCTGGCCATAGCCTTCCCTCCTTCCCAGCCACCATCGAGCGAGAAGAAGGTGAACACCCCAGAAACAATAAACCCCTTCACCCTCCTGTACCAACCCAACAGGATAAGGACAAGGACCTTGGAACCAACAACCTCCCTTTCCCTCCAAACCGCATCCAGCAAAGGGGGAAATGAGAAAAGGAATATTCATCATTAGCCCACAAGGAGAAACAATAAACAAGCAACCAACACATCCGTGGGACTTGCCCCATAGCGAATACCACAAAAGCTTTCTATACTCTCGAAATCACAGCCAAGGAAGCACGTCCGGACCCCAGTACCGTTACGTGTACGTTTCCCTATCAACTTCCATCCTTCTTCCATGCTATTCGATACAAGAGCTGAAAGAAGCTCTGTCTCCGTAGAATTTAGACCCCTCATTTACCTGGGATCTAAAGCTCTTAAGGGTAACTCACTATCGAATATGCCAACGGTCAAGAGCTCGAAGCTATGAATACAATCTTAGGAGGTTCACCATGCTTACCCGACGAAATTTCCCCATCAAGTTCATTCCTATCGAACTGGAAAGTTTTGACGTTATCGTCAAAAGGGACCGGTTATCTCATTTTCGAACCAAGACCGTTTGTTTCGGCAAACTCATCTGTATCCCTCTTTTTCAGGGAGTCAAACTCTCGTCGTCCAAAGGGATAAACCTGGACGACGACTTCGCATCATGTTTTCCTTGAAATTGTGCAAGTACCTCGAGAAGGACTACGACGCACCCTTCGCCCATGTCACCAGACGTAAACCTAAGGAAAGCCGAGTCCAAGACATTCCTGTAGTCAAGGACCGCCCAGAGTCTTCCCTGAGGATTTTCCTGGGTTACCGCCGCATTGACAAGTTGAAATTCCGTATAGACCTCGTTTCTGGCACAACACCGGTCGCCAAGACACCATGCCGTCTGGCACCACTCGAAATGCAAAAGCTGCCAAAGCAACTGCAAGAATTTCTAAACCATTACCCTGTCCGCTCAAGTTCGCCCCCCTGGCGAGCCCCGAGTTTCCCCTATCAACAAGAAAGACGGATCCCTCCGCCTGTACACCCATTATAAGCGAACCTAACGAGCTGACCGACAAGAACCGGTAATCACCCCCGAGGATCGACGACCTATTCGAGTAAGTTGCTGGAGGCAACTTGCATCTCAAAGGTAGACCTCCGCCCAGATTATCATCAGGTTCGTGTCAGTAAAACCGGCATTCCTAAGGCCGCATTCGAACTCGATACGGACATTACGAATTCCCGTCATGCCATTTAGCCTAGTCAACACACCAACAGTATTCATGGATCTAATGAATAGAGTGTGTAGGCCATACCTGGACAGATTCGTAATCGTATTCATAAACGACTTTCTCATATACTCCAGGAATAAGGAAAATCACGTGAAACGCCTTAAGCTCATTCTAAGGACTCCCCAGAAGTCGGAAATCGTACGCCAAGTTCTCAAAGCGTGAATTTGGGCTCCGAGAAATACCTTTCCCTGATCATGTTATCAACCATGAAGGAATTCGGACTCAGACTAGACGTAACCCACTGCATCAATGGCCGAGCATGAAACCCAGAATCCGAGAATCTTCGTAAACTCCTTTTGACGCGGACCACCGATCTCGATGTTCCACCCATCCAGAATCCGACGTGTTGTACGAGGATCCCCGTGAATATTGAAGGTGGCCAGGCACGAAAAAGGATACCGCCTTGCACATAAACAAGTGCCTCACTCACCCCAAAGTCAAGGCGAAATACCAAAACCCCTCTCCTCATCACCGCCGATAAGGATGGTCGATTTGCGCCCCGTCCTCTTTGGAGTGCCCTCCAGAGAATCGCTAGGGACACGACTAGACCTCATCACCGCATACCACCCTCCGGCCGATGGTCAGAGCTAAAGGACGATCCAAACGCTTGATGAAATGCTGGGAGCGCAGGTAGTTGTCTTCGTAGGAAGCCGAGATACTCACCTCTCCTGAGTTCACCTATGACAACAACTTCCGTGCCAGCACCAAGAGCGAACCCCTCAATACCTATTGGGACGCAAGTGTCGGTCACCGCTCTGTTGGCTAGAAGCTAACAATTGACGACTTGCAAGGTCCGACGCCTCCCTTCATCCGTGAAGGACTGAAAGTACCCCGTGCCCGTCAGAAAGGCTACGTAACCAACCAGAAGAAAACCCCCGAGTCCCAAGATGGCAATCGAGTACCTCCCAGGGTATCGCCATGGGGAGGGATAGCCTGCTTCTGGGAACGCGGCTGACTGAGCCCTAGGTACGCCAGTCCAAACTAAGTCTTAGGACGAGTTAGTCCGACCGCTCATCGCCTTCAGTCCCACCTGAATCCTTCAAACGTTCATACATACATATTTCCATGCCTCACCCTCGAGAGGCATCTATCTGATGAGACCATTGTCAACCCCCTCGACAAGGTCAAAAATCGATGCCGAACTCCAACTCTTTGATGAACCGCTTAAGTTTGTTGACCGGGAGGTCAAATAACTCAGGCAAGTCTTTCATCCATCATCAAGTTCCAGTGGAGATTCAAGACGTAGTCATGATCTCACGTAGGAACGTGAGGACCAAATCCGTCAGAAATATCCACATCGGTTCCACGACATTCCTCCGCGATGGTACGAACTAAATTTCGGGACGAAATTTCTTTCAACCCGGGGAGAATGTGACAGCCGTCAAATTCTAGGTACAATCTATGCCCCATGTCTCTCTTATTGTCTACCGTTACCTTTAACTTATCAATAACCGGATACGCGACAGTGTCGGAATCACCCCCGGAATCAATTTATATAAGTCCTAATACCAAGAAAACACCTATTGAACTTTCCTAAGTTCATAACTAATCATAATTAAGAACTTTCAATTAACAAAAAGGTCCAACGAAGCAATAACGTAAAAACGAAAAATCAGAAAATGCTGAATTTAGGCCCGGTGCGCAGCACCTGCTGTTTAGGTGCGCAACACCTGTTGCAAAAATTCAAAAACTTTACATTTTTAGTCCTTATCTCGATTTACACAACTTTCCATCAACTCCCAACTCGAGTTCTGACTTATTTGCAGTATTTTCCACTGCCCCAAGACCTCTTACTACTACATTTAATCATTTTCTTTCATTTTTCATTTTTATAAACTAAAAACACACACACACCAACATTTCCTTCATCCTCTCTCTCTAAAACTCTCTCAAAACCAGAGAGTTACAGCCATTTAACCCACCAAAATCACCATCTAAAAACGTTTTGACATCAAGAGGAAGAAAAGGAGTCAAAGGTTTTCGGTTGCAAAGCTTTTTCAGCATTTTTGGAGCTCTAGATCCTCCTACACCATCATCTAAGCATTTTCATCCGGTAGAAATCTTCCTTTTTACTTATATTATCAATCTAAATCATTGCATGTATGATCAAAACCATAAAAACAAGTTTTGATGAAGTTTTATAACCATTTTTATACAAAAACGGGATTTTAATAAATGATGGTTAAATCTTTGTTTTTGTGGTTAAAAGTTGTTTATAAACTAATATAATGATGATTAATAAGGTTTATACCAATTGCATGTCGAAATCTACCATCAAGATAACCGATTTAACCACCAAAAACGATTTTTGGAGAGGTACAGCAAGCAGGTGCTAAGCACCTGCTAACAGGTGCTAAGCACCAAGCAGGTGCTAAGCACCTGGAAACAGGTGCTAAGCACCGAGCTGCTGGCAGCCCCAAAAATCGTTGCTAACTTGATAAAAACCGCCACTTTGAACTTGTTATCTCGAATCTGAATAAAAGCTAATGTAATAAACAAATACTTGTGTTTGGGATGACTTAATTGACTAAGATAAACATGTTTGAAAACGTTATGTTTGTATATGTGTTTTATAAGCGGGAAAGTGGTTAATATTTTTGGACATAGAATTTGGGCGCGGAAGCGCTGCCCAAATTTCGTTAGGAAATATAAAACACTTTGGCAAACAAAACATTTTTAACATAACAACAATAACATCAACTTTGGACTTTTTGATTAAAACAAAACGTTAACCGTTTCGGTCAATATTGGGCAAAATGGACTTTGACACTTAAAGATTGACTAAAAATTTACTTATATTACAGAATATAACATAAATTTCATTCATTATATATTAGGTTAATAACTTAATATAATAATAACACTTGAATAAATCTTGGTATCCTTAGGCATTCGGTGATTCCCGGCTCTTATTTCCGACCATTCTTCCAAGTTCTTATCTTCGCAACCCGTGAGTTACACCCCTCTCTACTCTTACATTTTAAGTACTCTTTTTGGGGGAAACATGAGATCAAACCTTTTGTAAACTTGTATGACTATTTTGACTTTTAAACTTGTTGAACTACTTTGACTCTTGACTTATTAAACTTTGACTTTGACTTTATTAAAACTTTGACATTGAAACGTCTACTTAGTTTCTTATGCGTAAAACATTTCTTTCTCCATTTATAATTATTGTTTCGTCTCTTTACTCAACTATTTATTGATACTTGTATGCGTAACCAACCCTTGATGGAACTAAAACATGTTTCTTAAGTGACAGATCTTACTCTCTCTCTTTAAAATAAAACTACTTAGTGCCCGCTGTTTCTTTTTCTCTGACTTTCACACTATTAACTACTTAGCCGTATAGTAATTATGAGTATCGATACTTAGGAAACAATCACTTCTTACTTAGGTGTTGACCTAGGTACACATCCCTCAGACCCTTACTTAGGTGTTAGCCTAGGTTTACATTAGGGTTCGCCTAAATCTTTCCTACTTGGGTGTTAGCTCAATTGCCCATCAATCGATTGATCTTGGATGTTAGTTCAAGTGCTTATTCATCGATTGATCTTGGATGTTAGTCCAAGTGCTTATTAACCGATTGATCTTGGATGTTAGTTCAAGCGCTTATTCATCGGTTGATCTTGGATGTTAGTCCAAGTGTTTCTCTCGATAAATCTTGGGTGTAGCTCAAGTACTTATTTTCTCGATTGGTATTAAGTGTTACCTCAAGTACCCGCTACTCGACGGTTCACCTTCTCGTGAATACTTAAGTTATAGATGCCAAGAGGTTGATACAAGAAATCTAATTAGTTACTTACGCATAAACTTATAAATTTTTAGCGATTGTTATCCGCTTCTACTATTTGACTAAATTTGATTCAATTTGGTCTTTACAAACTTAGGGCACCGATTCGCCCGTTACTTAGATTTTTAAAGTATATAAATTCTTTAAGCGACTTTTCTCCGCTAATCTCCTTTTTGGTAAATTCTACTTTTATATACTTTACTTACACTTTGATCGTACTTAAACTTATTTGAAACTAATTTATTCTTGAATTTTACGTACTTGATCTTATCTTGAAACTCTTTGATCCCGAACGTCTCTTGAGTTTTTATAAAACTTTGAATTCGTCTCGGACTCTTATAAACCTTTAAATTGAACTTTTCTTCAATTCATAAACTGTAACTCACTCACTACGTTTTCGTAGTTGACACTTTATCTCATGTTTCAGGAATTAAGCATAAGTTATGAAGTGCATTGCTCAGGCGGGTCAAGCTAGTTATGTGAAGAGTAATGCGGGAAAAGACCTTTGATACTTGGGAATTTTATTAAAATACGTTATTATGTATTGTCGTTTTATACTCATGGATCTTGGTTGTATTTTCGAACATGGTTACCTTTTTAATCTCAATTTATATGACTTGAACCGTTGACTTTTGGTATAACTCGTGAAATGATTCTTTGCTCTTCACATTCCGTGTTTCCGCTTTAGCGGGGTGTGACACCTTTCATCACTCTTCCTACTTTCATTTTCATTTTCCATTTTCTAAAATCAAAAACACACACACAAAACACATAGTTCTCCAACTTCTCTCTAACATCTCTCTAAAACCTCCATTAGAACCAGAAAATACAGCCACTAAATCCACATAAATCCACCATCAAAATCGTTCAATCATCAAAGCAAACAAGGAGGAGCAAAGTATTTTCGGTTTCAAGCCTTCTCTACCGATTTTGGAGCTCTCAATCCTTCAAAAACATCATCCATCCACTTTCATCCGGTAGAAACCTTAATCTTATCTTTATTTACTGTTTTTACAAGTTGCATGTAAGATCTAAACCATAAAAACGAGTTTTTATGAAGATTCATAACACATATTATACAAAAACGGGTTTCTAATAAACTAACACTCTAGATCTATGTTTTGTGAATAGAGTTATGTACAAACTGTAAAAATGGTGTTTTATGAAGTAACCACTGATTGCATGTCGAAATCTTTGAGTAACAAAACGTTTTTGACAAGAAAAACACAAAACGGGAAAGGACAGCAAAGAGGTGCGCAGCACCCCCTGCTCAGTGCTGCGCACCGGGCTGCTGTCTTTCCCGAAAAATCGTCGTTTGGTCGTTTAAAACTTGTGTACACATTCTGGACTTTTGTTAATAACGTTATGGGACTGAGATGACTAAAATAATAACAGTGACAACTTGTATTGGACTCTTTGGACTATAAGGACTTGTTTAATAAGTTATTATGTGTATATATGTGTTTTGTGAGCGGAAATGTCTTTAGGTTTTGGACATGAAATTTGGGCGCGGAAGCGCTGCCCAAATTTCGTTAGAAAACTTAAACCATTTCAGCAACCTAAACATGTCTATCATAATAATAACTTTAACTATGAACATTCGGACTAAATATAACGTTAACCGCTTCGGACCATTTTTGGAACAATATTAAACTTAACACTTGAAGTTAAATAAAAATTGTCTATTATATCATTTAAAGTAACACAATGAGATAATAACTTTTGGACAACCTTGGTATTCTTAGGCATTCCGTGATTCCCGGCTCTTATTTTCGACCGAATTCTGAGTTCTCTTTTTCTCCGCAAACCGTGAGTTACTACCCCACTTTGTTTTACTTTTGTACTTTTAAACATTATTTGGGGGAAACATAAGATATTATGCTTGTAACTTTAAAACTATTTGCGAATTATGTGAAACTTTGGAAACTTGAAACATTTTAAACTTGTGAAACTCGTAAACTTTGGAAACTTGTACGAAACTTTATTGAAACTCTTATGAAACTTTGAACTTTGGGAAACTTGGAAACTTGTGAACTATTATGCGTATATGTGTTGATGTCTTAGCCGGTTAACTAAATTTAGGATACTTGTTAGCGACCAATCCTTGATGAAAATATAAACCCGTAAGAACTTACTGCTACTTTTGGAAACTTTGTTCATTTGCCCGTTTTTAGTTCAGGAACTTTAATACACTATTAGCAATAGCCGTTAGTCATATGGGTATCGATACTTAGGAGCGGTCACTCCTTACTCAGGGTTAGCGACCCAAGTACATATTACTAAGATTCCGTTAGCAACTTATTGAAACATTTTTGGGCTAGATCAGGACCACACAATCGGTTTAGTGTATACTTACCATTTATATTATGCCAAGTGATTGATACGAGTTACTATTTAGTTAAACACATACTCCCTACGCATATACCTTTTTAGCGCTTGGATTCCGCTGCAACTTTATTTATACGAGTTTTATTTGTTTTACTTGCGTGTGTACAAACCTTTTACTATTTACATATATGTTCTAACGTCGCCCCGTTCCTTTTTACTTGACGTCACTATTTTCATGTACTTTCTATTTTTGGAAACTTTTCTCGAAACTCTAAACTGTAACTCACTCACTACTTTATGTAGTTGACACTTTATCTTATGTTTCAGTAAATTAATGTAAGTGTATGGAATGCATGGCAAGGAAAGGGTCGTTATGGTTATGTGAGGCGCAAAGTGGGAAAAGACCTTTCTATTTTGGGAATTTTATTTTGAAACATTGTACTTGTACTTTATTTAAAACTTATGAACTGCTTGGTTGTTGAAACTTGAACTATTTTATTTTTTTGAAATGACTTGAATCGTTTATATTTGCTTATGACCGTGTAATGATATTCCAGCTCTCACATTCCGTGTTTCCGCTTTAGCGGGGTGTGACAGTTTACAAGTTCAAAAGTAATAACCAAGTCATAGCATTTAGTACGAAATACATAGAATAAGTTCAAATTAAAATTCCCCAAAAGAAAACGGTCAAGTCTTTTCCCAAATCAGATCTCACGCCACCGCCTTGACCCGTCCATGCCATGCACCTCATGCTTACACTAAATTTCCTGAAACATAAGATAAAGTGTCAACTACGAAAGTAGTGAGTGAGTTACAGTTTAAGTAGTTCGGAAAAAATATTAGTTAAGTATATAAAAGTAAAAGTTTCCAAAAGGAGGTTAGCGGAGAAAAGTCGCTTAATATTTATATACTTTTAAAATTGTAAGTAAAGGGGCGAATCGGTGCCCTAAAGTTCGTAAAGACCAAATAAGTCAAATTTAGTCAAATCATAGTTGCGGAAGCAATCGCTAAAAGTTCGTAAATTCATGCGTAAGGGTAACTAATTAGATTCTTGTATCAACCTCTTGGCATCTATAACTTAAGTGTTCACACTAAACCGATTGTTCAACCGTGAGGCCCCTTTCCCCGCCTATCCTACGGGAAGTTGTCAAGTTCTTATTAATATGTACTTAGACTGCCATCTAAGAAAGGAACGGTTCTTTCCTAAGTATCGATACCCATAATTACTAAACGGCTATGTAGTTAATAGTGTGTAAAGTTCTAAAAAGCAGTTGGGCACTAAGTAATTTTGTTTTAAAAAGAGATAGTCGTCCGTCACTTAAGAGTCATATTATAGTTCAATCAAGGGTCGGTCTCGCATACAAGCATCAATAATTAGTTTAGCCGAAAAAGGGGGCAAGCCGGTAAGTTCAAGTAAGCCAGTAGAGTAAAAGTGTTTACGCATAAGAGTTCAAAGAGTTTGTCCAAAATAGTTCAATAGTTCCAAGTCAAAATAGTTCATAAAAGTTCCAAAGTCAAAATAGTTCATAAAAGTTCCAAAGTCAAAATAGTTCATAAAAGTTCCAAAGTCAAAATAGTTCATAAGAGTTCCAAAGTCAAAATAGTTCATAAAAGTTCCAAAGTCAAAATAGTTCATAAGTTTGCAATAAGTCAAAGTTCACATAGTTACAATGTTCATAAATGTTTTCAAGTTATAAATAATCTTATGTTTCCCTCAAAATCATGCAAAATACATATAAAAATAAAGGGGTTGTAACTCACGGATTGCGAAGAGTAAGAACACGGAATTCGGTCGGAAATGGAAGCCGGGAATCACGGATTGCCTAATAATACCAAGGTAGTTTAATTAGTCATTATCTTATTATGTTCTTTATATAATAATATAGATAAAATTTTATTAAACTTTAAGTGTCAAGGTTAAGTATTGTTAAAATTGTCCGAAAAGGTGATTGTCACGTTTTTGTCCAAAAGTCCGATTTAACGTTTATTATTATCATGTTACGAGTGCTTTTGCTCGCTGAAGTGGTTTACATTTTTCTAAGGAGATTTGGGCAGCGATTCCGCGCCCAGATTTCATATCAAAAAATATACAACCAATTCCGCTCACAAATCACCTATAACACAAATATATACATATTCTAGTTCAATTTAAGTCCAAATAGTCCATACATGTCTCAAATGTTATTTGTTTTACTTATTCAGTCACAACGTGCTAAAAATGACAAAAACGACAAGTTTTGGAAAAACAACAGCTCTGTGCGCCGCTGTGAGCACCAGAACGGCGCATAGAACACATTTTTGGTGCTCGCTGCTTCGTTCTGTGCTCTAGGACGGCGCACAGTTCGAGTGGTTTCGGGTTTTTGTTGTAAAACGTTTATTTAGCCTTAGATTCCGACATGCAATAGGTTTAAACTTATTAAAACATCATTTTAACAGTTTATAAAGTATTTTTAGTCACAAATTCATGGATCCAAAGGTTATTTCGATTAAAAACTTTTTTGACCATAAAAAGTCATAGATTTGTATAAAAACTTATTTTGAACCGTTAGATCTTACATGCAAGAGTTTATTTGTATAAAAATAGTAAAAAGACAGAAATCTACCGGAGGAAAAGCTCGGATGATGATTTTGGCCGGATTTTAGCTTCAAAAATCTTTACAAGATTTGTCCTTTTTCGAAATAATCGACACCTCTTGCTTCCTTTAGTGTTTCTAAACGATTTGTATGGTTAGAAATGTGTTTGTTGGCTGTAATATTCTGGATATGAGGAAGTTTTTGGAAGAAAGTTGAGAGAAAATGGTGTATGTGTGTGTTTTGTTTTGTAAAAATGAATATGTAAAATGAATAAAAGAAAAGTAATAAAATGGGAAGTTGGGACTGCCAAAATGCAGTAATGATGGACTGAGAATCGAGTTTGGTTGGTTGAATTTTGTAGGAAATCGAGACATGCAGAATTTTCAAGTTTATTACAATTTTCGTCCTGCAGGACGGCGCACGTGGCCTCTGTGCGTCGTCCTGGACGATTTTTGTAATAATTTTTGTGTTTTGGCTGATTTTGTACAATTGTTTCGTTGAACCTTTTCGTTAACTAAAGTTTTAAAGTATGTTACATTATGAACTTAGGAAAGTTCATTAGAAGTTTTCTTGGTATTAGGACTTATATAATTTGATTCCGGTTGTGATTCCGACACTGTCGCGGTTCCGGTTATTGAATAGTTAAAGACTAGATAGACCGAAAGAGAAATAGAGTATAAAAATGCACCTAGAATTAGACGGTTGTCACATTTTGTTCCGTAATTTGTCATTTCAAAGCCTCTAATTTCATGTTATCTTTCTAAACAACTCTAAACACTTGTATAAACATACTAACATGTATAAAAGTAACATATTTTGATAAAAATACCGTCTTTGGACTCAAAGACGTCAACGCAATCAAAAATGCCAAATACTTATTTAAAACGGACATATTATCTACATTTGAATAAATAAACATTTGTTACAATATGCGATCGTAATCTAAAGCCGTCAACTATTATTCTTGCGATGAAACTTGATTAAAAACATTATATAAAGTCTTTTACACTATATTTTCGAAAAGCAAAGACTTTTAAACCTTCAAAGCGTCAAAGTGAGACTTTTACGTCAACTTCGAATATCTTCCAAACTATTATGATTCGACCTCGAATTAGTGACTTTAAATTTTACAAAATCAACATCTTTGACATTTGACTTTTGCAAAGTCAACATCCTTGGCGTTTGACTTTTATAAGTCAACATTGTTGACATTTGACTTTTGTAAGTCAACTTCCTTACCATTTGACTTTATGAGGTCAACATCTTTGACTTTGACCAAGTCAACATCGTTGCCGTTGATCTTGGTCGATCTCGATGAATCTTATAAACAATATTTCTTTCAACCAATACTCCTAGAAGTCGTTTCGACTCGGAATATTATTCTTTCGAATTATCATTATGACGTGAAATGTCGACATCTTTCCGAGCGGTACTGTTTGACGCGGAACATCGTCTTCTAAATACGTCACCCCATTTAAACTTATTTATAATATGATTATCTTATTAAACTTAATATTAACCACAAGGCTAAACCGAACTATACTTATAGAGATATTGAGACTATATTATTTGCTGTTTTAGGGCACTTAGACGGTGGAGTTGTAACTCTGTGATTACTTTACCCGAGATTTGCTGAAGCTTGTACTGTGAGTTATTCGTAGCCCTTGTCTTAAATATTTTTAGGGCTGGAAAGCGTACTTTAAAATGTTTGCATTTATGCGATAATGTTATTAAATATCTTGTTACCCAGTGAATTTGGTCTGCCTTAGATTAAGTGTCTTAAGCCATGGTGGCTCCCCTCTAATACACTCGTTAAGCTTTATGCCCGCGGTTCTCATATATATAGATCTATATCGGGTTATGCACCTAACCCCCATTCCTCTGTAGGCTGATACTACGAGCGGATGTTATGACCGTTACTATTAAACTGTTACGATTAAACTGATTGCCTTTGGTTTGACACACCTTAGGATATGGGATTAAACTGATTGGTCCAGGAGCGAGATGTATGACTATATTAGGCATAGTACCCTTCACTTTTGGATGAATACAAGATATGTGATTTTAAACTTATAATGTTTACTGAAACTTGTCGATGGGTCACTTTTTACTTAAAATTGCGAATAATTCACCAACATGTTGTTGATGTCGTTTTAACGCTTTGTATGAAATTGAGGATTTCCGTTGATCATGCCATAGTTGTTTTTGGATCGCTTGCTTTTGTGAAATTTGAATTTATAATGTTTATTGTAATTTCCTTGATGATCCATTTGATGATTTCTTTTGAAGTTGTATTTGTACTTGGCGTCTTACCGCCCTTGACATTATGATGTATTTTGTAATATTTGGCATGATCTATTTTATTTAATGTTTTGTTTATCGGTTATATTGTTGTAATCTTGACTCTTGATATTATAACTGGAACGCCTCGTGTTTCCACTATTAGCGGGGTGTGACACTCCCCTTAAAGATGATGGGAATAAGCTAAGCATGACTCTCTCCTCCAAACCAATACCATAACGGAACATCTTACATATCTCCATAAAAGTAGCAATATGTTTATGCGGGTCAGCCTTTGAATTACCATCAAACGAACTCTCTTGCACCATCTTCAAGTGATGACCTTTAACGGAAAAGTCATGTCCTAAATTCGGTGCAACAATCGCTGACCCTTGAGTAAGTGGGACTATCCGGTTTCGATTAATCATGGGAATGTCAAATGGGTTAACCGGTGGTTCATTGTGGTTCAAAATGCCTCCCCAGACACCTCCTCCGTCATCCGACATCTTACTCTCCAAAATGATATCTTCCTCCTCGGAAGACTCTCCCTCAGAATATAAAACCGCTTTAACACCTTGTTTCCTCAAAATATTTTCCAGATCGGAAAATGGGCTAACAATGTGTTTACCTTGGGATCTCGTGTTCATCCACCACCTAACAAAATCTGAAAATCACAACACAACCAGAATATACCGTGAAATCTATACAATAAACAAACAAAAGAAAAATGAATAACTAAACTCTCAATTATCTAGTCCCCGACAGCGGCACCAAAAACTTGATGTGTTAAATCAAGTCTTCCCAAATGCTTATGCTAGACTACAACACCGGGCAGTGTACCCTTGTCGGTTGTAGTATAGTTTTGGCAAGTTCGGGTTCGAACACAGGGACTAATGTAAATTAAGAGTTTAAGGTTAATAAGTAACAAAGTGGGGATTTATACTATAACTACAAAGTAACGTTTTAAAAGTATTTTATAAATCAAGATTAAAGAGACGTGTGCTTGAACCGTTCACGAATGTATGATCTTTTCTAAGTAATGAAACGTTGATTTAATTCTTATGTAAAACCAAGTTCCTTTCGAATACCGGATTTCTCTAATTACCCAACCGTGCAACCACTCCTTTCGAATATGGTTAACACCCCAAATAATTATGCATAAAGAATCAATCCGATGTGTGAGAACTAATCTTTAAACTTCCTTTCGAATAGTTTATTAGTTTTCTAAACCAATTTCTCTTATTTATAAACTAGCATTCGTGTTTAAGCTTAGTTATTTTTATTACTATTATCGATTCCTTTTGAATACCGATAAAATATATCAACTAAAGACCGGTTGAATATTTCGTTCAATATTTTAGCAAATTCTCGAGTTCTTTTCAAATACCCAAGTTTTATACCAATAAAGAATAAAGGTAATCGAATAACATGATTAAAGCTTAGACCAAAATGGATTTTCAATTAACCAACACATCTATCAAACATTTCACACCCAAAATCAATCAAAACATACGATCACATATCCAAGCAAACGATTAATAAATTAGCTACGCATAATTGAAATTAAACATGAAATATAAGAAAATTTGAACATGATACCAAGTGTTTGATGAAATGTCAATGTCTAAAATACCCAAATAGAAATGAAAAAAGTGAATGAATTGACAATTGGAATGATCCTTGATTCTTCAATGGTGATTTTGCCAATAAAATTTCTTCTCCAAGGCTTCAAGATGATCCAAGAATCGATTGTTGTATCTTGTGTTCTGGAAAATGATGGTCAGTTGTGATGGTGATAATGTGTGATAAAATGATGATGAATGATCGACCTTTCAAGTCCAGTAAAATTAGCCACCAAAAAGAAAACCTTTCAATACCAACAATTGATTGCCTTAACTCAACAAACAAAACTACCCGAAATCGACCCACTGCGTCACAGTCATACACCACTGCGATGCAGTGGTGGTCCAGACCACACCCTTTTATCTTTTGCTCCCTTTTCTCGCGTTATGTTAGCCAATCTTGATGTTAAATCCTCATTCCAATGCTAAATACCTAAATGCATACTTTTACACAAAATGTAAGTACAATGGGCATATCCATCACGTTTTAGACTAAAAACATAATAAATATCGCGAATAAAAATTTATATAATTGAGCGATATCAGGGTGATACTGGGATTTTTAATCAACTCCAACATCCATTTGCTATCTCCGAGAGGCCTATTCTTTATCAAGACATGTTGGTTGAGTTCTGCAAAATGCTACGTTTAGTGTAATCAATGGAGTAAGCACAATCACTTTTGAAGTTCAAATGTCTCCTATGATTATTAATGAAGATACTATAAGGATAGTGTTGCAACTGAATGATGTTGGTGGAGAAGAACAGTTGCCTATTGAAGATATTAAAGAAGTATGTCAAATAGTTGGGTATTAAGGAGAATTTCCTTGCAACATGGTGAAAAAGACAAGGTTCTCCTACCACGGGAGATACTTGTTCATGTATTGGTGTGTAGTATTTCTGAAAGGTCAGGAGGGAATGATGAGATGAGCCAGTCACTTGCAACAGCCTTTGTCTGCATGATAATTCAGAGGAAATTCAATTATTTTGGGTTCATATTTGATAGTAAGCAAAGGATAGCAGAAGGAAGTTCACAATAGTTCTTGTTATATCCGAGATTTCTTCAAATCATCTTGACATCTGAAGTTAAAGGATTAATGCATGAAGGACCTTAGTTGAAAAATGGTAACATGAATTGGAAGATTATGAATAATATGAAGAAGTCATTTGATAAAGCCAAGTTTTTGTTCTCCAAGAGATTTACCCTATTCTTTCCTCACATGGTGCAACAAGCTCAAGCATTTCTTCAAACTATTAAGGGGGAGAATGAGAATGAGCAAGATCAAGAACAAGAACAACCCATTTCACCTGAGCACAATGTACCTTCACATCCACCTCAATCACTTGTAAATCAATTACCACTCACATCTCCAGATCAAATAGAGCATGAGCAAAGCAGTGGAGAATGGTTTTACACTGCTGCAGAGAGTCAAAGATTACCTAATCTTGCAAATACCATAATCTTCATTCCTATTGTTCCCACACTAAACACTCCAGTTGTTCAACTTGTCAAAGATATTCCTTCTACTAGTGCTCCATTGAAAGTGTATCAATCCAAAAAGAAAGGGGGAGCTAGTATTGGAGTTTTGAAGATGTTAGAACTTCAACAAAAGAAGGAGGAGTTGGAAGTTTTGATTAAGAAGCAAGCTTCGCTAATCATTAAGTTGATATGGAAGAATGTTGTGAATGAGGTAGTTAGAAGTCAACAGAGATTTTTGCTTAAACACTACTCTCTCCCCTTGAATGATGCTACCAAAATAGGGGGAGAAGAATCTAAAGTTGACAGTGAAAAAGGTGGTGATGAATGATGCATAAGTTGGTGATGAGAATGAGAAGACAATAATGTTTGATGAAAAAACTGTGATATTGGAAGATGATGATATGGAAAAGACAGCACAAATTGGTGGTAGTAGTGAGTCTGTGAATGAAGAGGATGAGATAGACTTGACAGTGATAAAATTGGAAAGGAATTGGAGAAAGAGCTTAGTGCCAAGGGAAATGAGAAAATTGGTGATGAAAACAAGTCTGATGAGGAAGCTTTTAAGTATGATGAAGTAGAGTTTAACTCTGGTGATGAACAAAACAAATCTGGTGAACTGCAGAACAAGTCCGGTGAAGAATTGTTTTATAATCAAGATGTTTTTAGAGCAGTAGACCAGTTTGGAAATCCAGTTGATAAGGATACATTTGAAAAGTACTATGAGGGAATGTATGATGAAAACTCAACTGAAGTTGTAGTTGTGCATATCAAGGAAAGGGATCCAAAACCTATCTATGGTACAAGTGAAGTATGTAATAAGAATTTGGGAGGAAATGAAAGAGTGATTAATCTTGAGGAAGAGGATGAACAAGAAGATGAACAAACTAAAGAGAAGGAAGTTGAAAATATTGAGGAAAAAGCTATTAATGATAATGATGTGACAGTAGATATGGATGTAAGTGGAGAAGCCTCAAGAGTTGATGCTAAAACCTTTGCTGGCAAAAGATTGAAATCAAAGACAGTTAAATATGCTAGTTTGAGTCCAATCAAAGTGGTATAGTTGAAGAAAAAGTTGATTTGATACAAAAGAAATTGGTCTGAAGGAAATTACAAGTCTCATCTTAAGAGCTATCTAGTGTCTATGAATGCATTTTCAGCTAGATCAGTGGGTCAAATGGAGGTTGAGACTTTGGAGAAAAACTGATTAGATGTTCAGACAAAATCCATCTTGGAGGATATAAAGATGAGGAGAGAAAGAAGAATGGAAGAAGAGTTAAATAAGAGATTGAAGGAGAGTCAAGTGAAAGAGAAAGTGATTAAAGAGCAGGCAATTGATGGATCATCAACTCAAGTAAAAGAGAAAGTGATTGAAGAGCAAACAGTTGGTGGATCATCAATTGAAGCAAGTAAGATGGATAAAAGTCAAACTGCTGAGAATCCATCTGTTGGTGAAAAAGTTGTGGGAGGAGCTTCTATGCAAGTCAATGAACCTAGTCAAACTGTGTCTCTTAAGTCTTTGGTTGCAAAACAGAGTCATGAGGTTAACTTGAAGACTAGGGTGAAGTTAGAACAAGATATGATCATTTTGCAGAGTATATGGATGATGAACCAGTGATTCAAAAAGTTCAAACTGAGGTTAGGGTGCAAACAACATTGACTGATGATTACCTAAATGTTCATTTGAGATAATTCAAGACCTGTTAATTTCATAAGATTTGGGATAGAATGTGCTTTGCACGTGATGTTATCCTTTTATACTCCTTTTTTTTTAACCTCACCTCTTTCTCAAATAAAAGACACGGAGAAATTTATGAGGAGGAAACTATTTCTCCACCAAAAGATGGAAATCAGATGTAGTTTTTCTAGAGTTTAATTTCTCCACCCATCCCATTTCTCTTGCTTACCAAACGATGGAAATGAGCATATTCTTATTTCTCTCTCTACCAAACACACCATGAAACATAACTAAATAGGCTTAATGCGTCGTCATAAATACATGTATATTATGGTTCAAATAAGTTTGTTAGTTTATTCGGTCAAATGAGAAATATATCTTCTAATGATCGAATCATCGATCTATAAACTTTTAAGGTTCGTTTGGTTCGCATATAGTTTTTATAAGAATTGAAATTTGAAGAAATTGAAATCTGAAGTGATTAAAACTTTGTCATGTTTGATTGATAAAATTCATCAAAATTCAATATTATCATTCATTTTTTACGATTCAATTTAATTTGTACATCTTTGAAATTAATTGAAATGTTCAAATGACAAACGATATAATTACGCCTTTTCATTTCTTTTTGAATGTATATATATATATATATATATATATATATATATATATATATATATATATATATATATATATATATATATATATATATATATATATATATATATATATATATATATTTTTTCGCTCGATGGGGACGGTACCCCGGCAAAACTGATATAAATAAAAGGTTACAAAACTGATATGTATATATATATATATATATATATATATATATATATATATATATATATATATATATATATATATATATATATATATATATATATATATATATATGTTTAAATTAATAATATAAATACTTGTAATATATTAAATAATGTAGTAAGAAAAAATAATGAAAAGTTTATAATGATACTTTTTCATTTCTTGTATGTAAAATTTTATAAAATAATGTAAAAAAGAAATAACGAAAGATAAATGAAGAGAGATACATTGTTATTTTTACCTTTTTAGTGGTTGAGATCGAAAATTAACAAATTATAGGGTTATATTAAAAGTTTATATATCTAATGAATGAATCTGATGAATTTTTAACAAATTCCTATTTATATGATATTCAACTAAACAAGATGCAAACGGAATTCAGAATTCTAATTTATGTCAATTCCATTATGTTCTGCAAATCAAAACGAAATCTTAAACATTGGCAATTCGCTTGGTGATCATTACTTTGTATAAATAGATGTGCTTTAATGTGTTTACCTAAACGAGAGCTTAGTTGTTGAATGACTTAAATATAAAACTAGGGGGTTATCGTGCGTTGCACGAGTTCGAGTTGGTCGTCGATGTGTGTAACGTTATAGTGCGTTGCACGAGTTCGGGTTGGTGGTCGATGTGTATAAAGTTACAGATTCGTTCACTCATGGTTATTTTAGTTGATTGATTTTCTAATATGCTGGTTTCGACAATTTTCGTTTTTTACATTTTTGCCTAAATGATTTCCCTACTGCTGTTTTTTCTTTTATATTTTGTTAGTATTAGTTTTGTTATGACTTGAGTTAGCAGCCTAAATGATTTCCCTACTGCTAACTTTCCAAGATCGAACCTTTTTCTTAAGTAAGAGACTAAAACCAAATGAAGTTACGATTTGGAACAATAAAGTTTTCAAGTTGATGCAATCCCATTTGACGGGATCAGTTAAAAAGCAAAATGAAGTTCAACATCAGCAGTAGTAATCCTCCCAAACGGTCTAGTCCCAATCACCTTATTCACATCAATAACAATTTTCGGCATTTAATCTATAGATTCTTTAATAATCGGAATCAGTATCTTGTATATAGAACTTAAAATCTTATTACTACAACAGAAATACGTTCAAACACTATCTTTTACAACCCGTTTTATTACAATACTATTATAAAAATTCTAACTATTCAAAATCACATAACCGCTTTTAAAACGCACATCCAAACACCGCCTAAATAACGCTTAGCAAAATCTTTTATAAAAGTAGATCATTTTCTACAACAATTACAGCTCACCAGCAAGAAGTAGATACCTAAACCGGAACCCAGAATCAGAACTCGAAGATCTTGTGGGAGAAAAAACCGGATAAAACGAAATTCTTTAACCCATCGACTCCACAACCTCTCCTTCTGAGACAATGAAGAAAACAACTAATTCAGAATCGCGTTCATTACCAGAATCTAGATGTTTAATATAAATTCGTTTATTAACAATAAATACATCATAACGGGGTTATAAAATATTAATAGTGAAATGTGAGTGTCGGGTCAAAATTCGTAAATTTTTTATGATGCCATTTTTTAAATTGGAAATGACTAATTTAATCTTTAGGAAGGAGGAAGTAAATGAACTCACCGAAGGACCAATAAGGCATGGGAGTCGGGCGACCAATGAGCTGAGTATATTGATCCATAACTGATTCCGGAGACAGCCCACCAAAGAAATAAAAATCTAAAACACCTCCAATCACTTTATATGTAATACTACCACCATTATATACAACGTCTATTCCATTACTATTAAGCAACAGCACACCATCAGTGTATCGGAATGCAGAAACGATTGAATTGATTGCCTTACCACAATACGTACTACAGGCCTCAAAAATACAATGGACTCTAATATATCTAATAGAGTGGTTCCCGCCAAAACTTTGCCATCAGAATCCGGGGATCTAATCAGCGTTTTTACTTAACCGATCAGCTGTTTCAAAGCTTTACAATAAAACACATATTAAAACCATTCAGTACACAGTAGTAATCGACTCGTTTTTGTTACAAAACAGATAACCAAACTCACTTACAGGTAATCTACTCTTTGGGGTGTTTCTAATGTGAATAATACTGATAGAAATAAACATCATCAATAATCTAATAATTAGAGTAAATGGCATGTTTGGTATTGAGTTTGGTCGAAAATTAAGCATCACAATTTTCTACTTCAAAATTGCATCATTAGACATACTTGTAGAGTCGTTTGTAAGTTGTTTGTAACCATTCCGTCATTGACTCCAATAAATTTACAGAATGCTATGTTACCTTTACCTTTCGCGGGTTTTGGCTGCAAATAATAAGAAAGAATAAATAGCAATTTTAGAGTAACCTTACGGGTCAAAACTCGCCCAAAGCGTATCCAAATACTCAGGAAAAGTACCTTTGATTTTCGAAGCTCAGGAGTAGTTTTCAAGACACTCCAGTTCCGTGTGATATTTTCGTCATCCTCAAATTTACCCTCATCTTCATTATCCTATTAAGAGGAAATATATGTAGCCAACGTCAACGATCTGGGTGAGAAAAAAAATAAAGTAGGGAATAATATGGCACGACGATTTACCTCCTTTTCACCAATGTCAACAGCTTTAGCCATAGCTTCGTCTTCAGAAAACTGTGACTTTACCTATTAAGGAAATAACCGATTTCGGAAATTTATTCATCATGCATGTAAGATGTACGGCGACACTATAAACTTCTTACTTTAAAAGATCAAATATAAAACAGAGGAAATATATGTAGCCAACGTCAACGATCTGGGTGAGAAAAAAAATAAAGTAGGGAATAATATGGCACGACGATTTACCTCCTTTTCACCAATGTCAACAGCTTTAGCCATAGCTTCGTCTTCAGAAAACTATGACTTTACCTATTAAGGAAATAACCGATTTCGGAAATTTATTCATCATGCATGTAAGATGTACGGCGACACTATAAACTTCTTACTTTAAAAGATCAAATATAAAACAATTTATCTTTCGACATAAAAACGAATATGTAGTTACATTACCTTCCGCCACAGCCGCAGCAACAACCGATGCCGCAGCAGCAGCAAGTGCCTCTACTTCCACTGTTGCTACCGCAGCAACCGGAACTGAATTAGCACCAACAGAAGCAGCTTTCGCCTTACCTTCTTCAATTTTCTCTTCTGTCTCCGCCAACAAACCAATTGGAGCACCAACAGGAGCCGATTCACCTTCCTGAACAGCAGTCACCACCAGAATTCCATCATAAAACGTCTCAACATCCATATCAGCTTTATCCGATTCAACAACAACAACAGATTCACCTTTTGCCAACACATCACCTTCCGACCTGATCCATTACTCAAAAGTTTTACTTAAAAATGAAAAAGATATTTAAAGAAAAATAAGCAGAAGTATTTAGATATAAAGGAGAAGTAACCAACATCCGCAGTGAGTAAAATAGGAGCATAACGGTCTACTTTCTTTTGCAGATGCAAACTCTGTGCTTCCGTGTTGATTTGATACCTATCAACAGTTTCAAGTAACGAATAAAATGCATACGAATATAAAAGTTAATATAAAAAGCTTGAAATGGTTAATGAATCATACCTTTTATTAATTATGTCAAAAAGTTGACCATATGGTCCGTTTACATTGTCCTGCAGCAGATAAAGTCATAATCAACAAAAAATGGTTAGCAAACTTCGCAAAAGAAAAACTGAACTTCGCCCCTCTTAGTACAAAACTTCATCCCTGGTAATATCGTTCACACTACGTAATCGGTTGATTTATGTATAATAGAGGTAACTTTGGGTAAGTGCTAGAGTTCAAAGAGCTACAAAACACATTAAATAACAAAAAGGCACACCGGATTAGTATCATCAAGCCTATACATAATATATATATATATATATATATCGTCAAGAAAAACAAAAAGGCAATGAAATATGTAATGAATGAATTAAGAAGTAGTATAACCTCAAGTAGCATTCACACACCACATTGTCAATATATAATCAAAACGAACGAAAATCTACACAGCGAATAATAATATTAATCTACACAACGAATAACAATATTAATCTAACAACTGACCTTAGCATGACATAAATGTACATAACCATTTTCAGTATCTCTTTCGAGTTACACGCTTTAAGAACAGTTTTGTCACTGTAAACAACTGTTGTATGGACCTGTTTCTGTAAAACCACAAAATAAACAATTTAAAACATGTTAAAAACTAAAAACCATAAACTAAGTTAAAAAGAAAGCAAATTACAACCTCGTCATTCGCCTCGGGTGCGGGGAATCTCGAAAACGTTTCTCATTTGTCAACTTCTCCAATCACAAAGCAAGCTCCATAGCTAGAATAAAAACCAACAAAAAGTTAACTGTCTAACCATACCTTAAAAGCAAATGATCAATTGACGTTTACTAAAATGATTCAATCATTAACACACAAAAGGGAAAAACAAAACTTACCATATAACGCATCTCCTTTCTCTTCATGATCGAACTCAGACATCGGCATTATAATAGACTACAACCTCACCTTCCCACCTCGTTTGTTCTGTAAACAAAACATTTCATCGTTTTAATTCACAGCACGTAAAGTTTCCACCATCATTAAAGCGAGAAATTGCTAAAAAATGAGTAAACTAACCTCGTAGTCCATGAATTTCTCAGCATGTTCCCTTCCTTCTTCACTGGACTCCTTAAAGAACCTACAAAATTTAACGTATTACAAATGAATACACAAATTGTGTAATTAGTTTTCAAATGAGATTCTCCTAGGAATTTTATTTAAACAAAAGTGATGATTATTTTAGCTTATAAGCTTATTTGGTTCAACTTTAGCCCATTTTTCCCGCTTATTTTCTCGTTAGCATATAGTACTACAGTATACAAAATGAAAACTATATAAAATATGAAAATATTTCAGCTAGAACTATTATCAAACACATGGTGGGCATATTTTACTAAAAACAAAACAGAGAAAAACAGTGTGAACATCTCACCCTTATCATTAGGACCATCAACCACTTCAATTTCAGCAGCCATAGCTTTTATCCTTCTCACCAGTTAACAAATATATATATATGAAACTCAGCAGAAAATTTGGAAATTATTACAAAGACCACAATTATTAATGAGAATTTTAATTTATAGGGAGTAGATCTTGATATATTTTTAATTTATAGGGAATACCTGGTATCAGAATGAAGATAATGAGCGCTTGCTGCTCCGCCCGTAGCATTATCAGTCTACTCTCGAGGACCCTTGAGCTGAGCACGTAAGCCAAGCCTTCACGATTCCAGGGCGGCGGCGTTCTTGAATGAAAAGAGGGAGAGAGAATGAGAAATCACTCGACTGTTAAGGAGAGGAGCCGATGTTCCGGTAAAAGAGCAAGG
This sequence comes from Senecio squalidus, assembly GCA_910822075.1. Taxonomy (NCBI): domain Eukaryota; kingdom Viridiplantae; phylum Streptophyta; class Magnoliopsida; order Asterales; family Asteraceae; genus Senecio; species Senecio squalidus. The sequence continues at coordinate 37,139,837 of CAJVGC010000591.1, read as the reverse complement.
ACAATCCGGCAGAAGAAAAAAAAGTTTATAAATGATTCTGGTTTGAGTTGATTTATGGAGTTGTGTGAGAATGATGAGGCGGTGTTGGACACGTGTAAAGACACGCGTCTGAAGGAAAGAAATAACGCAAAACAGGCCAGAAAAGGAGCCCACCAAACCGGCCCAAATCACGCATTTAACCCGGTCCAGGCACAGAATCATAGGTTCTGATGACATTTAAATTGAGGATTAATATTTATTTTATACCCGTTTGACGAAATGCCCCGAGCACCAATGCAATTTAAGATATTCCACTCAAGACAATTGAAAAAGTGTTTAACGCTCTGTTCTCGAGTCTAAAATTAAAGGAAAGGAAAGTAATGTAAAGAAAAGAAAAGGAAAGGAAAGGAAAGTATTTATTTTACTTTACAATCACCCCAAATATGGCCGGATTGTTTTATTGAATAAAATGTATAAACTTTACGTTCTAATCCTTTCCTTTACTTTGCTTTCCTTCCTTAAAAAAAAACTTGAGAACACAACAATTTATTTATTTACTTTCCTTTACTTCCCTTTACCCTCAAAATAAAACTTGAGAACACAGCGTAAAACAACAAAGCGATAAAAAAAAAATTGAGATAATTGACCATCTTTTTAGATTATAATTTTGAAAATAAAATAATTATGTTTGATAAGAAAACCGGTTAGCCTAGGGCTGTCAATGGAGCGGGTCGGGCGGGTCTTTTGTTGATCCAAACCTGACCCAAGATCCAATTATATGGGTTTGGGTCTGACCCATTAGCTATTGGATCTTGATCCAACCCAAATCCAACTAATTTAATGGGTCGGATCTTGACCCGGATCGACCCAAATAATAATAATTTTTTAATATCATATTTATTAGTTTTCATGTCTTATTCGCTTACCCGCTTAACCACCAACAAACTCTAAAATAAAAAATAAAAAATTTCTAAAGAAACACTCGATAGTTATTGAGATATATATAACCTCTCTTTTGCTATATCTAATTATATGTAATTAACTATATACATGCATGCTTATAAAACACTGCATTAAGAAGCTGTACAGTACAAGATGTCAATGTATACTCTTTTGCTGAGTTGTACTACACTTTTTGAGAATACTCTAAAATTTTGGAACTTGATGGATCATTGAGTTGTAATGTACAACTCAAGTATGCATGAATTTTATGAACATTTATAAGGTTTATGTTCTCGATACATGTTTGGTCAATCTAAAATTAGAAACTGTGTTTTAATGATCTGTAACTTATGTAGTAAAGCTTGTACCTTTAATATGGATTTTAATTAATAGATTTGTTTTTTTTTAATTGGGGCGACCCGGGCGGGTCATGGATCGATCCATGTAAAGATCCACTAAAATGGGTCGACTTATTGGATATTTTTTAGGTCGTTGGATCCTATTTTTGAACCCATTGGGTCATGTTATTGGGTCGGGTGTGGACGGGTCTGAATCAAGACCGGCCCCATTGACAGCCCTAGGTTAGCCATCGTTTAGCTTACAAAGAGATATTAACCGGAAAGAAAATAAAAACACAAGTATGGCGACTACGGGTCCGATGGGACGCGGAGAGAACTCAGCTAAAACAGTGGTGAGCGATCAAATCTCAGAATCACTTTTATCGACCTGTAATCTCATCCACGTCATGCTTCAATCTTCTACATCTCAGGTACTATTATATCTTATTCAATTCGATATAATTACAAAATAATACATTACGTATTGGTTGGTTTGGTTGCAGGAGACTCTTTTAAAGCTTCCGAAAAACCTTTTAAGTAAAGCATCTACCATAAACAACACTAAACATGTCCTTCACCAGATGCCTTTTGTTATTTCATCCTTAGATGCCCAGATGGACCATGTCTTACAAACTGCCCCTCATCTTCAAACCGTTACTCGCTTATTAACCAACTTACACACTACCCAGCTCAAGCCTTTAGCTCATCCTACTCACACACAGGTAAACGTGTTTATCTGACTGTAAATGCTGAATTTAAGTTGTGTTTTATCTCTGACGCTGATTTTACTAAAACGCTTATGCATCGAATGAGAACTGTTAGTAGGACGTAAAACCTCGGCATTGCTTTATTAAATAAGAATGGTTAGATTATCGTTGTAATAATGTAATATAAATTCTGTGATAAGTTTTCTTCAAAACGGATTAACAAAATTTCACGGGTCAGTCCAGTCCGACCCATACTTGAAAATTACCCAATATCGTACTTGTTTTTGTTCAGGAACAGGAACTTAAACAAGACACCAGTAATTGAACACCCCGAGGGAACCAAAGGCTTATAATTGACTGAAGACATAGTATGAGACTCTTGTAAAAAACAAGTTTTGATGTTTGTTTTTTCTTGTCTAAGATAGAGCTGAACAACCATAGCCTACCATTATTTGAGAGGCCAAGGTTGATTTTTTAAGCCAAGACAGCTGAAGATGTTTTGTTGTTGAAAACGAAAGCTCTTTTTTTGAATTTGTGAGAACGTCTTGGTTTTAATCTTGAATATATAAATATAAATCTCTTGTCTGAAATTGGTTGTTTGTATGATCTGAGCTCGTACTTAGGCAATGTAGCATCAAATGAACAGAAATTGATTTCCTCGTGACAGTAGGGAAAATTAACTTGTGTGCTGCGACAACAGAAGATGGTAGATAACCTCTTCCGTTTACAAAAGGTTTTGAAAGGCCAACCTATGTGATATGGTCATTGGACTAAACCAAAATAATTTCCATTTTGGATCCCATTAAATTGGTTTTGCGGTGTTGCTGTCAAACTGGAGTTTTAGTGAATTCGATACTCGAACATAAGAAGATTGTATAATATTTCTGATTCAAACAGTAACGCTTTTGGTTCAGAGTCCATGAATCCAACTCGGATACAATGATAATAGGGCAACGAATGTTGATTGGCATGAAAGAAGTAATATCTGGTGTGATATCCATCAAATTTAACAGGAGTTATCTTGTGATCATGTTGCAATTGATTTATATTCCAAAGGCTGCATGTAGTCTTTATAGTTGTGCAGATTTAACATAATCCAGATGCGCGTTAGTTGTTATAGCCAGGGTATTCTGAAGCCGGTCATTTTGGCACTGTAAGTGTATAAGTTTGAGTTGCATCTTGAGTACATCAAGGCAGTGATAGTATGTCAGTTATGATTATTTAAAAACTAAACTGCATATCGAAGTTTTAAGTCAATTAAAGCATATTCCAGTTTCGCAAAAGAAAAAACGTGTGAATAATTGTGCTGTAACATTTGCCTTTCTAAAAGACAAAAAAAATGTGAATTCGAAGAAGTTCACATATACTTTGTTTAAGAGGGTAGCATGTTGAAATAAATCTGCTTAAAATAAACATCATCTACTTGTTTCAAACTCCCAATATGTAAAACATATACACCGACAATAGGTAAGTAAACTGAGACAAAAAAGGAACGCAAACAAAAAAGAATAGAGTACTGTAAAAGTATTTACATATTTGCAACACAAACAAGAAGGCCAAACTTGAAATTAATCGACATCCCACCATCAATCAACCACCCACACAAAGCTGATCTTTTTCCACATCAGAATACCCAAGTTGTACTACAATCATGATATGGGTCATACCATGCTATACCCTCCATCATCGCCATGCATTCCAATGAAGGCTAATATGGCCACAAGAAACACAAAAAGAGATGAAAGTTCCATTGCAAACGCACCCCATGTAATTACGCCAGCATGTTTTAAGATTATAGGAATTGCTATGCTGCCCACTGCTGACGCTCCTGTCAGGAACTTGGTTGCATCCACCCAACTGTTATAATCATAGTAAAAATCAAAGATCAATAAACAAATATTTCTCAAGCCCGGGTCAAAATAGTCACTTTGGTTTGGGCCGAGCCGCCAACACTTATTTGTCCACTTTTGTACTTTGTAAATAACTAATGTTTAGTCCATTTTCTTATGAATAAATTTACTAAGGGCGTTGTACATGTCAAGTGACTATTAACCTATTTAACCAGTTCGATCCTTTCATTCTTGACATTTGACATGTTGTCCATAAAATATAACCGAATTGACCAGTTACTATATACATGGTTCAAAATTAATTAAATCTTGAAAGAAGACAACACCTGCTTTCCGATTCAGTGAAGTATATAGATGTATCCGAACCAGCAAACAATATCAACGGCACAGGGAGAATCACATACATCAATGCTGCAGTAGGACAATATAATGTCAAGGATAAAAAAAACGTTTTATTAGGTTTATAGTTCTATGCATAGTGTCTAACGATATATCAAATACTCAACCAAAACGAAAAATCCTTCAATAAAGAAACACAAACTTATTTCTCATTACAATAATGAACAAAAAATAAACCCGTTTGGAAACATTTTTTTACTTATTAGTGTATGTATTGATAAGTGTTCATCTTTAGTATACTAACAAGTAACAAAAGTGTTAAAAAATTTAAAACCTGTGTCTGACATCATTGGAAAATCAAAACGTAAAAAGATGTGATGGGCTCTGGATGTTCGTTTAGAATTAGTAGAAACAAGGGAACGGAAGGTCAAAAACTAATAAGACGACGACTGTATATTAAAGAAGAAATACAGTAAAAAATTCATACCTGTTAGCATTGGCCACCAATTATTGTACAAAACACATGCCTGTTACGATGAAAAAATATTTCAAGTGAGCGGCTACGAAATGAATAAGATTGAAGATGTATTTAAGCAGGTAAGGTAAATGAGTGGGGTTTACTAGAATTTGCAAGACTATTCCTCCAGATACCAAAATAGCCAAAAGAGCAAGTTTCCCAGAATAAAGACAGGTTATGAGATAACCCGGTAAGTCTGCCATCCTTAAAAGTTGTATTGTATCAACTAATCATACGACTGCAAACGAGCATAAAAGCTAATCATATCATATAGCTTATTTCGCAATCATAATAATGTCTACAGTTACAACTAACTAAGTAACTAATAATCTAAGTTAGTTTATTTAAAAAAAACATGAAAATTATTATTATTATTAATTTAACTGATAAACAACAGAATTACATAAAGAAAATCAATCAAACGAGTGATAAAATTCTCTAAAACTAACAAATAAAAGAGTATATGTTTTGATGAATTCTTACCGGAAAGAAGATTGGGTTGAATCGAATCAAATCAAATCAAATCAGGGTTCTTAATATCTTCCCCCAATTTGTTTCTCGCTGATTTAGGATATCACGCTTAAAAATAATTTTTCTTATAACTATTTAAAATTTAAATTGTAATTATGGATTATCAAAATTTTAAAATTTTATGATTTTATGATTTTAATAACTAAAAACGTGTAATATCTTATCTTTACAATTACATAGCATATAAGAAATAGATTGGATCTCGATTTTAATTATATCGATCACAATTAATTTATCTTACAAACTGTTAATAGTAGACAAAATAAATTACACCGTTGCATCCGTCTCGTTTTTATCTTCAATTAGAGCAGTGGTTTTATATACTTTCGAATAAAATTTTTTTATTTTTTTTGGTGGTCATCGAAATTGTAACGATAATATCACATGTGATATTAGCACAAATTCGTAAAACTTTATAAAAGAGAATTACTATAAAACGTATAAATTACCAAAATTTAAAAAAAAATATTGAATTTTGACGATTTTTGTTTCCTTTATTTTTTTGACATAAATATGGTACGCATATCACATGTGATAGTACGCATATCACATGTGATAGTATTGTATATCATATGTGACAATTTTTGTTTTCCTTCTTTTTTTTTGGCATAAATGTGACATGTGATAATAAGCATATCAAATGTGATAGTACGCATATCATATGTGATTGTATTGCATATCATATGTGATTTTATTATGTATGTAAAATTTCGAAAACTTATAAGTCAATAAAACAAATGATTTCAACTTTAATTATTAATTTGAAAACACAAAAATATTATATTAGGTATAATCTATGGACCAAAAAAAAAAAATTGACGATTTTTTATTTTTCCGTTTTGGGACAAATGTTGATATTCGTAAGAAACAATCACATATGATTTGAACACTAAATATGAATTTCAATGCATATGTATGTTATATTATATACATTCAAATAGAATCAAAAAGAAAAACGAAAAAAAATATGTCAAACTATTAAAATCACATGTGATAAAATTGTGATTTTATAATATAAAATTTCAAAACCCATCAAAAAACCTGGAAAAAAATTTCGTCAAAATTATATCGAGTGGGTACTCTATAGAAAGGTAATTAAATGTTCGTTACAATTGTGTAATTTATTTGTTTAATACATTTACGGTTTTTGAGATATTTAATTTTTAAACAAAATTAAATTTTAAGTTGGTTTTTAAAATGGAGAGTTATAATTGCGTCTTTTGGTCTCAAAATTTTTAAAGATATTTAATGATCCCAACCAAGGTTACAGATAACGTAAGACGTGACGTGGCGGCATAAGTAAGCCTCAAGCTTTACAAGAAAATGCGAGACATGGCGTTTTTCAAAGCGTGACAAGGCGGCAAATTTTTTTAATATATTTTATAATTTTATATATACTTATATATATTTTTACTATTATTAAGTTATATAAATATCAATAAATTATCAAAAAGTCTGTTTTAACATTTAAGTATATATATATATATTCTAAGATATAGTCACAAATTTACAATCAAATGATTTTTATAGCCATTTTTAACTATTGTTAAATTTTCATTTTTTTTTTTTAATTTTTATAACGCGTTACCAAAAACTCGCGTTAAGGCGCCCCATGGGACGCCATGACCATGTTTTTTTGCCGCCACGCCTAACAAAGACGCCTTGCATGTTTTCGTATATTCTTGACGCCGCCATGACGCGTTATTTAGAACCTTGATCCCAACCCTAACATCTTAATATATATATTATTATGTATTTCATTATAATAGTTCAATACTTTAAAACCTAGGATAGTGTTTGACATGTTACCTATACATGAACCGTGTAGCATGCACGATGCCTGCTTACATTAGTTATTTTTTTTATGTTTGTTTCCGACTATCTTTTTTTTCTTCTCTTCTTTTCTTTTTTATGTTACACTATTAAATAAAATAACTTTATTTATTTCAATTGATCGTTAATTACTAGTTTATGTCTTATTTTTTTAGTTATGTTTTTTCTTTTCAAATAGTTGGTTTTACCTTTTTTATTGGTTATGATTTTAATGGACACCCTTAATTGGGGCAAACCTTAGAGTCAAAATTCATAATTGGAGGCAAACCTTAGGACGAAATCCGTTTAAGCAAACCTCAGGGACGAAAAACGTAATTAGTTTACGATTTATACAACTTTTTAAACTTAGGGACGAAATCTGTTTGGGATAAACCTTAGGGACGATTTATGTAGTTTATTGTTATTGATATATTTATAAATTTATATATTTGTATCTATTGGTTTGAAAATCGGACCGGACCGACGGTTGGACCCGATGTAGACGAAAAATTTGAAGATTTTCGGTTTAATCACGCCAGTTGGTTCATTTGATTGTCGCTCGGTTTAAACAGCCCGGTTAGGTCAAATTGGATCGGACCGGTTCATATCAAAACCAGTTTTAATTCTCTGACTGTTTCGATCTGGGTTTCTTCTTTGATTATTTTTGGTTTCTTGCTTTTTGCGTTTTCAGGAAAAGCGGGGTGGGGAAGATGGGTGGAAAAGTGAGCCCGTTACGTATAATATTGTTTTTTCTATTTGTTTATTAATCTCATTACATCGCATATTGTATTCTTTTTATTTATTTATTTATCTTCAATTTTATAAGACTTTTAACTTTAAATTTCCTTTTTTCCTTTTTATAATTTAATTGTTATATTAAATTTGATATTTACTTTTATAAATTTTGTTTCTTTATTCATTGTCACCTCCGATTTTCAAAACCATATCATTTATCGTTTCCCATATGTTTTGATTTTTGATTTTAATTCGGTAACACCAAAATACCCGTTGGTGTTTACTTCAGTCGCCCTGCAAAACTAAAACCTCCATGATAGAAGAAGGCAAAATGAAATCGAATAAAAGAATGAGTTCAACTAATCCTAAAAGGCGAACAATTAATCATAATTTTCCGTCCAAGATGGAGTTTTTGAAACTCGTGGGTGTATTATCTATCGCTGTTTCTGTCGCAATTGGTTGCAATTATGTCGTCAATCGTCCTCAACCCAAGCCTTTCTGCACCGATTTCGATTATGGTCATTCTTCTTTTTCTTTCCTTCACTCCATTTCAGCTTCTTTCATACGGACTTAATATGATTATTTATGTTGATCAATTGTGTATTACATACGTGTTGCTTTTACACTTGATTAATTAAGGCTACTGTTTACAGATGATTGTGAACCTTGTCCAACCCATGGCATATGTGATGAAGGCTTATTGGAATGCATGAGTGGTTATATAAGACACGGACGATCATGTTTAGAAGATGGAGAAATTAATGAAATGGCTAAGAATCTCGTGAGTTAGTTCGTAACACTTATATATCTAGGGGGGGTACTTTTCATCCCGTAAGGGTTGATAATAGAAATAAATACCCTTTTAACTACTTACTTTGCTTCTGAAATATTTACTAATATATAAAGATAAACATGTTTTTTGTTACAGGCGAAAATGGCAGAATCTCGTGCTTGTGAATCATTTTCTCAGTACTTGTGCAGTAGAAATGGCAATGTTTGGGTGTGTTTTTGTTATTGTCCAAGAATAGTTTTGTGTTTTTTCCACTTAACTTTGACATGACATTTACTTCTTATTTCAGGTTCAAGAAGAGGGATTATGGAGTAATGTAGATAACGGAAATGCCACCTATCTGTATGCGAAACAAAAGGCAACGGAGATTGTTAATAATTTGTTGGAGACCAGGGATAGTAGCATTGGGTATGTGGTACTTAAAGATTAACCTGTTTTGATCTGTTAGAAATAATAACATGACCCAGATTGACCCATTAGTACGTAAATGGGTCAAAATTGACAACTCTAGTTAATTTTCGGCTGTGATTGTTTGGAGGCAGAAACCCTATGGATTTTCTCCGTTACATGTGCATTGTTTTTCTTCTTAATATAGGAGTAAGGAGTTGAAGTGTCCAGACTTGCTAGTGAAACATTATAAGCCACTGAGCTGTTGCGTTCGTCTATGGCTTTTGGAGCATGCTCTCTTTCTTGTACCTTTCTGTGTTTTGGTATACATCAAAGCCTTTTCTGAAAACTGAAATTGTACCATATTTCTGAAGTTGGTGACACTATTCAGATTTTTGCAGCTCATTGGATGTGGATTGATGATGCAAAGAGTTTGGCGGAGGCATTACATATCAATTAGAGCTGAAGAGCTTTATGAAGAGGTGCAAATAAATGTACCTTCTTAGATGAAGATGACAAGTTAACTCGCATACTTGTCAATCGGTTGATCTGGGTTATGTTCGATCTTAAATGGGTCTCTTAAAACTAATACGGTGTTTGGGATTGCATATTTGCAGCTTATGCGTATTGCGTTTAAGCCAAAAGCAGCTTAAAAATAAGCACCAAACTTCTGGCTTAAAGAAAAGGGCGTTTTCAGTTATAAAAAAGCCAAAACGCAGCAGGCGGGTTTTTCATTTGAACACCAAAAAGTGAATATTGGGTTCAAAAATATGCAAACGCAGAACGCACTTCAAAATAGGCAATCCCAAACACCCTCTAAATAGCTGAAACACAAATAGGTCAAATGGGTTGTGCATAACGGTTCGCAAGTAAATTAAAATGTAATTCTAATGCATACAATCTACAAAAAAGTTTTATGAAAAAATGTAAATTATTATAGCAGTAATATAGTTTTTGTAATCATATTTAACCTGCTAATTATTTATATTATTATTGTATTAGTGTTTCCGGATCTACTCGACGTGCTCAAAAAAGCTACCTATTTCGGCTCAATCTGTTTTGATAGGTTACACAACAATCTGCCCGACCCATTTGGAAAAAAAATTACAATTAATTGGATTGAATACCGTGTGTAAAAGGAAATAACTTACATTCCATTTTAGGGAATGTACATTCAAAGTTCATTTTTAAGAGGATCTGATATAAGAATAAATGAAATAAGGAACCGGTCAGCTTTAACCCTTAGCAAAGTCGCCGGGTATCATGTTTAATTATAAACTTGTACACTAGGTCCTTAGCTATTGCCACCTTAACTTAGCTGGGTGACACATTTTTTGTTTGTCATTAGGTCCGTTCCCCTTTTGTTCATTAGTTGCAAATTTTTTTATATTGTATAACTAGTACAAATGCAATAGGTCTGTGACATGCTGGAAGAGACTGCATTAATTTCAAGAAGTGTAAATGGTGAGGGTGAACCTTGGATAGTTGCTTCATGGTTAAGAGATCATATTCTTACGCCCAAAGAAAGAAGGGATCCCCTCTTATGGAAAAAGGTAATCCTTGTCTCTCATTCTCTCTTCCCCGATATGTGCTTGTTGGCACTTGGCAATACGTTTAATGATTTTGCTTCTTCTTCCAGTCGAATAATCTCTTTTACGTTTATATAGATAAATACCGGAGATGAGTATCCTTATTGTTTTAATAACCTCAATTAGTATTAGTATTATTTTTATCAAGGCAATTAAGGAAGATCTCTGAATAGGGATTTAGGGAACCTATTTTATTTCTGAGTTGACAGAAGCACACAAATATTCTTAGGAGTCATTGCGAGAGTTGGTTATCTCTTGAAAGTAAACTGTTTTCTAGGAGAATGGGCCTACTTTTTGAATATAAGCTATTATCCTTGGTTATTGCTATCTCATTTAAATTATAGCTCAATTTCTCTGGCTTTTCGAGTCGGGTCCTATCACAAATCCCATGAGTGAGGCATTATAGTGTTTGGAACTTTGGATTTTCCGTTTAGTTTTACAACTGTTCAAAAGTAACGAATGCGTTGCTTAGGCTTATGGCTGATCTCTGTCAGGACGAATGGGTCAAAGTGGTTGAATGTCACGGTTTCACGGTGTACTCTTCGCCTAGTGGTATTACTCACTCCAAGGTCCCCGACCGGTCGAACCGATTAACGAGATTTACAACCTTGATAATGAACATTAGTTTATTATTCTAATTACTTTTGTTGTCATACTGAATGCGTCAACTTTTTATTATAAAAAGGGAAAATATATATTCTGTAGTCAATCCAACCTGATCCGGTCCGATTCAACTCATACCAAAAAACCCCCGTTTTGACTCGTTACGCAACCCTATTTTGTCACCTGTACTCAAAAGAGATGTGCAGGATGCTCAATTGAGTTTTTCATATGATGCGAGTCATAAAAGAAAAAAATATGCATTTTGTGTTGTCGTATCATTTAAACCATTTGCGACGCTTTAATTATTTTCTCTTCATGTGTAGGTTGAGGAGTTGGTTCAAGAAGATTCACGTCTAGACCGGTACCCAAAAATGTTGAAGGGTGAACCTAAGGTTGTGTGGGAGTGGCAAGGTATATATATATATGTCCTTTTTTCATCTCTCCTGAAATTTTCAGTTACTAACTCTAAATTTACCTTATTAGTCAAATGTTTGAAATATCGTCAAATCCTCAATAGTGACAAATAAGTAATATAGCTTAAAATTTGCTTAAATAGGATATTTTTATTCATTAGGGTATGTTCCAAAATTGAAAATGCTGCGGTTTTTATGAGTGGATGAAAGTATAATCTGTCTGATTAGAAGTTCATATTTAAGTAACCAGATTCAGTCATGTATGTTTGGTCAGTGAAAGTTTTCATTCCCATATTTTAGAAGTGACAATTTTCAACTCTTTTACTTACAAATTAAGCCAACAAGGAAAGATGTCCAACGGGTCGACCCAAAGTATGTCTTTTAATCCCTATAAGTATATAACCTCCTAAGCTTTTATTTAAAACAACTAGATTATTGTTAAGTATTTATAATATTTATTATCTATTTATTACAATTTTCAACAAAATTGTTACAAGTAAACCCTACTCATACAAAATTACCACTTTGACCCGGGTCTGTCTTGACTTGCTGTAACACTTGCTTGGGCCACTTACCAACTTATTTTGCCACCTCGACCATTTTTTTCACTGGCATTTCGATCTTTTAGTTGAAGGATCTTTGAGGTCTTCTGGCAAGGAGAAGAAAAGGAGTAGTATCAAGAAACTGAAGACAACTGAAGAATCAATGTTAGGTTCTAACCAAGATCACAGGAGACGGGTAGCCCCTCAAGTACTAAATTTTGTAGCATGATTATATGTGATATATGCATCAAATTTGTATGTTATTACATTTTATTAAAAGGCCTTATTTTTTGTATAAACATCGTTCACAACCATACAATTTTTACTAACCAATAGTTGCATGTTTTTGGACTATAAACTCGACAGTATGAGGATTACATGATTATTGGTTATAATGGTTTGGTCTCGGTTCATAAAGACCTAAAGCAGTCCTAGTACTTGTGGTTGCAGAATTTAACAAGTTCTAACCCTACTAACTACACTTTCTGGCAACTTTTGTTTATCTATTAGAAAATAACCCATACAAATCTGTGTATTATACCCGCTAAGATTTTATCCCGATACGCACGGGCAATATAGACCTTCGTTCTTAATCAATTATGTGTTTTTCTCTTGCTTGATTTTTAAAGCAAATGTTACAATTGTTTTTTTTTTTTGGCCAATATGTGACTATGTTCTCAAATTTCAATCAACTATGTTGATTCATTATAATTCCTTGTTCAATTTACGATTTCAACTGCAATTCTTAATTCGATTTAACAATTCCAACGTCTATTCATGTGTTTTTAGTTTCTGTGTTGTTTTTTAATGTGATGTTGCTCGTCATTCAAATGGTAATAACTGGAAGATACTTTTAAAGTTCTCATAAAGCTTTCACCTTGACGATCCTGGTTCTTCTGCCACTTCAAGGATTGCCCCGCCATCCTTGTAACATAATTAGCCGTTGAAAAGAGAGAAAAATTATAATTTAAGTGAAATCCCTCTTTTAATCCGATTAAAAAATAACATACTCTTTTTGTTAATAATCAAGAAAATACATTCCTTAATCATTTAATACAATTAAAATACAAAAAATTTGAATTTCGTTATTGAACGAAAAGAAAAACGCATTTCTTATCGGTTTCTTAAATATTGAATGTATATGGACGCAACATAGAAGTATATAGTAGTATACTATTCATGTTTAAGTGATTTTTTGGTTAAATCTTTTAAACTAAAAATGGATATAAAAAGCTTAGCTTAAATTATAAATTACTTGGATAAATACACAACATTTTTAAAAAGAGTTGTTAAATGTTAAAAGATGTAAATGTAAATGACGTGTAGCTGAAAATGTGACTGCTGTGTAGCTTTTACAAAGTTTTGTGTCGCATAGCAGAAAATAGTATTGAACTATAAAATATGGATGCCACGTAGACATGAGGGGAACATTCATACGTTGCCACAAAATCTACCACAATTTCGTAAATGACTTTTTGTTTGTCATTATTCCAAATATAAAATATTCCTATAAGCCCATGTAACTACTATCATTTGCTTTTTTCTTTACTTAGAAAAGTTCATAAATAAAGATATAACTAAATTCCCCAAATACTAATAAAGACCCATTGATTCGGTTATAACTATATATAACTAGCGAGTTTGTCTCGTGTGTTGCGGCGGAACAAAATTTCATTTGGTGTAAAATTAGTTACCAATTTTTTTTTTTTTTTTTTTGACTTTGTACAATTAATTGTGTAAAATAAATAAAAATGGAAATATTGCAAAAATATATAACGTAATCGAGTAAGAAAACTAAAACCCAAAAGTAATTAAATAATAGAAATTAAAAGCTAACTATTTTATTATTTATTGTAAACCAAAACAAAGTTAAAAAGAAAAATTAACCCAAATTGAAAGGGCTTAAACAAAAACTATATGTATACATCCTACATCATAGAGTACTAAAGAGAGGTTTTTTTTTTTTTTTTTTTTGTAAAGGGGAATGATTACACTGGTAAAATAAATACTAAAGAGATGTAATTACTTCGTTTAATAGAATAACGTAAAAAGAGAAAGGAGCCAACTTATTTCATAGTGTAATCCAAAAAAGAAGGTCGGAAAAATAATTAAAAGAAAAAGAAAATTAATGAAGGAGGCAGGCTAGCTGTCGGGAAGACTTAAACAAAAATTAAAGATAAATCAAAATGAATATTTATACATCCTATGTTATAGAGTACCTAACGAGATATAGTTACTTTATTTAATAATGTAAAAAAAAAAGTAAAAAACTTATTTCAAAGCGTAATTTGAAAAGTAGGCCGAAAAGAAAAATTAAAAAGAAAATTAATAATAATAATATTGAAACAGGTAGACTAGGTGCTGAGAGCATGTTTCAAATGTCACTTTCAAAGGTTGCCAATTGCTAGTATGTATAATAATATAATTATAGATATAAAGGTATGGTCAAAGCCGACGACCGATCGTAGTGATGAAAAATTCGAATGTTGTTAACAAAAAGTAATTAATTAAGATATGTAATTTAAAAATTAAAAAAGACATAATCTTGGTCTTTAATTTAATGGTTATTATTAAAATCAAAATCCACTATTTATTTTTATTTTTTTAAATTAAATTATCTAATAAACTGTTAATCGTTAGACAAAATAAATTACATCAATGTAATCATCATATTTTTATCTTTAATTAGTTTAGTGGTGTTATATATTTCCGATATTTCTATTCTGTATTGAATTTAGAACGATAATATTACATGAGATATCAGCATCAATACGTAAAATTTTATAAAAGAGAATTATTATAAAACGTATAAATTACCTAAATTTAAAAAAAGATTGAATTGTAAATTCTTTTTTTCTTTCTTCGTTTTTTGATATTATTATGTGTGACAACTGTCAAAAATTCAGGTGATTCTCAGTTACTTAATCGGTTCGAATCTCCAGTCACTCTTTTTACAGTGTCCATAATTGCTCTAGTTCGTAATTGTTGAGTCTGTATTTTGTCGGAACCAGTGTCGGAATAACTTCCGGAATCAATTATATAAGTCCTAATACCAAGAAAACATCTAATGAACTTTCCTAAGTTCATAACGTATCATAATTAAGAACTTTCAGTTAACAAAAAGGTCCAACGAAGCAAAAACGTAAAAACAAAAATAAGATAAAATCTGATTTAGGGCACGGTGCGCAGCACCTAGTGCTTGGTGAGCAACACCTGTTGCCAGAATTCAAAAACTTTACACTATTAGTCCTTGCCTCGTTTTTACACAACCACCACCCAATCAAAAACGGGATTTGACCCCTCTTTACTGCCACAATCCAGTCCCAAGACCCCCCATTATTACCCTCTACCATTTTCATTTTCATTTTTCACTTTACTAAATCAATAACACACACACACACACAAGTCTTCTCCATCTTCTCTCTAACATCTCTCTAAAACCCCCATTAGAACCAGAAAATACAGCCACTAAATCCACATAAATCAACCATCAAAATCGTTCAATCATCAAGCAAACAAGGAGGAGCAAAGTAATTTCGATTCGAAGCTTTTTCTACCGATTTTGGAGCTCTCAATCCTTCGAAAACATCATCCATTCATTTTCATTCGGTAGAAATCTTTCTCCTACCTTTATTTACTGTTTTTACAAGTTGCATGTAAGATCTAAACCATACAAATGAGTTTTTAAAAGATTTATAACTCTTTTTATACAAAAACGATTTTTAACTAAATAATACTTGGATCTATGTCTTTGTGGTTAAAAGTTGTTTAGAAACTGTAAAAACACCATATTATGAAGTATCTACTGGTTGCATGTCGAAATCTATGGGTAACAAAACGTTTTTGACAAGAAAAACACAAAACGGGAAAAGACAGCAAGGAGGTGCGCCGCACCCCCTGGTAGGTGCTGCGCACCGGGCTGCTGTCTTTCCCGAAAATCGCCGTTTTGGTCGTTTAAAACTTATGTACGCGTTCTGGATTTTTAGTGAATAATATTTGAAACCGAGATGACTAAAATAATAACAATGGTGACTTGTATTGAGCTCTTTGGACTTGTTTATATAAGATTATGTGTTATATGTGTTTTGTGAGCGGGAAATGACTTTAGGTTGCCCAAATTTCGTTAGAAAACTTAAATCACTTCAGCAACCAAAACATGTCTATCATATAAATAAATAACATCAACTATGGACTATTCGGACTAAAAATAACGTTAACCGCTTCGGACCAATTTTGGAACAATATTGACCTTAACACTTAATTCTAAACAAAAATTACCTAATCCATTATATAAAGTAACCTAATGAGATAATAACTTTTGGACAATCTTGGTATCCTTAGGGATTCCGTGATTCCCGGCTCCTTTTCCGACCAATTCCCGAGTTCTCTTTTCTCCGCAAACCGTGAGTTACAACCCCACTTTGTTTTACTTTTGTACTATTAAACATTATTTGGGGGAAACATAAGATACATGCTTTGTAACTTTTGACACTATTTGCGAATTATTGAAACTATTGGAAACTTGGTACTTTGATACTTTATCGAAACTTTTGGAAACTTGTACGAAACTTTTGAAACTTGGAAACATTTTAAGCTTATGAAACTCGTAAACTTTGGAAACTTGTACGAAACCTTATTGAAACTCTTATGAAACTTTGAACTTTGGAAACTTGGAAACTTGTGTACTATTATGCGTATATGTGTTGATGCCTTAGCCGGTTAACTAAATTTAGGATACTTGTTAGCGACCAATCCTTGATGAAAATATAAACCCGTAAGAACTTACTGCTACTTTTGGAAACTTTGTTCATTTGCCCGTTTTTGGTTCAGGAACTTTAATACACTATTAGCAATAACCGTTAGTCATATGGGTATCGATACTTAGGAGCGGTCACTCCTTACTCAGGGTTAGCGACCCAAGTACATATTACTAAGATTCCTTTAGCAACTTATTGAAATATTTTTGGGCTAGATCAGGACCACACAATCGGTTTAGTGTATACTTACTATTTATATTATGCCAAGTGATTGATACGAGTTACTATTTAGTTAAACACATACTCCCTACGCATATACCCTTTTTAGCGCTTGGATTCCGCTGCAACTTTACTTATACGAGTTTTATTTATTTCACTTGCGTGTGTACAAACCTTTTACTATTCACATATATGTTCGAACGTTGTTCCGTTCCTTCTACTTATGACGTCACTATTTTCATGTACTTTCTATTTTTGGAAACTTTTCTCGAAACTCTAAACTGTAACTCACTCACTACTTTATGTAGTTGACACTTTATCTTATGTTTCAGGAAATTAATGTAAGTGTATGGAATGCATGGCAAGGAAAGGGTCGTTATGGTTATGTGAGGCGCAAAGTGGGAAAAGACTTTTTTATATTGGGAATTTTATTTTGGAACATTGTATTTGTACTTTATTTAAAACTTATGAACTGCTTGGTTGTTGAAACTTGAACTATTTTATTTTATTGAAATGACTTGAATTGTTTATATTTGCTTATGACCGTGTAATGATATTCCAGCTCTCACATTCCGTGTTTCCGCTTTAGCGGGGTGTGACAGAATTGGTATCAGAGCAAAGGTTATAGTGAAAACGGTTTTAGAAATTTCCAAAAAGTTTTTGAAACCAAACTATAACAAAGGCTTTTCGGAAAATCATTATGGGTTCAAAACTTTAGAAAAATTAATTTCACGATTGCATGACTGTTTTTAACTACGCATGGCCTGATCACCCCTGCCTAGTTCAAAATGACTTATGCAAGGACGAAACGTAATTACTAAAGATAAACGGTTTTGAGTCGAAAAAATTCCCGGTCTTACTATTCCCAACCTCACGTGATCGACCCTTACCTGCATTCCTTACTTATTTCCTTTAGCATTATCGTGTTCATGTACTTACGAAACTCCTTACGTCGCAGATCCGTCATGTCTCAGTTATCTCGTTCACGATCCCTCTCGCGAGCCGTTTCCCCACCGAACGAACCTTCCGAGGGCCGCACGGCATCTGATAGTCAGCGTCACCAGACGACTGACCCAACAGAGGACACATCGATGACAATCAGTAGTAGCCACGGGTCCAGCCCAAGATCTGTACTTCCACCCCCTCTACAAGCGCCCGTCACTGTACCACCGCAGCCCCAAGGGCTCCACGCTAGGTTGACCGCGCGCCATCAACCGGGTCCGTTCCGACCCGCACCTCCTCAGTCCTTCGTGGACCCGTACGACCACACCATGCGCACTCCAGTAATGGAACGCTATGCGTGGGAACGTCAGTTCCTTGAGGAGCGGCGACGTGCTCAGGAGGCCGGAACCTCCCTACCTATGATGCCACCCTCTCTCCAGCCACCCCCACCGGCCGCATTCCTGCACCTGCACCGCGAGGTTCGGGCACTCGCAGAGGAGAACCAGCAACAAGGACTCCTCATCAGCGAAGTTACCGACGCGGCTCACCATTTGTCCGAGCAGGCACTGCGAGTTATCGCATCGACACGAGCCACGACACGAACTGTGCAACATCTCGTAGGCGCGTGTCTGGTAATGGGAACCTTGATCGTGGTCATGATGACCAAGATGCTCCTAGAGAAACGCCACTAGTTCCTCTTTCTTTATTATGTACTGTAGGCCGAGTTGTAATTTTCCATGTACACAGCTTTGAGCCATTTTCCTCATTTGCTTATTGTATTGTACTGTACTTCTCCTATTTTGAACCTTGTACTCAACTTTTATATTAATGAATGAAGTTCCATTTATTATTATATACTATTACCTTGTCTTGTGAATCTTGTACTGTGTTGAATCATTTTCTTGCGTATGAATCCGTATCGTGTGAATCTCTTGAAACCTTGTCGTGCGTGTACTATCTGTTCTATTACCTTAATCCTGCGTGATTGTTAACTCGTTCATTGAATTGTGTTCTTACCATACTCTAATCGTGCTTTTCTAAACTAAATCTGTTATCTGTTGTAGAATCATGGCACCCCGTACCAACGCCAGTATCATCGCCGAGCAAGTCGCCGAGCAGTTGAGCGCAGCGATGCCTAATATGATCGCCCAGATCACTGCGGGGATCAATGCTAATGTCAACAATCAACAGCAACAACAGCAGCAACAGCAGCAACAGAACCACCAGAACCAACAGCAACCCCCAAACCCACCAGCCTGCACCTACAAAAGCTTCATGGCCTGCAAGCCTAAGGAGTTTCATGGAACGACTGGTGCCGTAGGCCTGGTATCCTGGTTCGAGAGCATCGAGTCGGTGCTGCACATCAGTGGATGTGCCGAAGCCATGAAAGTGCAGTACACCTCCTGCGTATTGCACGGTAAGGCACTGACTTGGTGGAACAATGTGGTTCGCAATAGGGGACGTGAGACCGCCAATGCTCTCACCTGGGAACAATTCAAGAACCTCCTGATTGAGGAATACTGCCCCAAAGGGGAAATCAAAAAGCTTGAAGCCGAGCTCTGGGATCATGAGATGGTCGGAAACGACGTCGAAGGGTACACTGTCCGATTCCATGAGTTGGCCCGACTGGTCCCAAGGTTAGTAACTCCCGAGGAAAACAAGATTGACCTGTACATCTCTGGCCTTGTTCCTGAAATCAGGGGAATGGTTCTCACCAAGGAACCCCAGACCCTCCAGAGTGCCATCATCCTAGCTCACCGCCTCACAAGCAACCTACTCACCACTCCTACCTCATCCAAGAAGGAGTCGGGTGAGAAAAGGAAGTCTGACCAGACTCCAAGGCGGAGCGATAGGAACAAAAAGAAGAAGACCACCCGCAACCTTGCCATAGCAGCCGTAGCACCGCCACCTCCACCAGCTGGGAATCGATACACGGGGACGAACCCCAAGTGCAACAAGTGCAATTTCCACCACCACGGTAACTGTCCCGTGTGTCTGCGGTGCCAGAAGGAAGGGCACTTTGCTAATTACTGCCCGGACAAGTTGGCAGCTCCAGGTCCGAAGCCGGTGTGCTTTGAGTGCGGAAGTGACCAGCACCTCCGGAATGCTTGCCCAAGACTCCGAAACGCCCAACCTAACCAAGGCGGGCGAGGTCGAGGACGTGCATTCGCACTCACAGCTGAGGAGGCTCGACATGACCCAAACGCGGTGAACGGTACGTTTCCCGTTAATAATCATTATGCATCCGTTTTGTTCGATTCTGGTGCCGAAAGAAGCTTTGTGTCCTTAGAAATTAGACCCCTCATTAACTTAGGATCTAAGGTTCTTAAGGATAGCTTCACCATAGAGTACGCTAACGGTCAGGAGTTCGAAGCTAAAGATATAATCATAGGATGTTCCATATGCCTGTCCGATAAAACCTTCCCTATTGATTTAATCCCGATTGAGCTGAAAAGCTTTGATGTCATCGTCGGAATGGACTGGCTCTCTCGTTTCCGAGCCGAGATCGTCTGTTTTGACAAACTCATCTGCATCCCTCTTTCTAACACTGAAACTTTAGTTGTTCAAGGAAACAAACCCGGACGATCACTCCGTCTCGTGTCGTCCATAAAAATGCGTAAGTACCTCGAGAAGGACTGTGACGCATTTGTTGCTCACGTTGTTGAGCGTAAACCCAAGGAGATCCGTATTCAAGATATCCCAGTAGTCAAGGATCACCCTGAAGTCTTTCCCGAAGATTTTCCTGGGCTACCTCCGCATCGACAAGTGGAATTCCGGATAGACCTCATTCCTGGTGCAGCCCCGGTCGCTAGGACACCGTATCGTCTAGCCCCACCGGAAATGCAAGAGCTGTCTAAACAGCTTC
>CAJVGC010000591.1:36901864-37118879 GCA_910822075.1 Senecio squalidus | reverse complement strand
AGTTATTGAGCCTGCTACTATTGCTCAAACATTGGCGCTATCCGTGGGACCCGTTTTATGGAACGGTGTTTCATTTCATTTCATTTTAATTTTCTCTCATTCATTCTTCATTCATCCATAGTAGCAGTTCATCTTCTCCACGGAAGATACTGTTGCACCCTATGTGGTTTCACCTAGATAAAAAAAATAACCACCACTACTCCCATCCACCACCCCAACTAACTGCATATGCGTGGTTCATGAAGGGGCCACATCAAGCAAAAGAAAAGCATCAGTTCTTCAAGATTGGATGATGTCCCCAATTTGCTTCCTAGTAGCTGAAGCCACATCTGCCAATCCTATGGATGCTCTCCCAAGAGCTAAAACACTTAGAACAGTACAATGCAATCTCATTTGGTCAGCTTCTCAGGTGAGACACATTGATCGGTAGGCGAGATAAGCATGCATTTGATTTTGGAGAATACCCTTACTACAGGGTCAAAATGATAAAATTTGCAATAATTAATTCGTCATCGGCCTATAATGGGCAGGCCCTCAACAATTTGGACCAATTCCATCTACCATCCATGACGTGGTCAAATTCCCTACAATAATTGGCATAGCCACAGTTAGGGGCAGGATGCCATAACCAGGATATAGATCTAAAATTGTCATGATCATAATCCGGATGAGAAAATGCCATGGACACAATACGCATCTAAACAGTGTCACGAACACAATCTGGATCTAAAAGTGTCACAGACACAATACTGATCTAAAAGTCTCATGGACACAAGACAGATCTGAAAGTTTCATGGCTAAAATACTAATCCGTCTAAAAGTGTCATGGGCAACCAATGATGTTTGCCAGGCAGGAAAAAGATATAACGTAGTCCAATCTTTGTATCCCACAAAGGCATTGAATGCCCTGAGACTTTCGGCCTACAATGTCCTATTGGGCAGACCTGCATTACAAAAGTTTAGAACAACTTCATCCACCTTCCATGACATGGTAAAATTCTCTACCTAGTTGGCAAAGCCACAATTAGGGACATATTGTCATGACCTAAAAAATGCAAACAAGTTGTCATGACATGGATCTAAAAGTGTCATGAACACGATACAGATCCAAAAGTGTCATAGACCCAATTCAAATCTAAAAGTGTCACGGACACAAGGCATAGCAAAAAAAAACCAAAAAAAAACCCGTCCAGTTCGGCCAGATCCTGACAGCCAGTCAGCCATTTCGGAGATCCGGACATCCGGCCTTGATATTCAACCAGTTGGGACGACCTTCATAGTCGAAAAACTTTGGCAACATCTTGATAGTCAGATTTGGCAATATTTTGATATCCAACTTGGCAAGATCTTAACATCCTTGGAAAGGACTTATGACCGAAAGTCGTCGGCTGGCAAAGACTTTACTATCTATCCTCAAATACTAGTCATCTTGTCATAATCATCATCATGGAATACTAGCTATAATGGCATGATAGCCATCATGCCTGGTATAATAGCCATCCTGGTTGACATAATAGCCATTCTAGCATGATAGCCATCCTAGAAAAATAATAATCCTAGCATGATACTCATCATGCGTACTAGCCATCTCGGCATAATAGCCAGCATGACATAATATTCATCCATGACATGGTCAAAATTCCTTACCCAACTGGCATAGCCACAATTAGGGTCACGATGTCATGGCCAAAATAAAAATATGTATCTAACAGTGTCACGAACACATTACAGATCTAAAAATGTCATTAACACAATTCGGATCTAAATGTGTCATTGACACGATCCAAATCTAAAAATGTTTCCAACACTCATCATGCCTGACTAGCAAATAGCCATGCTGCCAAAGGTCAGTCGCCAACTAGATAGGTGATGCCAGGCAGACCTTGATATTTATTGTCGGCAGACCTTGATATTAATTGTCTGGAGGACCTTGATATTAAATGACGCAAACCGTGATATTAATTCGTTCGACATACCTTGATATTCGACCAGAGCTTGATATTCGGCCAGTTGGAAAGCCAACCAATTTGGCAAAAACTTGATATTCGACCAATTTGGCCATATCCGGACAGTCGGCCAGTTTGGCAAAAAGAAGTACCGTCGGTTAGACATTCGACCAGTTTAAAAAAAAAAATCCAAGAGGGAAGGATTTCCCCTCCTCCCTCCCAACACGAAATATTTCAGCTCCCCTATCAGGAAAGGATTCCATATCTCCCAAGAGTGAAGGAATGTTTGTGTTCTATTTATAGGCAGAAATCTGGATTCTTGAAAGTCTTCCGTTGCGCCCCAGTAAGCTACAACTGCGTCGCAGTCCCTGCTTTCCATATTGAATTCAAATTCGAACTCCCCCGTTGCGTCGCACTACCTATTCCATTGCGCCGCGGTGGAGTGTTTCTCGAACCTTCTTGCATTTTAACTCATCAATGCGTCACGTACACGTTCCAAGCCACATTTTCTCGTAATGTTAGTCATTTACTTGTATTTCTTCGTCCAAACGTCCACTTTCTGATCATATTCAACTTGTCACTTGAATAAAACACTTTTCACACGATTAAATGAAAAATCTTATCCTATCCATCATGATTAAATACGAAAAATGACCAAATATCGCATATAAATAAACATATAAATATACGATATCACATATCGTCTCTTTGTTGTTCTAGTGACTCTATATATGAGAGAACTAACACGTTTGTGGTTTTCGATTTTTTGATCCGAGTTGGAAACAAAGATAACTTATCTATGGAATCTATATTTGAATAGTTCATGACATGGCCATACTTGACACATATGAAACCACATCAAAAAATGCTTTGATCGATACATCTTTCCATGTTTGCATATCAACGAGTCGTATGGATTATACCTTTTAAAGAGCTAATCATAAAAAAAAACCTCGAGAACCTCGACGAGACTAAAGATCAATTGATATGCCCAAAAGCATCTACTATAGTTTTGGTGAACTTGAACATAATACAAATAACTATAATCCGGTATAATTCTTAAATCACAAGCTATTAGTAGTGCCTCTTCATTACTGTTGACTTATGTTTTGTTATCGATTATACTATTACGAAATATTGATCCCTTTATTGGATTATGCAACGACACGAGATCGATATGCAAATCTTTTCGATCAAATATCATCGACGTGGAAATAACTGTTGGTCAACATTATGGAAAAATAGTAGTATTTTGTATCGGATTTCAACTATGCCTTTACTTATGCTACATGAATCTGTTCAAGTAGAAAAGAAAACAATTTTATCGTCATAGTTTTTTATGAAAAGGATAGACAATTCTAAACGTCAGTGTTTATGTACTAAAGTCGGTATTCTTGTATGTACAACTTTATCCGATGATGTCGAGAGGGATTTCAAGTGAAAACGTGAAGTTATTACTAAACTTTTCAAAGACAATCGACTGAGTCGGAGTGTAGACATCAAATGTAGTGTATTGAGAAGTTCTGAATGACAAGTAAACTGTGGTTCTTAAATATCCTAATTTATATTTATATAAAACGTCATATATGAGTTTCATTTGCACTAACGAATATATCCCACTTACATTTATTCCATATAAAATATTGTAAAACATTCAATCTCCTTCCTTTTTATATTCCTATTGCTAAACATTCCGATTAAATATCTTCGTCATTACACATGTGGTTATGACAACATGTCGTAAAAAGAAAACTTGCTCGCCCAATTAGGTAACCATCTATTTGTCATACCATTTTTTCTGATAAAAACAAGAATAGATATATTAATACAAAACATTTCTGTAACTTCTTTAAATAAAAAGGAAAAGACAACATAAAGACACTATAAAAAACCACAAGTCACAAACCCGCAAAGCTAAACTAATAATACAAAGCTAACAAAAAACTAAACAAAGGAATTTGCCCCTTAATGAAGAAGAGACTAAAAACCCGATTTTCAAATTCACTCGACTATTTTAGAAAAGAATTTTCACTAACCACCATACGTTAGAATAAAATCTTCGAACTTCTTCATCTCAATCTCCGAACTTTACATATTAATGAGTTTAACTTTTTATTTAGACGAACTTCTTCATCTCAATCTCCGAACTTTACATATTAATGAGTTTAACTTTTTATTTAGACGATATAATGGGTTTTGATACTTCTCCGTCCCCTAACAATGAAATGTCTTTGTGACAATCGTCTTCTAGACACAAGCATTTATACTTTGACTTTTTCTTTTAAAAGTTTTAAAAAGTTTTCTTGACTCGAACATCTATTTGTCATATCCACAACATACGAATATCCTACTATTTATTATAAATATACGATAGATAAGTGTTTAACATAATTAATGTTGTTTTGGTTTACTACAATTTAAAAATCTAAACATAAATCCAAAACACAAAATCTTCGTGAAACAGAGCTATATACGGTGGTTGGATTAAACAAATACACACACACACTCTCTTTCTCTCTCTAGAAAAAGTTAGATGTCAGGTTATTGTGACCAATTAGTGCAGACTTTTTGCATATACTATAGTGACATCCCCCACTCTCTCTCCAACACAACACAAAAAGGAAAGGTATCATATTATGCCCATGGTTTTTTATTTTTATTTTAATCCTTTTAGTAAAGATCATAAAAATTAAAAGCTCCTTTTTTATTTCATGTTTTTTCTTCAATTAGGGTATATTTTCTATTAATTAACTTACATGCATTTGTCAAGCCTATCTTTCTTTTTTTAGCTAATCTTAAAATCTTTCAAACTGTCTCATGTTTTGTTACACTTGACATTTTTTAGTCAAACTAGTTTAATGTTTTCTTGATTTTATGTTTTTTTTTTCTTAGCTTTAGATTCAAGAACATGTATGTATATGTATATGTGTGTGTGTGTCAGTGTGTGTGAATTATGAAGAATCTATTTTGCATTATGGGTTATGACCTACAAATATAGTATGTTTATTTTTTAATACTTTGAATCATTATTAAAAGTGAATCAACTTTATGGATAATTCTGATAATAAAAAAATATGATCTCAATTATGATATGATTTAATCATTTGCTACTTTGGTTAAACTGTTTTTTTATTAGTTATTACGTTACTTATGTATTTTGTAACTTGTTCAATCATCAGATCAACTGTTTAGTTTTGTTAGAGTTCGAAATTCGGATCTCGGAAAATAGTTTATTTGATCACTTGATCTAGTAACAGTTTTTTGAAAAGAAGATAATTCGGTTTTATGTAGAATTCTGGATGAGAAAATGATGTTGAATCGAGAGATCCGATGATGCCGAACCAGCTATGGTTTGCACTGCAAATGATTTATTGGAATGGAAAGACTTTCCAAAAGGTCTTCGAGTTTTGCTGCTTGACCAAGACATCAGTTCCGCAACTAAAATAAGATCGAAACTTGAGGAAATGGATTATGTTGGTTAGTCTTTTCAACTCCAAACTCTTCTTGGCTTGTGTCATGGGATCAATAACATTTTTTTCACTATATAGTTTGAGATGTGTGAATCCGAGGAATATTTGTTTTGTTGGATACGACATGATCTAACTTTCGTGTTAACGTGTACAGTTACTACGTTCCATAGTCAGAATGAAGCATTGTCAGCCATTTCAGATAAATCTAAAGGCTTCCATGTAGCAATAGTAGAGGTATTGAATTTCGACGAGACAATAAACATGAATTAATTCAGTTAGAACCTTATTATGAGTTTCGATCTATGCTTTTAGTTGATAGCTTTTCTATATTTTGTCACAGGTGAGAGCAGAAAACAAAGATGAAAGGTTTAAGTTTCTTGAATGCGCGAGAGATTTGCCCACAATCAGTA
This sequence comes from Senecio squalidus, assembly GCA_910822075.1. Lineage (NCBI taxonomy): Eukaryota > Viridiplantae > Streptophyta > Magnoliopsida > Asterales > Asteraceae > Senecio > Senecio squalidus. Next base: position 37,113,053 of record CAJVGC010000591.1, on the reverse strand, counting down.
TGTGCCTCGTTAACTACTAATGTTAATCGATAACCTATAATATTACAAATCCTTTATTACCTTCGGGTTTTTTCTTTATCAAACAATGGAATTTCTATTTGATTTTGATTGCAGTGACTTCCGATGTGAATTGCATCAGTACAATGATGAAGTGCATAGCAGTAAGTTTACATCATCGCAATCCATTTCACTATACGTCATTCATATGTTTTCACAAAGATGTTTTTGATCATTTATCGATAAGTTCAAACACTAGAAGCAGATCGAAACACTATCTTTGACATCGAGTTTTATATCATATAATCAATTTCAAAGTAATCATTCACACATCCCCATAACTTCGTTTGCCCGTCATTCTTATAAGAAAGTGTCTATGTGTTTTGTGTCTTAGCTTGGTGCGGTCGAGTTCCTCGAAAAACCACTATCAGAGGATAAACTTAGAAACATATGGCAACATGTGGCGCACAAGGTAAGCATAATTTCTATTTTGAGCTTATTTAATTTGGTACTTTGGCTCCCGTTTACTTGTTTACTCATACTAAAACTTGAAAACGTGGAGCAGGCGTTTAATGTAGGAGCAAAGGATCAATCAGAACCGTTGAAATCCGGGAAAGATTTGGTTGCGTCTTTTCAAGATGTTCATTTGAAAAGTGAAGATATAGAGGAAGAATTTAGCAAAATTCAAGAACATAATGAGGAGGTATCGGCTGAGAGTGATAAATTTTCGGCTCCATTAACCCCACAATTAAAGCAAGGAACGAGATTAGTAGATAATGGGGATTGTCAAGATCAAGATCAAACTAACATATCAACTGATAAGGAGTGTGTAGATCATGATGGTGAATCAAAATTTGTCGAAGCTACTTGTGACGTCTTAGTTGCTGATGCTACTAATACCGAGACTAACTCCTCCAAGATTTTGGAGGAGGGTAATGGGAAGCCTTTAAGTGACGAATGTTGTGATGATCTTAAAAATGACGGTAAGAAACGAAAAGAAGCATCGGAAAAAGATAATTCACGGGGAACTAAATCTAGTCGAAGAAAGATCAAGGTAGATAGTTGTTGATGTGATTTTTTTTAACCTATCTTGATTCAAGATGCAAAGGCTATGTCTGTAGCCGCTTATGTGGTTGTCGTAGAGGTGGCTGGATGGGTGGGTTGGTTAACTGGTTATTTTTAGCATTAAACCCACAAAGTCACAAACACTTTCTTGTCCGCAATTTTTTTAATAAATAACTAATGCGCTAATTATGATTATAAAAACAATATTGTAGAAATAGTAATTTAAATCTGGGAATAAAACGATTGAGGAGGTGAACGACTTTCTACATCTTTTTCCCATATGCACCACCGTTCTCCTTTTAGCTAATATTCTTGATGTGAACCATTTGAGATAGAAGCTCAACTCAAATAGACCATTCATAAGTAAATGGGTCAAAATTGTTACGTATAACAAATATTACATACCCTGATTGAAATTTGGATGAGTCACTCTTGTTATGATTGTTTGTAACTTAGTTATAAAGGGGTATGTTTCAGGTAGATTGGACTTCTGAACTACACAAGAAGTTTGTACAAGCGGTGGAACAACTTGGTGTGGATCAAGCAATACCGTCTCGTATACTAGAACTAATGAATGTAAAGGGTTTGACTCGGCATAATGTAGCAAGTCATCTCCAGGTTAGTATAAAAGTCTTTTTAGACCTTGCTTATTTTCTTCAAGAACTGAACATTATCTTTTTCCATTATAATTCAAACAGAAATATAGATTACAACGTAGACATATTTTGCCTAAAGAAAGCGGGCGAAAATGGCCTCAAACTAGACATTCAACACCAAGAAACTACTATCCGCCACAAAAGGCCATTTTGGCATACCCTCCATATCATTCTAACCACACCCTTCCGGCTAACCATGTCTATCCTGCTTGGCCACCTCCACCCAATTACACTCATCCACAACAGATGTGGCCCCCACCGTATTATCCTGCGTGGCAGTCTTCCGAAAACTGGATGTGGAATCCTTACTCAGGGGTAATTTTGGCCTTCTTGCAATGTCATAATGAATCTTTTGAACGTTATAAGTTCTATAGTTAATGTGATATATTGTGATGTTTTAGGCACCCGCCGAGGCATGGGGCTGCCCGACTGTACCACAACACACGTCTTTTCCTCAAGTAAGTATAAGTTTGTGTTATTATATTTCCATTGAATTAACGGACTTTATTGTGAAAATGTACTTATCAATGATCCGCGAAAATGCAGAATGCTTATCATTTCCAGAGCATGGATTCGATGCAGACTAGCCAAATAATGCCTAAGAATTCAGTCGACCAATATCCGGTATTCCCTTATACTATATCCGTAAATATATAACCTCTAGATAAATGGACTAGTTTGAGTTTGTATGAATTATTAAACATAAATGAATGATGAATATCCTAATGTAGTATCTGTTTCCATGCATGTGCAATTTGCATGACATTAATACAAGTACACACTATTATTATTGTAGGGAGATGAAGTCATTGACAAAGTTGTGAAAGAGGCAATAAATAAGCCATGGCTACCCTTGCCTTTAGGCCTTAAACCACCATCAACCGAAGGCGTGATTTCCGAGCTTGCGAAACAAGGAATATCTACCGTTCCGCCTCGAAACATCAATGGATGTAACTGATGTGATGAACAATAATAATAATAGTAATGTTGTACATTGCTACTGGTATTCACAAGAGTTCAATGTGGTTGTAAATAGATTCTCTTCCTAACTCAGATTTTGATTTGTAATAAAGGTTTGTAGGTGGGTGGGGTGGGGGCTCTGAAAAATGGGACTTTTAAAAATGGTCCAGATTTCCTTTTTTAAAATTATGGTAAAAAGATGATTCTTTCAAAGAAATAGCTGTTTCCCTACTTGTATAGTGTGCAATGATAGTTGTACTTTTTCTAGATTTGTCAGTTTCAACCTTCACATCATCCTTATCTATCTCATGAGTCATGAGTCATGAGTCACTGAGTAATCACTATCAAATCTGTCAACTATTACATGAAATTTCTAAAATCAGATTATACAAAAATAACCATTACTTATATTTTATAGAGCTTTATAAATTTGTTTTTATATTTATTGAGTAAAGAGCAATAAAGTTATCCAAATATAGGGCAGAGGCGGGTGCGGAACCATGATTTTGAATCAAGAGGACGTGAGCCAAAAATTTACAGACGAACAACCATAGAGGGGTTTGTAATGTATTTTTTGTGATTATTTAAGCGTTTTGATAGTAAACGCTATGTAGGTTGTGATTAAAAGAAATTAGACATGTATTACTTTATTATACAATACTTAAAACGGGCTCTTGCATTTGTGAAACTTACTTCATACTTTCACAAATTACAACTTTTAAATGATTGTCTTTATGATTTAACCATAACCTATAGAATTTTGTTTATTAAGACTCTAAATTTTATTAACTAAAAAATTACATATGAATATGTTTTGTTGACGGGACCGAGCACCCCAAGGCTCGGCTACCCCCAAGGCTCGGCTACCGGGTAGAGGGGCTTATGAGGTTTTATAAAGGTTTAAGTTTATAGTTTCTAATAATTCTTCACATGCTTTTTCTTTAATTAAGTCAAACGGTTCAAGACCATATGAACATCCAATTGAACAAATATGTAATCCACGAACTCACATACCATCTCAAAAAGGAATAAAACTTAACTCACAAGAGAAAAGCTTTGGTTAGAAAACTAATAACGGACTTCTTAAAAATATAAACATTCATAAACCACAACACAATAATCTACTTAAAGATAATTATCAATGGGGTTTGAGATTTTGATAAAATGTTGAAAAAACAATTTTCCTCAATAGAAATATCATATTTTACATGTTATTTTATATTTATAAACTAGATTATTGTTTCGCAATAACGGACAAATATAGACAAAAATTCAATCGTAAACTTTATATTTATGTGCATGTTCTTTTAAGTTATTATAAAAACATAATGTTATACGTATAATAATATATGTGTTTATACATATATTGTTTATAGTTATAATAACAAATATATCTTTACATTTATTCACATACTTTAATATTTTATATTAGAAGATTTTAGAATAAATATAAGGTAAATCATAGTCAAATTTAACGATTATATTAATAAATAACGATTGATAAAACGAGATAATAGACAAATGTTTTTTATTTAATTGAAATTGGAATGAAAAATATAATACAATTATTTATTGTAAAAGTATGTAAAATGAAAATAAAAATTGTTGACATCATCTAACGGTTAAAATCAAAGAAGTTAACTCATCTAATGGGCCTTATTCCGTCATGTGATATTTTGAGACTCATCTTTTATTATATACTAAAGATTAAAATATCAACTGTGTTAACAAAAATATCTTATATACATAAGCTATGGCCTAAAATCCCACTAAAATTTTATCTCTAGTTTCAGGTTGGGCCGTCTTCAAGTGTAGGTGAGATGGGCGACCACCCACGACCTCTAAACTTTTAGGGGCCTCAAAATTTTACAATGTCTATATAACACGAATATCTAATGGATTAAACAACGATTTCAGTTGAATATTATTTTTCTAAACCTTCGAGCACAAAGACATCGAGATTGTTTATGGAAAAGATAGTATTAATAGTTTCTCGTTATATTCTAGACAAAATATCTATTTCTAGGGGCTCATTTTTGTAAATATACATTTTTCTCCCCGGACCTCTAAACGGCCTTCTACTTTTAGGGCCTTAATTTATGTGCTGAAAACTCAGAGACGACCTGGTTCCAAGTGTTACTTAAAAATGACCCTTAGTTTTACTAATCAATTGATTAATTACTTGATTCTCAAACCATGGGTATGTCGTGAACTAATGTGACAACTTATATGTAAGCAAAATTAAAAGTAACCAATTGTTTGATGTTGTTGTTATTATAGTTGTTGTTTATTAGGCAAAATCAAGTCTATAAACTTAGAAGTGATAATGTTCTACACATATAAATCATTCCTTAAACACCAGTGAAGTGAAGAAACCATTTTTTGATCTATGAAATAACATAATTAAGCCATCTAGAATATCACTATTTAGTCCTAAACAAGTCTTCAACATGCCACAAAGAGTGACGAACAATCCTTGCTTTAAATTCTTTGAAGTAGAGATCACTACGGCCACACAAGGAGGAAAACCGTTGCTCGGCTTGGTGCAAGCTCCCTTATGTAGTTACAAATGTTTGATGGAGAATCCCGTGTCCTTCGTCCTCGTATTGTGGATCTGACAAAGATGACCGACTCGTTAGGTTTATCAAGGTCGTGCCCCCAATAAATCTCGGATGTCAGAATAAGTGTTCATTTAAAGATAAAAAACATTTGAAGTATGAATTTTTAGAGGACGGCGTAACAAAAAGTGTAAGAGTTCTAGTATTTGTGTAGTTAGCATCTCATTTATTACGGGGATTAGCAATAGCTTTAGACCGGTCTTATATCAGTAGGTCCATGTCTATCACGTGGGCGTCGCCTTGTTTGTCACATTTGCATTTAAATAAGTGTGTATGCCCGTCTGAAAGTGGTAATTGCATCATGGACGAAGGATAGAAGGGACAAAAGAGGGTCCCCGGGCCCCCCAAAATAGGACCACTAAGCTTAAATTTTTGAAATTTTGTATATTTTTTCTAAAACTACTGTATTATTGGTTTGGTCCCCCTAAAATTAATATAATTCTACTTTGGCCACTCCAACAATACGTGGCAAGCTTTGTCCCTGAATTGCATGTATGACTTTCTTACCGTCGGTTATCTCAATGGTATTTGGGACGACGTGATTTATGTGGTTTCATCGGCCTCTCTCTCCTTCCGTCCTACGTCAGTCTTGGTTCGACCGTCGAGTATTGAAGACCTTACTTCAACAATATTCAAGAATAATGAAAAGCATAAGTTTTGATCGACTTTCTACATTCAATTATTCATATTTATCCGCGGATAATTTGAAGACCCTCGTGTTCAGTTGCTTTGAGTACACGCATATTCTTATATACGAAAGGTAGACCCCTTTTCTAAACATGTCCCCTCATATATTCTTATCACAAAGTAGTTATGATTTTGGATTGTTTGTACTTTTTGAAGAGTTCAAAGTCAATTTTACGTTCTTTACATAACCTCAGTGACGAATCTAGGGACATTATACATATGGGTTAACTAATGGGTTATGATATAAAAAAAGAAGACCGAATAAGTCATGAATAATATCAAAATGCGATAATCAATTTTAAAACATAATTTTCACTAGACTAATTTCACTAATTTTACTAGTTATGAGTTTATTATCCGCTTCAAAGTCATAATCAACTTATAATGAGAGTGGATCTAAGCATAGGCGGGCTATAGTCAACTTTGGGTTTAATACATCAACATAAATTAATACAATTTATGCCCCAAATGAGTTTGATAATATTATGGGTTTGAATAGAATATCATTACATTTAACTTATAGATCAAAAGAGGAATGAGAAAGGATTAAAAATCATTACTGCTACATAATTATTTTAATGGTGCAAATATAGACTTTAATACTTTATTCAATAACGTAACAAAAAAGGTAAAGTTGAAACAAATATTTGAAAAAAAAAAAACTTAACCAAAAAAATAGTTAAATAATTTGACTCAAAGAGAAGAAAACTAAAACCCAAACCCAAATCAACAAATAATCGAAATGAACACGAAACTACTTTATTTAATAGCGTAATTTAAAATGAAAGGTAAACTAAATATTTAAAGAAAAACAAAATACAAAAAGAAAAAGTAATAACTGAAAATTGAAGATCAATCAAAATGAAGAGGACCCCTTATTTTATAACAATGCCCAAAAATAAAAGATAAAATGTAAAATTTGTAAAAAATAAATGAATAAATAACCAAGAATATCTTAATATATATATATATATATATATAAGAAAACGAATTTGAGAAATTAGCTTCTATTGATCAATAGGAAACCTTCATTTCAAATAGTTTATAAAATCAATTTAATCTTTTATTTTTAACAATTTACTCAATTTAGTTCTTTATATTTTTTTAAATAAAAATTCCACCATTTAACTAAAATATTTTCATATAATTCTAATAATCCCCTTATTAATAAAAAAAGATAATAATAACCTTTTTCAAATTAATATCAAAATTTTACCTTGTTATCAATTCTAGAAATTCTTAATATATCCACCATTTAAGTAAAATATATTTTTAAAATTAATAATAACCTTTTCATTCCAAAACCTAAATAATAAAATCGTTTCTCTTGCATTTTTTTCAAAGATACCTTAATAAGTTTTTAACTTTGTAAATTTGTAAAACGTAATTTAATGGTTTTCTATTATTCAAAATTTTGAAACGCAATTTAATTTGTTATATTTATTCTACAAAACACAACGCAATGACTTGCTTTCGTTATTAGCAATATCTTTTTATCTATTTTTGTTTTATTGAGTTTGGATGTAAAAATAATAGTTTGAATTTTTTTGTTTTGTTGTTATTCGAGGTTTATAAATAAATATTCTGAAACTGTTTGTGTGTATACATGAGTCTAAGCTCTAGTAAATAAGGAGTATTGAATAATAAATTAAGAAATTAATTTAACCAAATAGGTTAGCTGTTGGGAACATGGTACATGTCGGCTTCACTATTTATAGTGTCGCTTTTAAAGCAGATGAAAAATAATCCGAATATAAAAGTTAAATCATAAAAGAAAAAATTTATTTAAATATGTATATTAGTTGTTGGAAGCAGGATATATGTGTAGTGTTGCTTTCAAAGAAAATAAAAAATATTGCTATATATAATAATAAGAAGAAATATATATGCAACTGATGAATATAAAGGTGAACTTAAATTTAAATTGTATCTACTTGTGTCAGTTAACTAAGTTGAGGTGGCAAGATACAAAATATGATTTATCTATTCACTTCAAAATTTAGTATATCTCGAGTTTCATAAAAGCACATTATTTGCTATAGTTCAATAAAGGAAAAATTGCAAGTAAAAGGAACAAGGAACAAAGTTTCGGTGTATTCTGTTGTAGGGGCCATACTTTTAAAACAGTGTTTAAGGAACCTGGCTAAGGGTTATAACGCATTTCATTTTAATATAACACATTCCCGAAAAAACGAAGTTTTGGAAGTACATCCCCTAAAGGAGAAAGTATTTTTAAATTTTATTCTTTTATACATAATATTGCCTATAATTAAATGCTATTAGACCAGAATAAATATCCTTTTTCGTTCAAAATTATATGTTTTCTTTATTATGTTGATGACTATCAATTTCCCGAGGGGGAAGGGGGGGAGTGGTTATATTTAGGGGCGGCGTAGTCAGAGATCTTTTTATTTGGGACAAACTAAAGTAAATTTATCGTGGATAAACTTTTATTATTTAGATGGATGTAAACTAAACGAATTTACTAAGTAGATACAGTCTTAATTGTTTATCTGGGGATAAAATTTAGATATCTTATTTTATAAGGCTAAAAATTAAAAAATAATATAAATATAAATATTTTTTATATTGAAAAAATATTTAGTGAAATAATTTTTTACTATATCCTACCATAATTATATAACTTAAAATGCATGAAGCATGAATTTTTTCCTTAAAGAACACCTATGTCAGAATTTTAATATGACAAAACATAAATCTTTAGTTCTAAACTACATGTCAAATATGGCAATTAAAACAAGGTAACCATACGAGTGGGTCAGATTGTTGGGTAACATATTAAAAATGATCCGGGTCGAAATAGGTAGCTGTTTAGTACACGTTGAGTAGATTCGGAAACACTAATACAATAATCTAATATAAATAATTTGCGGGTTATAGATGATTACAAAAAAAATATTATTTCTATAATAATCTAAATTTTTTCATAAATTTTTTTTGAAGGTCGAATGAATATAGATTAGACTTTGATTGACTTTCGAACCCGTTTGACATGCTCAACGCATTTGACTTATTTTGTTCTAGTTATTTCCAAATCGACCCTATTGACAAGTGTGAGTTAAGTTGCCATTTTTTAACTAAGAAGGTAAAGTTGTTTGCACCTCTTTATAAAGCTATTCAGCTCAAAGGGATAAGTAATGCCTCCGACGAACTCTTCGCATTATCAATCCAGTGCAAATGCAACTGAGAAAATCCACGCTTTCAAACAATCACAACTGAACATTAACTAGAGTAGTCAGTTTTGACCCATTAACCTATTAAATGGGTCTATTTGGGTCATGTTTATATTAACAGGAAAAAAACAGGTTAATATTCAACTACAACGTACCCAAATGCTAGTATCCGTGGTCTCGAACAAATCATTAACAATCTCCGTTGCCTTTTGTTTTGCATACAGATAGGTGACATTTACGTTATCTACATTACTCCATAATCCCTCTTCATAGTTTTTATATATGGGGAAACCCCTATCGATAAATACAAATCTATTTCATGGTTACATATTTAGTGCTAGTGTTTCATACACATCCTTTATGTGTAAACTGAAGGTATCAATTTATTTAATAAGTTACCAACGAGTTTGTATATTGGCGTGGCAAATGTTGTGTAATATACCTTTTGCCTTACTACAGAAGACGCTATAAAGGAGAATATGGTTTATTATTTTTCAAAGACTTGTGATGTCTATGTGAAACCACATACAATTTGAAATCAGTGAACCATACAGTTTATCTTGCATGAAATAAAGTAAACATGTTCGACCCAAATAAATGAAGCTCAACACTACCCATACGACCCAAACAAACCCCTTGTGTCTATACAAAGAAATGAAAGTCAACACGATAGATTGAAATCTTGAAAATAATTTACAATGTACATGAGTTTATACTATCCGCCGGAGGGGAGGGTGGCACCACTGGACATCTCAACCCCAGCGGCATAAAAATGAAATTTGATGGAGAGAAAAAAATCTCCCTTTGTTTCAAATGACAACACAGTACACATGAATCAACCTTTTCTGTTATAGATTTTTCTAGACCAACAATGCAATTTTCGTTCTTTTCATTCATCGTCATCATCACCGGAATCTCCATAAACAACGCCAATATAGTGTTCTAACGTTTCGAGATTGAGCCCAGGAAAACGATGAGAGGTACTAACCGGCGCAGGATCAATCTGCACAAATGGCCATTGCATGTTTTCGGCTGCTTCACATTCTTCCCATCCGTCGCCAATGGCACAAAACTGCACGTTTGGCCCGTTGAATCGTTCTTTGATTAATGAAAAACATTCGTATTTCCCTACTTCCCATGAGCTGTAAACTGTGGAAAAATTGTAACATGAAAACCAAAGATTTCTAATAATATTTGTTAATATAATACAACAAATGTAATCCAAAAAATACAGACATACCCGGATTTGCCTAAACAAATAAAACCTAAGTGGGTGTTTGGATGTGTATTTTGACAGTCATTATGTAATATTGATATCAATTACGCTAAAACGGGTAGTAGAAGATAGTGTTTGGATGGTGCTTTTACTGTTGAACTACTAATAACTAGATGGTCGCATGTGGAGTGTTTGGAAAAATCTTGTTATTTATAGAATTAATAAATGACCCTTAAATAATCAGATGAAAATCTGTTTATGTTAACAATAAAAGGCTAGTTATCGGATAAACACCGGACCAAAAACAGCCATAAACTGATCAACATGACGTGCAATTAAAGAAGGTAAAACTGAAAGAAAGAGTGACTAACCATTTTCGTAGGATATCAAATCATCGAGCCGAAATAGTAAGCACTTGACAAGGCTTGGGATTAATGAGCCTGAAGTTACAATAACATTGATGTTTTGTACTCTTGAACTTGTGGAATCCGAGACGTCATCTGCAGTTGAATCTACTGACGGAGTGGAATCTTTGATCCCACTTGCACACTCCGCCACACAGGCCTTGGCTGCAAACGAAGAAAAATGCAAAAATCACAACATTTAACTCTTTTGTGTATAGAATCCATGATACAGTCCTTGTAGCAAAAAGAAGATTATATGGTATGCATTATTGCATTAGTTAATTTCAAATATATACGTTACATCAATATCATTAGACTAAATCTAACCTTGTATTTATTTGCATATAGCCTTTCCTATATCATCCATTTTTGTCTATACTGATCAAGTAATTCAAATTTTTAACACCATTCACAATAAAATCCCAAATGTTTCAAGGATCATTAATCTATCAAACGTTAGTCACCATGAAATAAACCAGCATTCTGTCAGTTCAGTTCTAAAAATATAATTATTCGACTTCTGAGCTTAGCATAAGAAACCCAACATCTTTCACTTCTGTTAGGAAAAAAATCTATTTCAAAGTTGAGATCTTTTCTTTACAGTAGCATCACCAGTTGCACCAAGAAAACTATCATGCCTAAATTGCAATTAAAAAAACAGGAGCTAATCTGATATTTAAAAGACTACTAAACCAGAGTCGGGAGTTATGCAACAATTATTTTCAAAAAACAAAATTTATCGATCATAGATGATCAGTAAATGTTAGTATTAGATATCATTTGGGGATAATCCAAATATGAAAAGGAGTATACTGGGACGGGTGTCGAGTTGGCATTTTTTTGTAGAATAAATACCTAATTCTAATTCTAAATTTCTAATAACCTATGCGCTGCTTAAAAGCTTCAAAATTCCTCATTCAAGATTTCCCTTTCCCGTAACCCCTCTTCTCTGTTGCGCCTCTCACAACTCACCGCGGATATTAATGATTTATGTTGTTTTCGTTATCAATTTTAGGATGTTACGTTGAGCGCTTCCGGAACACTTTATCTGACATATCACACTTGTATTGATTATTCGTAGCCTCTTGAGTGATAGTTTTGGTGATCTTAATGGTAATAAACTGTACGACATTGCAATGGGATGAAATAAAAGTTTAATATCTACTTCCTTGAAGTGGAAAATATGACCACTATAAGGGAAACATTCAACTCCCAGTAATACATGAGATACAAGTTGAAAGGAAAAGATGAAACAAACACAAGAGGGACAACTACTGAAAGCGTTGAAAGGAATTTGTGTTTGATATGTTGGCACGGGGAAGGTAAAGTGACGATAGTTTAAAACTCGTCTTTGGTGGCTAGAGATTTATTAGCCATTCCCGTCTCGACGGTGGCTTCCTAGTCCGTGTTTAGCACAAATGGGTGAGTGAGAGTTTTTTAGGAGTTCTTTGACTCCTAATATCGTCTAAAGCATAATTTCTAAGCCGGAAGTTGGGGAAGATTTTGACGCAATTCAACATATATCTAAAGGTAATTTCATTTATATGAAAATATTAACATATCATCTTTCATTCGTTGATATCATGTCATTTGGCATTAGGTGTCAGTATGTCTAATAGACTAATAGAGATGAAAACTGAAGACTGAAGAATGAAATGATGTTTGAAGATTAAAAATTGTTTGAGGAATGACTTGTTGAACTCTGGATAAATTAGAGATATTACGAATTTTATGTTTAGATACAGTTAATTTGCTATTTCACTTTGGAATAATATTTGACTTTGGATGAAATTAGGATTTAAAAAAGTTTTTGTAGGTTTGTAGTTGAGATGGAAGCAAGTGAATAAGCAAGACCTTTTCGATAATATGGTTAAGGCCCAAATGTTATTCGGGTGGGCACTTTTCACCCGAACCCCAACACACCGTAACCTGAATAACTCTTCTGTTTATTCGGGTTGGTTATCGATTAGTATTTTCAGTGCATAAAACCTAGATACCCCACCTGAAAACACCATTAGATATCATAACCGTCGCACACCTCATTATTTATCTAATATACTTACATGAAATGATATATTATAGAGTAGTTATTTAAGTATTAATTGAAGGAAACCTACCTGAAGACAACCAGTTGTCTGTAAAATCCTCAGTCACCTGATAAAGATTGTCCCAAGATTTTATCATCTTTTCACCGAAAATGCTACGCAAGCCCTGCACAATTATGATGATACAATGATAAACTGAGATTTTCCTTATATGAAAAAAGTGATATGTTACATGCAAAAAACCAACAATGGAATAGAAAATAAATTGAAAATAAAATAGAACAGCAACAAAGATAAGGATTTAAGGTCTAGAGTACTGCCACGGTCACTTTTCCGATTTAAGAATTTCAGCTCTTAGAAAAGGGGTTATACAAACATCATAACTTCTTCAAATAAATAAATGTGTTTTGCTTTTAGTCCTATATGCTCGGCGTGAAAACGGAAAGCAATCTTTTATGGGCCACGGAGGCTTCACTTCTTAACAAAAATGTTGGACTTTGGTGCTCTTCAATGTAAATAAGATATGTATCCCGGAGAAAATTACTTTACATACGATTTTAACTTTATGCGGAATATTTAATCGCATTTCCAAAATAGCGTGTGCAGAATTAGAACGAGAAAACAAAAAAAAATTAAAAATGTTACCCTGCGACCACATATATATTATTTTGCACGACCACGTATTACAGATACATTAAAAGAACACTAGCAAAATGGAAAAAATTATTAAAAAAAAAAAAAATCAAAGATTGGGAACAAGATAACGTATTCAGTTACCATGACACAATATTGAGTCTATATCGATAAGCAGTAACACGGCAAAGTTTTTTTCACACAAAAATCTCTTTAACAAAGACAGATATGGTAGAATACCGATAGCGACGAATTCATAAGTCCATGAAATTACTTGCAACTTACGAAAGTAGATCTATAGCGGGAAAGTCATAACAACCTACTTTTGGCTATTTCAGTTTAATAGATTAACTGTCATTTTATACTTAAAATGTAAAATCAAATATTTACATCTTTAAAACTGATATAAGTTTGCTTTGTACCGAACGGTCTACATTTAAAATATGTCCATGAACTATAATATCAAATGACATTCTTTTGCAGGTTCCATAGAAAAAACAACATCAAGAACACACCTTTTTATACTTGTGAGCGATAATTCGATGTCGATAAGCCAATTTCTTCTTATTAGAATCATCATGTAAAGCAGAAGCAAGAAAACCATCATTCGAAAAATCATAATCAGTAAGATCTAAGCCATCATCATACTCTCTCATTGAATCAAGAAAAGGCTTATTACATCCTTCAATCTGCGCCAAAATCAATAAAAACATTTACACCAAAAAGTATAAAACTTTATAAAAAAAAGTTCAGATTTTTTTTTGTTTACTTACTTGTTCATAGAAGAAATAATCATCGCAAATTCTTAGAATTTGATTTTCCCAAGTTTTGCCAATTTCGATACCCTTTTGAACATCTTTAGAGCCATTGAAAGCTTTGGCATATGAACCTGTGATTAGGGATTTTAGTAAGATTAGGGTTTCGTCCATATCCCATATGAAAACAGTCATCTTTTCTTCCATTTGTTAGGCATCAATCAACACAAACAAAGTGAATATGTATATGTATATGTATATGTATATGTTTTGTATGATGAATCAGAGTCGAAGGTTTTGTGTGTTAGGTTGCCTGGAGGAGATAAATATAAATAAAAACTCACTTTCACTTTATATATAGTGGCTTCTCTTTACATGCTCCACTTTATGCCCAAAAAATATTGATAAAAATCATTATCATTAACTAGTATAGTACCCGCACGGTGCAGCGGGGATAATAAACTATTTGATATAATTATATTACGAATATTTAACAACGGAAATTAAATACGCAAAAAGATAAAAACATAAAATGTATTTAAACTCCAATCATAATGTAAAACGTGAAGATACGTATAGATACGAACTTTTAAAAGATAGAAAATATAGTTTGTTGCAATTTTTGTTGTCCTTGTACTTGTTAAAACATTTGCCCATCAATAGTCATTTTTTTCTATTTCTTGTTTGTTTCAAACTCACTTTACACTCTTTTTTTCTTGAATCGAGTTCTCTAATAGTTTATATCTCGTTCTCGGTTCTTCTTGGTAAGCTTCTTGCAATTGTTGACCATCTAAAACATAACATTGTAATAACAAATAAACCTACCTAGAAGTAAGAGCTTTTAAAAGATAAAGATAGTATAAAATGGTCTCATATTTTTTAAAGAAAATAAGTAAAAACCTATTTGAGCATGTATATCCATAATGATGGTTTCTTCTTAAGAGAATACCCAACCTTTCTTAAGGTCTGATCTCAGATAGTTCAGTTATTTTTTTTCAGCCCTACACTTAAACATAAATAAATAAACATTTTTAGCATATTAAACCTCATCAAGTACAATTAGGACCAACATGTGTGACATAAGTGTGTATGTGTTGACCCGACTTCCCATTCTACATCAAACAAATTACAAAACAAACTTAGGAATCATTTTTAAGATGAACCTCTTTCGACTTCCTATTCTCCATCAATTTTTGCATGGTTTGTAATCGAACTTTTTTATGAATTTGACCCATTTGTTAACAAATAAATACCGTTAATTACGGTATGGACTTACATGTCGGTTTTGGTTTCCAATCATAAATTCTTTAATCAATATAAACGAAATTGGTTATTGCTATTATGGTAAATAAACACTTCTAAGTCTACATGTTTAAAGTATCTTTCCGTTCATTTACTCTATAAGGCTCAAACTTTATTAACCAACATTATTTAATTATAAGTTATTTTGAATAATGATATGTGGTGAGAGATATAAAAACCGTAGTTAAGTAATTTCAATTAGTAAGGTTTTAGAGAATTAAGACTATGTGGGAAATGTTTTCTAATATAGTAGAAATAGATTATATTATAGTGTATATGTAGTATACGTATTTTAGTAGAAAAAATGCATAATATTTTAATTATTTTAAGTTTATGGAGTTATAAAATAAAATTTATAATTTTGAAAGTTTTTAAATTAAATAGAAAGTATTTTAATTTTTCTTTAATTACATAGGAATTATAAGTTACTTTGTTAGATGTTAAATTTTTTTTAAATTAATTAGGAGAGAGAGTGTTGTTTGAGTTAAATAATAATAAATATAGATTAAGGTTATTAAGGTAATTTCAATTACTTAAAATTAAGGGATTAAGACTCTAAGGGGAGATTCATTATAATATAGTATAGATAGGTAACATATAAAAATAATAATAATAATAATAATAATAATAATAATAATAACAACTAATGACCTGTTGTGAAACAAATAAAGAACAAGAATATAAGACAAAGAAGAATAGAGAAATTGTATATTCATCTCACAATAGAAGCTTATATTTATAGTATATAAATGGATTAATCTCCAAGAAACAATCTTCTAATTATAGTAAATATATCTTTATTAATATTTTATAAGATATAGACATTCATACCATATTTTTATTCATAACACTCCCCCTTGATGTCCATTAATTAAAAATAATATGCCTCGTTAAAACCTTACTAGATAAAACCCAACGGGACAAAAATCTAGTGAGGAAAAAGAGTACATAACTGTTCAATACGCTTGAGGATGTTGCCTCATTAAAAACCTTGACAGGAAAACACAAATGGGACAAAACCAGCGTGCAACACGTATTTCTCCCCCTGATGATCACATCACTTAAGCTCCTTGAGTTGACACAATCAATTGTCATCTCTTCACAATACATATATGGTTTGTGAGCGACTAATATGATGATCAACTGTATTTCCCCATAATGATGAGATATCAACCATATCTCGGAATAACATCTTGAAAGTAATAACATCTCATATAAGCAACTCAATGCTTCTATATCAATCGAATATGTTACTTCAGGACCATTAATATCATAATCATTTTTGGTTGATAAAAGGGGTCATATCAATATAAAGTTACCTTTTAACCATTTAAGTGCTCAATGCATAATTGTTGTTAATGGGCAAGGATTCCAACCTTCACATGGTAAATATATAAATCAAGATAAAACTTATGTCTTTTAAAGGTATTTTCTTTCACATTACTTATATGACTATTCAATCGCCTTTACAACATATAGAGATCCGGATCTTTTTGTAAACTCTGTGCACAAACATAATTATTCACAGCTATATCAATATAAATTATCATGGCGAATGTATTATCATTACTTCAGTCGATATAAGGACTTTTTCATTTAATCAAATAGTGTTCTCGAGAACTTTTCTTATATGCTTCATGCATTTATATCGTGGGACATGCTTCACGCATTTTATATCCTTCACGAAATCTCAATACCAAGTGAGCTCTTACATTATTAATCAGATGTTAATCAAGTATCTTTTATATTGTCAGACTTATCAATACAAATAGTTGCATCCACCACTTAATAATACTCAAACGCGAGTCTTTGCAAATAATCATTATATATACATCTTTCCTTATATCAAATAATATCAGCTCAACCAAAGACTGCTTTATTATACACCTTCATGTGTATGGACTTTAAGTCCAATACGAGAGACTTCAATTTTCATTTTATACTTGCGTCTTTTCCATATTGGCCAATCAGTTCTATCTCTGCACTTCTGGGCAGGTATGCTTTCACGATCCTCTTTAATATTCAAAATATCTAGTGCTATATTATATAAATATTATTCACGACGTCGATTTCATTTTTATTTTGATTCCATATTTTCCTAGACATGATATAACATATTGAGATCTCTTTATATTTTGGTACCTTAGGTTCTTCTGGAACCATCATGTCTAGTTACTCTTCAGGAGTATCTTTCGGGGTCTTTATTACCTCGATTTAACCATCTTAACTCATTGCTCCTTTATTTATTTCGAGGATTTTTATTTGGAACCAATTACTCTACCACGCTTCAGGCGTGCCGTAGATTTATTACAAATCACATGATGTCCTTTAATGACACATATATTTAGTCGGAGCATTAGCAGCTAATATACGTGACATGGTCACTCTATTTTTGTCAGTAAATCTATTTGGCGATTACTAAATAAGCTAAATGAATTATCCCATGAACTTCTGGTTCATATTATGTAGTGTGAGGATCGATAATTCATTGCAATCTTTCTCAATGTGAGCTGCTCATTCTCTCCCCTAATGTTGGGATAACTAATTTATTGCAATCATTAATCATGCCATAAACAAATCTCCTCTTAATGGCATATTAAATTGTAATTATATGTGGATGCATACCAAATATATTGTGACAACCGTCTAATCTATATCTTCGAGAATCTGTTTTGTTCTTAATTGTACTGCTACCGCGAACGTGTCTGTGTCGGAATCTATAAATGGACCATAATACCAAGAAAACGCATAATGAACTTGCCTAAGTTCATCTCTAAACTAAACGTAAACTTGCAACTAACGAAAATACTTAACGACAACAAAAACGAATTTCAACTCGCAGTGAAACTAGCAGTTACGCTGGCAGTGAAACTAGCAGTTTCGCTGGCAGCGAAACTGACAGTTTCACTGGTAGCGAAACTGCTAGCGAAACTGTGGTGTTGATTCCCATTTTTGCATGAAATCTGATTGGCCAACGGAGTCTGACTTTCCCACACGTGTCTAGACCCTATTGGACCGCCAAAAATTACAGAAAAACCAGATTTTGACTATATATACCTCTCTCTCTCTCTCTCTCTCTCTCTCTCTCTCTCTCTCTCTCATTTTCTTCTTTTTTTACCACAAAAATACAAACACACATACATTGGAGCTCATTACAGCCACTTTACAACCATTTTAGCAGTAAAATCACCTAAATAAACACCTCTAAAATCGTCCATAATCAGAAGAAGGGAAGGAGCTCTCTTTTATTTGGGTTGTCTAATCGTTTTCTACACTTTTGAAGCCGAAATCACCAAGAGATCTCTTCAATCTCCACCAAGACACTTTCTTTTCGGTAAAAATCCTTTAAATCTTCTGTTCTTACAAGATAAACTCATTGCATGTACGATCAAACTCCTAAAAATGCATTTTTATAAAGATTGAGGTTTTCAACCCATTTACATACAAACGGGTCGTTTCATAAATCTTAACTTCCGTGGCTTAAAAGTGGCTATAAACTGACTATTTTATTGTATTTTGAGGGTTCTATAAGTACATATCAAAATTTACCGTCAAATATGAGTTTACGACGCCGAAAACGATTTTTGAACCGGAACTGCCCGCCAGTTTCGCTGGCAGCGAAACTGACCCAGCGAAACTGACTGTGATCAGACCCCGAAAACGTTCTAAATTCGCTGAAAAACGCAACCTTAAGCCCAGTATTTCACGTATCGGTCCATAACTAACTGTAACGACTTTAACTAAGATTAAGGTGATATTTTGAACACAAGAACCATTAATTAATCATTAATCTTGGTATTCTCACAGGACTTCCATGATTCCGACACGCTTTCGACCGCTCTTTCACATTTGTGCTACTCTTCGCAATTCGTGAGTTACATCCCCTATTGTTTAATGTTTTTACTTAACTCTTTTTGTGTCACACCCCGCTAAAGCGGAAACACGGAATGTGAAGAGCAAAGAATCATTTCACGGGTTATACTAAAATCAACGGTTCAAGTCATTAAGATTAAAGTTGAAAAGTACAAAAGTCAAAGATACAACCAAGATTCAACGTTTAAGACCATAATACATAATAATAAAATGTTTTAATTTAAAGATTCCCAAAATAAAGGTCTTCTTCCCGGGGTACACTTCACATAATCGGCTTGACCCGCCTGAGCAATGCACTTCATAACTTACGCTTAATTCCTGAAACGTGAGATAAAGTGTCAACTACGAAAACGTAGTGAGTGAGTTACGGTTTATAAGTTAGTAAAAAGGTTCAGATAAAAGTTCGACAAGTATATATGTAAGTACAAAGTTTTCCAAAAGAAGTAAGCGGTTAAGCAATCGCATAAAGGTAGTTTATATACTGTCGTAATAGTTCAAGTCAAGAGTTTAGAGTTCGTAAAAGTTCGAGACAAGTTCAAAGTCCATAAAGTTCAAGATCGGTTCAAAGTTCATAAAAGTTCAAGATAAGTTCAAAGTTCATAGAAGTTCAAGATAAGTTCAAAGTCAAGTCGCGTAGCAGGCGGTAAAAGTGCGTAGTCATTACCTCAGCGGTGGATTAATCCACATGTGTAAGACAGTAACTAAGCATATGCGTAAATAATAAAGACCTATGATCCTCGAGTTGTACCAACCACTAAGCTTAATATAACGTAAGATTTTGCACACTAATCTGATTTCTGGTCAAGCTCACGCCCCTAGTTCCAGTCTAAAGTTCGAGTTGGCGAGAACTTAGTAATATGTACCCAGGTTGCTACCCTTAAGTAAGGAGTGACCGCTCCTAAGGATCGATACCCATATTTACTAACGGCTATTGTTAATAGTGTGTAGACAATAGTTCCAAAAAAAAAAGTTGCGGGGCATTTTGTCCGTCCTGTTTCTAAAAATTTGTCGTTTGTACTTACGGCGTTTATATCCTCACCTAGGGTTTTGCTCCAAAATACAATCAAGTTATCATTGTCTAATCAAATATCCAAAGAGGCAAACCTATTTAGTCTAAAGTAAGCCAATCCGGATATATGATATTGTCTACGCATATTAGTTGCAAAGTTCCAAAATAGTCCAATAGTTCTCAAAGTTCCAAAAGTTCAAAGAGTTGCAAGTTCGTAAAGTTTACAAAAATAGATAAATAGCTTAAAAGTTCATAAAGTTTCCGAAAATAGATAAATAGCTCAAAAGTTCAATAAGTTTCCAAAAATAGATATCAAAACGTTGTACGTAGGTTCAAGCGCGTAAAGCAGTTTCACATGAAAGATATTGTTCACAAAATGTTTTGATCTCATGTTTCCCCCAAAAAGAGTACTTAAAATGTAAGAGTAAGGAGGGGTGTAACTCACGGATTGCGAAGACATAGAACTCGGAAATTGGTCGGAGCGGGAGCCGGGTATCACGGGTCGCCTAATAATACCAAGATAGTCCAATTATTATTATCTTATTATGTTATTGTACTTAAGATAATATAATTAAGTTTTTAATTAAACTTTAAGTGTCAAGGTTAAGTATTGTCCAAAATAGCCCCAAAACGGTGAAAGTTACGTTTTTGTCCAAAAGTCCAATTTTGACGTTTATTATTATTGTGTTACAAGTAACTTTGGTCGCTGAATTGGTTTGGACTTTTCTAATGAAATTTGGGCAGCGCTTCCGCGCCCGAATTTCATATCCAAAAATCCAAATGTCAATACCGCTCACAATTCACATATAACACAACATTATGCTCAAACAAGTTCATTTAAGTTCCAACAGTCCAATTCAAGTCACCAATATATATTTATTTTCCAACTCAGTCCCAAAACAGAATTTCCGAAAAGTCAACAAGTCAAACAAGTCCAAAACGTCAAAATAAAGCAAATCGGGAAAAATCAGTCAGGCCTGTGCGCCGTTGTGACCTTTAGGACGGCGCACAGAACCAAATTTCACCCCGCTGCGTCGTCCTGGTCACAGGGACGGCGCACGGGTCGTGTTTTTGGGATTTCTCGATCAAAACGACTATTTTGGCCACGGATTTCAACATGCAATTGGTCTAGACTTAATAAAACTTCATTTCCAGTGTTTCTAAAGTGTTTTTATTCATAAAAACATAGATCTAAACAAAATTTCGGTCAAAAATCGTTTTTGTACATAAAACGTTAGAGATCTTTGTAAAAACTTATTTTAAACCCATAGATCATCCATGCAAGTTGTTATTTATACAAAAACAGTAAGTTAAAAGAAATCTACCGGTGGAAATCGCTTGGATGATGATTTGGTGATGTTTGAGCTCCGAAAATCCTTACAAAAATGGTCCTTAGCCGAAATCTTTTGGTTCCTTTTGCTTCTTTGAATTGTTTGGACGATTTTGATGGATTAAAAATGGTGTTTGATGGCTGTAAGTCACTGGAAAGAGGGAGGTTCTTGGGAGGATTTGAGAGAAAAGTGTGTGTGTTTTGTTTTAAGTTTGTAAAAATGAAAGAAGAAAAGAAAAATGAAAAGGAAATAGTGAAATGAGTAAAGGGGAAGTCTTGGGACAGTGAATTATCAGTAAATGATGGGTTAAAATCGAGTTTGATTGGGGGTTTAAGTTGAGAAATCGAGACATGCAGAATTTTCAAAAAAATTCGGAGTTAGTCCTCCAGGACGGCGCACAAGGTCACTGTGCGCCGTTCTGGACCATTTTCGTAACAAAATTTTGATTTTTGCTGTTTTTGTTATTTTTGCGTTATTGTTTCGTTGGACCTTTTCGTTAACTAATGTCACACCCCGCTAAAGCGGAATACAGGATGTGAAGAGCAATAGCATTCGATACACAAGTTATAATCAACCACCAAGTTATATTAAAAAAAACGTAACTTCAAAAGTTACAAGTGTTTAAACAGCGTTTACATTTTCGAATACAAAATAGGTGTTCATAGCCAAACCGCCCGAACCCATTCCTGTTCTTGAAGTCATCAGCCCAAAGCATAAAGTCCTCATCGCAAGCTTAATCGTAACCTGAAAATACGAGTCAAGTGTTAACTACGGGAGACGTAGTTAGTGAGCTACAAAGTTTAAGTATACAAAGCGTTGACGCATAGAATGTGTAAAGTACGTAATCAAGTTTCGACGCATAGCAATGCGTAAAATATAGCATTCATGTAGTTGTCGCATAAGCATGGGAAAAGTATAGTATTCAAAAAAGTAGTCGCATAACCATGCGTAAAGTTTAGTATTCGTTTTCGTAGGCATTGACCACATAGTGCGACTATGTGACAATCCTATGTATTGCCCAATGATCGTATCGTTGCGTTGCTAAGCCTATTAATTACCCACTAGAAGTTTATGCACCATCTGTTGTTGTCGTTGTGGTGAGGGTCTTTGCAACTACCCTAATAACGCTATCCATAAATCCTATCGGTCCTCTCCCAGAGATTAATTGCAACTAGTTATGTAGGAGTGCATGGGATTTTCGTAGCATCTCACGACCATGTTGTACAACGTCCGCAACATGTCGATCGATGCCAAGTCATTGGCAATTTAGTGTTTGTATCCTCAACATCGTTGGCAAAACCATCAACGATGCTGGCAAAATAGTTGTTTGTTTCCTCGGCATTGTTGGCAAAATCATCAACAATGCCGAAAAAAATATAGTTTCGAAATAGTATTCAAGTAATAAAGCGTATCGTAATAGTTTTCAAGTATCAAATCGTTTCGTAATAGTATTCAACTATCAAGTCGTTTCGTAAAAGTATTCAACTATCAAATCGTTTCGTAATAGTATTCAACTATCAAGTCGTTTCGTAAAAGTATTCAAGTATCAAATCGTTTCGTAAAAGTATTCAGGTATCAAATCGTTTAGTAATAGTATTCAACTATCCAATCGTTTCGTAATAGTATTCAACTATCAAGTCGTTTCGTAAAAGTATTCTAGCATCAAATCGTTTCGTAAAGTATTCAAAGTATCAAATCGTTTCGTTAAGCGTTCAAAGTTTGTTTCAGGTTAAAAGTGGTGTTTAAACCTAAGACTCGCATTTCACCCCAAAAATGTAATAAAAGCGTTTAAAAAAGTAGGGGTTTGTAACACACTGTTTGCGAAGATTTCTAGCGTGCTCGGACTTGCTCGAAGGTGCTCGGAATCACCGGAATCCTATTTTATACCAAGTTTGGCGTAAGTAACATTATTTATTAGTTCATACTATCGTTAGTCAACGAGATGCTTATGTTATAAGTGTTTGTAATTAGTTTTACAAAAATCGGGCAGCGCTTCCGCGCTATAGTTCTAAATCCAATTTTTGACACTTTCCCGCTTACAATTTTTATAACACTAATTATATTAATTCATCAAGCATATTAATATGTTAACATGTCCAAATAGTCATTTTATACTCAAGTTTAAGCTTATTACAGATTCTTTAACACGGTTTTAAGTAATAAGCTCTAGATCACGTCTTATACCGAAAATGAAAATTTTTCTGCAATCTGATCGTCGAATGCGCCACATTCATAGGACATACAGCTTTATGGTGAAAATCGTTTTTGTGGTGAAAATCGTTTTTGATGGTAGATTTCGACATGCAATAGTTAAAACATCAAAATACTTGATAGTTTACAGTTTTTCTTGGATCTTTAACAACAAAATCAAAGATCTAAACATCCATTTCATAAAAACCCGTTTTATTATGTAAATCTCCTTAAATCTTTATAAAAATGTGTTTTATGAGTTTCGTTTTTGTGGTGAAAATCGTTTTTGTGGTGAAAATCGTTATTTGATGGTAGATTTCGACATGCAATAGTTAAAACATCAAAATACTTGATAGTTTACAGTTTTTCTTGGATCTTTAACACAAAAACAAAGATCTAAACATCCATTTCATAAAAACCCGTTTTATTATGTAAATCTCCTTAAATCTTTATAAAAATGTGTTTTTATGAGTTTGATCTTACATCCAATGGTTTTTCTTAGTAAAAACAAAAGATTTAAAAGGGTTTTACCGAGTAGAAGATGAGTTGATGGAGATTGAAGAGATCTCTTGGTGATTTTTGCCCCAAATGGGTAGAAAATCGATCTTCTTGACCCAAAGGATGATTACTTGCTTCCTTCTTTGATTATGAACGATTTTGTGGTGTTTGTTATGGTGATTTTACTGTGATTTCGTGGTGTTTAATCTCTGTAAATGAAAGGATTCAAGAGGGACTCCTTGTGTGTGTGTGTGTGTGTGTGTGTGTGTGTGTGTGTGTAAGTAACTAGAGAGAGAGATGTTAAGGTGAGTGTGTTTGTGTGTGTTTTGTGTGTAATGAAATGGGAGTTTGTGAGGATGTTTACACTCACATTACTGGACCAAAAAGGCTTTTTATCAAGTCTAAAACCGGAATTGTTGGGTTGGACCCGTGTTTGATAAGTTTTAAAAGTTTGCAACAATAGCTGGTCTGCACCCCGAATGCGGCGCATAAGGCCTCTATGCGGCGCATTTGGGGCAGTTTCAGCAACTTTTCGTTTTTCGTTTGTTCCATCGTTAAGCATCTTCGTCAGTTGAAAGTTTACGATTTGTTTTGAGATGAACTTAGGCAAGTTCATTGAGGGATTTCTTGGTATTAGGATTCATTTAATGATTTGATTCCGATTTCGATTCCAAGACACACACGCTTAAAGTTTAAGTAACGTAAACCTACGTTAAAAGTTTTTGTATGAGTTACATCGAGCTTAGCTTAAAGAGTTGTGTCTACATAACCACGTAACACATAAAGTTAGTTATATCGGGAATAAAAATAAACACTTAGAAGTTATAAGTTAGCGTTCTCGACCTTAGTTTAGACGGTTGTCACAACTAAAGTTTTAAAGTATGTTACGTTATGAACTTAGGAAAGTTCATTAGGTGTTTTCTTGGCATTAGGACTTATATAAAATGATTCCGGTTGTGACTCCAACACGAGCACGTTTCCGGTAAGATTCAATTTAAAGACACAATAGGCAAAACGAGAGACATAGAACGTAAAGAGCACCTGAGATTTGACGGTTGTCACATTCTCCCCGGGTTGAAAGGAATTTCGTCCCGAAATTTAGTTCGTCTCATGGGGAAGAAGTGCCGTCGGATCAAGGTGGATTCTCCTGACGAGTTTTGGTCCCTGCGTCTTCACGCGGTTGTGGGACTACGTCGGGGGTTCCACCGAGCTTAGAGATGGGAACAAGGTTTCGTCTAAGTTGTTTGACCTTGGAGTCAACAACTTAAGCGGTTCATCAAGGGAATTGGGTTCGGCATTGATCTTGACCTTGTCTAGAGGGATGACGAGGGTCCCATCCGATGAACACTTTCCGATGTGAGAATGGAACATATATGAATGTTTAAATAAAACTGGGGAAATCAAAGGCGATAAGTAATCGGACCGATATGTCCTAAGACTTAGGTTGGGCCGGTGTACCTCGGACTCAGTTTGCCGCGTTTCCAGAAGTAGGCTATCCCCTTTCATGGCGATATTTTGGGAAGTACTCTATTGCCATCCTAGGAATCGAGGGTTTTTCTTCTGGTTGGTTACGTAGCTCTTCTGTCGGGCACGGGATGTTTCCAGTCTTTTACTGGTAGAGGGAGGCGTCGGACCTTGCTAGTTGTCGACCGTCAGCTTCTAGTCGACACGGCGGTGTTCGACACTTGCGTCCACATAGAGATTGAGGGGTGCACACTTAGTGCTGGCATGGAAGCCGTTGACATAGGTGAACTTCGAACAAGGGAAAACGGGTGGTGATGGGTGATGAGGTCTAGTCGCGTCCCTAGCGATTCTCTGGAGGGCACTCCGAAGAGATTGGGACGTAGATCGACTTTCCTTGTTGGTGATGATGGGGAGATAGGTCTCGATATTCCCCCTTGACCTTGGAGCAAGTGAGACACTTGGCTATGTGCAAGGCAATATCATTTTTCATGTCCGGCCACGAACAATATCCTCGGGAATCCTTGTACATCAAGTCGGATCCCGTATGGGTGGAATAGCGAAGTCGGTGGCCCTTGACGGAAATGGGTTTACGAAGACCTTCGGATTTCAGAACTCGTGCTCGGAGCTTAACGTAACAAGTTACGTTTAGCCTGAGTTCGAATTCCTTCACGGTTGGCTATAGAATTGGTGAAATCTTATTTTTGGAGCCTAGATTCGCACTTCGGGAACTTGGCGCACAAATTCTGATCTCGGAGGAGTTCTAGAAGGAGCTTAGGATGTTTCACATGATCGTCCTTGGGTAGGTGAGAATGTTGACCATGAGTATGGTTATTAATCGTCTAAGTAAGGCCTACACACTTTGTTCAAAAAGTCTATGAATACCATTAGTGTGTTGGTTAGGCCTATCGACAGAGGGAAGGCTTGTATTGCTTGCATCGGGTTCGGGGGATGCGGTTTTTGGTAATGTTGGTTAAAATGTCACGACCCTGTGATAATCCGAACGGGGGTCGACTTTTGAGAGATAAGTTGCATCCTGCAACTGCTCGAATAGGTTGTCGATCCTCGGGGATGGTTATCGGTTCTTGACGGCTGGCTTGGTACGTTCATGACAATCAGTGCACAAACGGGAGAGTCCGTCTTTCTTTTGCTAGGGGAATCGGGGCTCCCCAGGGAAACGAACTTGAGCGGATAGAATCGGGGTCTAGGAGTTCCTACAGCGGCTTGGGCCGCCTTAGCATCTCGGGTGGTGCCAGACGGTAGGGTGTCTTGGCAACTGGTGCTGCGCCAGAGACGAGGTTTATTCGGAATTTCCACTTGTCGATTAGGCGGTAGCCTAGGCAATTTCTCAGAAAAGACTCTGGATGGTCCTTGACTACGGGATTGTCTTGGGATCGGCTTTCCCTAGATTTTACGTTCGACGTCGTGAGCGAAGGATGCGTCTTAGTCCTTCTTGAGGTACTTGCGCATTATCAAGGGATACACGTTGCGAAGCTGTCATTCAGGTTTGTCCTCCTAAACGATGGTATTTTCGCTTTCCGGATAGGAATACGGGTGAGTTTGTCGAAACGGGCGGTCTTGGCTTGAAAATGGGGTGACCAGTCCACCCCAAAGACAGCGTCAAAGCTTGATGGTTCGATAGGGATTGGGTCTATGGGAGAAGGGTTTAGGTCAATGGAGTATCGGATATCCTGAGTTTGTATTCGTGGCTTCGACTATTGGACATTGACATATTCGATGGAAGGCTATCCGCAAAGCTTTGGGTCCTATGCCGATGAGGGGTCAAATCTCTAAGGAGGCAGAGTTTCTTTCGGTTCCCGAATCAAATAGTATGGAAGAAAATGGTTATTCGACAGGGAACGTACCAGTAACTGCATTGGGGTCCTGATGGGTCTCCTCGACCGTGATTGCGAGAGCACTGAGAGTTTATGTGGTATGCTCTAAGAGGCAATCCCCACGGAGGTGCTGGTCGCTTCCACACTCGAGGCACCGCAGTCTTCTGGCTCGGTTGTTTGCTTTTTCTGGACAGCACCAGGGGTAGTGCCCTTCTTCGTTTCAAAATCTGCATACAGGGCATCTTCGAGCATGATGGAAGTGGCACCTGTTGCACTGGGGGTGCGGTCCAGAGTAGGCTCGGGTCACAGTTGTGGATTCCTGGTTGTTGCTGGCCCATGAGGGTTGGTGGTGAATCTTCCTTCTCTTACTCTCTCTTCGCTGGAAGAGGGCTGGAGGGGGAGGTAGGCGGTTGGTTCCAAAATCCTCGTCCTCGTCCTGCCTAGTTGGTACAAGAGGGAGAAGGGGTTCGTTGATTCTGAAGATCCCTTGGTTGATTCCAGCGACGATCTGGGCGATCACGCTTGGAAGTACCGCTTGGAATTGCACAACGATCTGTTCGGCTATGCGATCATCGCGACTTCTCTTGGGAGGCATGGTTCTACAAGAGAAATAAGAAACTAGTTTAGAACGCACAAATTGGAATTTACTACAGGAATTCAACTCAAGAGTTAACAATTATCGAGTACACGAGAGTAATGAGAGTGGATAATTAGCACAAGTATGGTAACAATAGTAGTAAAAGAGTGTACAAGAAAGGTAACAGTATACGCACGATGATGATTAAAGAATTAGTAATAATGTTTGACAATAATAAAAAATTCACGCGATAAGACAAGTGTAAATAATAGAAGATAGAAATTTCCATTAATAATAAGAGGTTTTAGTACATAGAACAAAATGCTGAAGGAAATATAAGTACAATACATAGGAAATAATAGATAATAGCTTAAGTCGTGTACAATGGAAAAATTACGACTAAGCCGGTACAGTACAAATACAAAGGAAAGTATGCCTAATAACGCTCTTCAAAGAACATCTTGGCGGCAATAGCTACGATAAACGCCCCCATGATCAGGCATGCTCTAGTGAGACGCTGCACGGTCCGAGCGGTGGCCTGAGCCGATGCGATGATCCGCATTGACTGCTGGGCCAACTCGTGCGCGGCGTCGGAGACCTCGAAGAGAAGAAGGCCCTGCTCCTGGGCTTCCTCCGCGAGTCCCCGGACCTGACGGTGCATGTTGAGGAAAGCAGCTGGTGGGAGAGGCTGGTGAGCAGGTGGCATCATGGGTCGGGAGGGTCCGGCCTCCTGAGCGCGTCGCCTTTCTTCAAGGAACTGACGATCCCACGGGTAGCGCTCCGCGATTGGAGTACGCAAAGTGGGGTCGTAGGGATCCAAGAAAGACTGGGGAGGTGCGGGTCGGAACGGGCCCGATTGCTGATGCGTAGGTGCTCTAGCGTTGGGTCCTCGGGGCTGCGGTGGTGCTGCAACGGGTACCAATCTAGGAGGTGGGAGTATTGTCCTCGGGCTGGACCCATTACTGCTGCTGATGGTCATCGACGTGTCTTCCGTTGGATCAGTCGTCTGATGACGCTGACTCTCGGAAGCCGTATGGCCCTCGGAGGGTTCGTGAGAGGGGGAGGCGGCTCGTGGGAGCGATCGTGACTGGGATCGGGAGTGCGATGATTGGGACATGGCGTATCTGCGAATAGAGAGTTACATAAGTACGGGGGAAACTAAAAATAGGAAAAACGTAAGTAAAATGCATGCACGGGTCAGTTATGTGAGTGTTGGGAATTGAGAAGACCGGGAATTTTATTTCGACTCAAAACCGTTAACGATAGCCATTGACTTTCCGTTCTTGCATAATTCATTTTGAACTATGCATGGTTGATCAAGTCACGCATAGTTGAAAAAGATAACCATGCAATCGCGGAAATTAATGTTCTAAAGTTTGAACCCGAAAATGATTTTTCTGAAAAGCCTTGGTTATAGTTTTGGTTTCGAAAACTTTTTGAAAATTTTTAAAACCGTTTTCACTATAACCCGTGCTCTGATACCAAGTCTGTCACACCCCGCTAAAGCGGAAACACGGAATGTGAAGAGGAAAGAATCATTTCACGGGTTATACTAAAATCAACGGTTCAAGTCATTAAGATTAAAGTTGAAAAGTACAAAAGTCAAAGATACAACCAAGATTCAACGTTTAAGACCATAATACATAATAATAAAATGTTTTAATTTAAAGATTCCCACAATAAAGGTCTTCTTCCCGGGGTACACTTCACATAATCGGCTTGACCCGCCTGAGCAATGCACTTCATAACTTACGCTTAATTCCTGAAACGTGAGATAAAGTGTCAACTACGAAAACGTAGTGAGTGAGTTACACTTTATAAGTTGGCAAAAAGGTTCGGATAAAAGTTCGACAAGTATATATGTAAGTACAAAGTTTTCCAAAAGAAGTAAGCGGTTAAGCAATCGCATAAAGGTAGTTTATATACTGTCGTAATAGTTCAAGTCAAGAGTTTAGAGTTCGTAAAAGTTCGAGACAAGTTCAAAGTCCATAAAGTTCAAGATCAGTTCAAAGTTCATAAAAGTTCAAGATAAGTTCAAAGTTCATAGAAGTTCAAGATAAGTTCAAAGTCAAGTCGCGTAGCAGGCGGTAAAAGTGCGTAGTCATTACCTCAGCGGTGGATTAATCCACATGTGTAAGACAGTAAGTAAGCATATGCATAAATAATAAAGACCTATGATCCTCGAGTTGTACCAACCACTAAGCTTAATATAACGTAATATTTTGCACACTAATCCGATTTCTGGTCAAGCTCACGCCCCTAGTTCCAGTCTAAAGTTCGAGTTCGCGAGAACTTAGTAATATATACCCAGGTTGCTACCCTTAAGTAAGAAGTGACCGCTCCTAAGTATCGATACCCATATTTACTAACGGCTATTGTTAATAGTGTGTAGAGAATAGTTCCAAAAAAAAAAGTTGCGGGGCATTTTGTCTGTCCTGTTTCTAAAAATTTGTCGTTTGTACTTACGGCGTTTATATCCTCACCTAGGGTTTTACTCCAAAATACAATCAAGCTATCATTGTCTAATCAAATATCCAAAGAGGCAAACCTATTTAGTCTAAAGTAAGCCAATCCGGATATATGATATTGTCTACGCATATTAGTTGCAAAGTTCCAAAATAGTCCAATAGTTCTCAAAGTTCTAAAAGTTCAAAGAGTTGCAAGTTCGTAAAGTTTACAAAAATAGATAAATAGTTTAAAAGTTCATAAAGTTTCCGAAAATAGATAAATAGCTCAAAAGTTCAATAAGTTTCCAAAAATAGATATCAAAACGTTGTACGTAGGTTCAAGCGCGTAAAGCAGTTTCACATGAAAGATATTGTTCACAAAATGTTTTGATCTCATGTTTCCCCCAAAAAGAGTACTTAAAATGTAAGAGTAAGGAGGGGTGTAACTCACGGATTGCGAAGACATAGAACTCGGAAATTGGTCGGAGCGGGAGCCGGGAATCACGGGTCGCCTAATAATACCAAGATAGTCCAATTATTATTATCTTATTATGTTATTGTACTTATGATAATATAATTAAGTTTTTAATTAAACTTTAAGTGTCAAGGTTAAGTATTGTCCAAAATAGCCCCAAAACGGTGAAAGTTACGTTTTTGTCCAAAAGTCCAATTTTGACGTTTATTATTATTGTGTTACAAGTAACTTTGGTCGCTGAATTGGTTTGGACTTTTCTAATGAAATTTGGGCAGCGCTTCCGCGCCCGAATTTCATATCCAAAAATCCAAATGTCAATACCGCTCACAATTCACATATAACACAACATTATGCTCAAACAAGTTCATTTAAGTTCCAAAAGTCCAATTCAAGTCACCAATATATATTTATTTTCCAACTCAGTCCCAAAACAGAATTTTCGAAAAGTCAACAAGTCAAACAAGTCCAAAACGTCAAAATAAAGCAAATCGGGAAAAATCAGTCAGGCCTGTGCGCCGTTGTGACCTTTAGGACGGCGCACAGAACCAAATTTCACCCCGCTGCGTCGTCCTGGTCACAAGGACGGCGCACGGGTCGTGTTTTTGGGATTTTTCGATCAAAACGACTATTTTGGCCACGAATTTCGACATGCAATTAGTCTAGACTTAATAAAACTTCATTTCCAGTGTTTCTAAAGTGTTTTTATTCATAAAAACATAGATCTAAACAATATTTCGGTCCAAAATCGTTTTTGTACATAAAACGTTAGAGATCTTTGTAAAAACTTATTTTAAACCCATAGATCATCCATGCAAGTTGTTATTTATACAAAAACAGTAAGTTAAAAGAAATCTACCGGTGGAGAATGTGACAACCGTCAAATTCTAGGTGCAATTCATACTCTATGTCTCTCTTATTGTCTACCGTTACCTTTAACTGATCAATAACCGGAAACGCGACAGTGTCGGAATCACACCCGGAATCAATTTATATAAGTCCTAATACCAAGAAGACACCTAATGAACTTTCCTAAGTTCATAACATATCATAATTAAGAACTTTCATTTAACGAAAAGGTCCAACGAAGCAATAACGTAAAAACAAAAATCTGAAAAAACCACCCGGTGCGCAGCACCTAACGCCAGATTTCAAAAATGTTACATTTTCAGTCCTTATCTCGTTTTTGTAAATCACCAACCAACCAATCTCGACTAATACCACTCATTACTGCCATTTTAACAGTCCCAAAGTGTATTATTACACTTCTCTTTTATTTCTTTCATTTTCATTTTTTTTTAAACACAAAACACCAACACACACACATATTTCTCCATCTTCTCTCTAACTTCTCTCTAAAACTCTCTCAAAAACCAGAAAGTTACAGCCATTAATCCACAAAAATCACCATCTAAAAACATTCAAACATCAAGAGAAGCAAAAAGGAAGCAAAGTATTTCGATTACAAAACGTTTTCTACACTTTTGGAGCTCTAAATCCTCCTAGAGCATCATCTAAGCATTTTCATCCGGTAGAAATCTTCCTTTTTACTTATATTACTATTATAACCAATTGCATGTTTGATCTAAGCTATAAAAACAAGTTTTAATGAAGTTTTATAACCATTTTTATACAAAAACGGGATTTTAATAAATGATGGTTAAATCTTTGTTTTTGTGGTTAAAAGTTACTTATAAACTGATATAATGATGATTAATAATGTTTATACCGATTGCATGTCAAGATCTATCACTTACATAAACGATTTTGCAAGAAAAACTCAAAAAGGGGAAGAACAGCAGGGCAGGTGCGCAGCACCTATGCCCAGGTGCTTAGCACCGGCCTGCTGTCCTTCCCGAAAATGTCGTTTTGGCCGTTTAAAACTTGGTTACGCATTCTGACTTTTGAGACTTGACATTTGGGACTGAGTTTTGTAAAAATGAACATATTGGTGACTTGTATTGGACTTAATTGACTAAGATAAACATGTTTGAAAACGTTATGTATATATATGTGTTTTGTAAGCGGGAAAGTGGTTGATATTTTTGGACATAAAATTTGGGCGCGGAAGCGCTGCCCAAATTTTGTTAGAAAATATAAAACACTTGGGCAAACAAAACATATTCAACATAATAACAATAACATCAACTTTGGACTTTTTGACTAAAACAAAACGTTAACCGTTTCGGATTATATTGGACAAAATGGACCTTGACACTTAAAGTTTGACTAAAAGTTTACTTATATTACATAATATAACACAAATTTCATTTATTATATATTAGGTATAATAACTTAATATAATAATAACACTTGAACAAATCTTGGTATCCTTAGGCGTTCGGTGATTCCCGGCTCTCATTTCCGACCATTTTTCCAAGTTCTTATCTTCGCAACCCGTGAGTTACACCCCTCCTTACTTTTACTTTTTAAGTACTCTTTTTGGGGGAAACATGAGATCAAACCTTTGTGGACGATACTTTTTCTTACGAAACTGATGTGTGCACTTAAACTTGCGAACAATGCTTATGAGCTAATTGTCCTTGAACTCTTTTGAATCCTTACCACTTTTAGACCTTATGAACTATTTTGACTTTTTGAACTTATTGAACTATTTTGACTTTTTGAACTTATTGAACTATTTTGACTTTTGAAACTTATTGAACTATTTTGACTTTTTGAACTTATTGAACTATTTTGACTTTTTGAACTTACTGAACTATTTTGACTTTTGAACTTATTTCGGCTTGGAACTTGTTTTGACTTGGAACTTGTGGAACAAATTGAACATTGGAACTTATTGAACTATTTTGTACGAACTATTTGAACTCTTATGCGTAAAACATTTTACTCTCCTTGAACTTACTGGCTCGCTCTCTTTTGAACTAAACTAATCATTGATGCTTGTATACGGACCAACCCTTGATGGAACTATAACATGATCTTAAGTGGCGGACGACTATCTCTCTTTAAAACAAAACTACTTAGTGCCCAACTACTTTTTGGACTTAGACTTACACACTATTAACTACATAGCCGTATAGTAATTATGGGTATCGATACTTAGGAAAGAACCGTTCCTTGCTTAGATGGCAGTCTAAGTACATATTACTAAGAACTAGAACAACTTCCCGTTGGAGAGGCGGGAAGAGGGGCCTCACGGTTGAACAATCGGATTAGTGTGAACACTTAAGTTATAGATGCCAAGAGGTTGATACAAGAAATCTAATTAGTTACCTTTACGCATAAACTTACGAACTTTTGGCGATTATTCCGCAACTACGTTTTGACTAAAACTTGACTATACTTAGTCTTTACGAACTTAGGGCACCGATTCGCCCGTTACTTGAAACTCCAAAAGTATATAAATTTTAAGCGACTTTTCTCCGCTAACCTCCTTTTGGGAAACCTTTTTACTTTTATATACTTACCTCGAACTTTTACGAACATTAAACTCTTGACTTGAACTTTTACGACAGTATATAAATTACCTTTAAGCGATTGCTTATCCCCTTACTCCTTTTGGAAAACTTTGTACTGTTACATATACTCGTCGAACTTTTATTTGAAACCATTGATCAACTTATAAACTGTAACTCACTCACTACGTTTTCGTAGTTGACACTTTATCTCATGTTTCAGGAAACTAAGCGTAAGTTATGAAGTGCATCGCTCAGGCGGGTCAAGCTAGTTATGTGAAGAGTAATACGGGAAAAGACCTTTGATACTTGGGAATTTTTATTAAAATACTTTATTATGTATTTGTCGTTTTATACTTACGGATCTTGGTTGTATCTTTCGAACATGGTTACCTTTTTAATTTCAATTTAAATGACTTGAACCGTTGACTTTTGGTATAACTCGTGAAATGATTCTTTGCTCTTCACATTCCGTGTTTCCGCTTTAGCGGGGTGTGACAGAAATCGCTTGGATGATGATTTGGTGATGTTTGAGCTCCGAAAATCCTTACAAAAATGGTCCTTAGCCGAAATCTTTTGGTTCCTTTTGCTTCTTTGGATTGTTTGGACGATTTTGATGGATTAAAAATGGTGTTTGATGGCTGTAAGTCACTGGAAAGAGGGAGGTTCTTGGGAGGATTTGAGAGAAAGTGTGTGTGTTTTGTTTTAAGTTTGTAAAAATGAAAGAAGAAAAGAAAAATGAAAAGGAAATAGTGAAATGAGTAAAGGGGAAGTCTTGGGACAGTGAATTATCAGTAAATGATGGGTTAAAATTGAGTTTGATTGAGGGTTTACGTTGAGAAATCGAG
This sequence comes from Senecio squalidus, assembly GCA_910822075.1. Taxonomy (NCBI): domain Eukaryota; kingdom Viridiplantae; phylum Streptophyta; class Magnoliopsida; order Asterales; family Asteraceae; genus Senecio; species Senecio squalidus. The sequence continues at coordinate 37,077,561 of CAJVGC010000591.1, read as the reverse complement.
ACATGCAGAATTTTCAAAAAAATTCGGAGTTAGTCCTCCAGGACGGCGCACAAGGTCACTGTGCGCCGTTCTGGACCATTTTCGTAACAAAATTTTGATTTTTGCTGTTTTTGTTTTTTTTGCGTTATTGTTTCGTTGGACCTTTTCGTTAACTAAAGTTTTAAAGTATGTTACGTTATGAACTTAGGAAAGTTCATTAGGTGTTTTCTTGGCATTAGGACTTATATAAAATGATTCCGGTTGTGACTCCAACACGAGCACGTTTCCGGTAAGATTCAATTTAAAGACACAATAGGCAAAACGAGAGACATAGAACGTAAAGAGCACTTGAGATTTGACGGTTGTCACATTTTGGGGGAAACATGAAAACCAAATATTTTATGAACTTTTGTACATTTATGAACTTTTGAACATTTTATGAACTTAAATGCGTAAACTACTTTTAATTGCCCATGTTCGGCACTAGTTGACTATATGGCTTGCCCCCGATCGACACTTGTTCGAAACTATGATTGATTGTATATGCTTCCAACCCTTAACGAGAATATAACGTGACTCATAAGTGCCTACTATCATTTTGAAACAAAATTGCATTAGTGCCCAGTTTTAGCAACGAAACGCACACTATTAGCTTAAGCCGTTAGTAATTATGGGTATCGATACTAAGGAAATAACCGTTCCTTGCTTAGGCGGCAGTCTAAGTACATATTACTAATTTCAGACATACTCCTTGTCGATAGTGAGGGGTAAAGGGCCTCACGGTTGGTTAATCGGTTTAGTGTGAACACTTATGTTATATTATGCCAAGAGGTTGATACAATGTTTTAATCATTAGTTACTTTATTTACGCATATGCCCCTTTTTGCGCTTGATCCGCAACCAGTCTTTTAAGTATTTTTCTACTTATCCGTGTACATTTACTGCAAGTATATATATTTTAAGCACCGTTTTCGCTTCATTCTTTTGAGAAATCTTTGTACATATATACTTGTCGCAAAAACTTTTTAGTCGAGGACTAGAAAAACTGTAACTCACTCTCTACTTTATGTAGTTGAAACTTGTTCTCATGTTTCAGGAAATCAAGTGTAAGTCTTGAAGTGCATAGTACGGACGGGTCAAGAAAGTTACGTGAAGTATGAATCGGGAGAAGACTTGTCTTTATTTTGGAAATTTTATAAACATGTTCAATTATGTACTTTTGTCGTGAATTGTGATACACTTGGTTATTATTTTTCGAACTTGTAAACTTTTATTTCTATTTTAATGACTTGAAACCGTTGCATTTTATTATGACTTGTGAAATGATATTCTTGCTCTTCGCACCTCGTGTTTCCGCTTTAGCGGGGTGTGACAGACTTGGTATCAGAGCACAGGTTATAGTGAACACGGTTTTAAAAAAATTTCAAAATTTTCGAAACCAAACTATAACACAGGCTTTTTCGGAAAAATCATTTCACGAGTTTTTCAAAATTTAGTAGATTAATTTCGTTTTGCATGATTTGTTTTTAACTACACGTAACTTGATCAACTAAGTCTGGTTCAAAATAAATTATGCGAGAACGGAACGTAATTGCTAACGTTAACGATTTTCGAGTCGAAAAATTCCCGGTCTTATCCATTCCCGATTCTCACGTGACTGACCCATACATGCACTGTCGTTTACATTTTTCCTTATTCACCCCTGTACTCACGTAACTCGTTATTCGCAGATCCGTCATGTCTCGATCGTCGCACTCCCGCTCACCGTCTCGATCGGAGTCTCGCTCGCTCTCACGGGCCGTCTCCTTGATAGAAGCCTCGGAAGACCGCGCCGCCTCTGAGAGCCAGCGCCACCAGACCAGTGATCCTACTAGGGCTGAGCATCGGGCCAATACCGACCCGACCCGAACCGATACCGATTAATACCGAAACCGAAAATAGGCAAAACATCAAACCGAAACCGAACCGAATTTGCCTCGGTCGGTTCGGTAAAAATACCGAAAAATACCGAAAAAACCGAAACTAACCGAAAATACCGAAAAACACACATAAAATTCAAATTCAAGTTCAAACAACCATTACAACAAACCAAATTCTATATTTATATTGGATATTCTGGTACAGGAATCAGTACAATGTCTCTAGCATCATAATATGATATTCTTAAACTGACTATCAAGATAATAATATGGTTGTGGTTTAGTTACTTCAGGCTTTGAATATGGTTGTGGCTGAAATTTCAAATTACAATAAATGCATATAAAATTATAAGTATCAACATTTAGAAATATTCTTTCACGAACTATAACAGAAAAAAAAAAAAATACCTTCTTCTTTCCTATTTTAGCTAGTTCTTTCATCCATTGTCTCTTAGCCTTTTTCCGTCTAGCACTTCTACTAGCCATCTGAAAATTTGCTCCAACTTGTTAATGGCGACTTTTGACATGTAGGTTTAAAGTAGTAAAGAACCACTAGCAAACTCACTACGAAACTTATTAATAACTAATCACTATTACAAACCTTTTTAGGCGGGGGAGCAGTATCCACTTGATTGACTTCTTCAGCATTCTCTTGAAGCTCTTTACTCCTGTAAAACGAGGACAAATGAAAACAAATTACGAATAAAGCTCGATATGGAAAGGAAATCAAAAACATATACGCATAAAAGGTAATATTATTATTACCGTTTCACAATGGAAGGAGATTTAAGTTTCATGTTACTTGTTGCAACACTTTTACCAGTCACAGACAGAGAACAAAAAACAAAAAACAGAACCCTATTTATATTTCGGGCTGGATCGGGCTGAATCGGGCCTTTTCGGTATTTCTACCGACCCGACCCGAATACCGAAAACGGTGATTATTTGCGTCGACTACCGTCCCGGATGCATTATTTCGGTCTCGGTTTCGGTCGGTATTGCCGGTTTCGGTCGGTATTTCTCAGCCCTAGATCCTACTGAGGAGTCCTCTATGGCCTTCTCGAGCAGCATAGGTACCTCCAGTCCGAGGACCGTGCTACTACCTGCTCCCCCGGTGCCCGTTTCAGCACCACCTCAGCAGCATGGACCCCGTACGAGAACGACTGCGCGTAAGCAGGTCGTTCTCCCTGGCCGTTTGCCAGATAGGATGGTCGGACAGGCTCCCGACCCATCCAGACCCGCTCCTTCCCCTATGCGTTTCAGAGACCCGTACGCTGGAGCTATGTGTACGCCGATGATGGAGCATTATGCTTGGGAGCGGCAATTGCACAGAGAGCAGATGCAGCGTGCCAACGACGTCGGACCACCCCGACCCTCGACGATGCCGGTCACTCATAGATCGCCCCCAGAGGTGATACTGGCACTCCACCGCAACGTTTAGGAACTCACTAAAGAGGCCCAACAGCAGGGCCTTCTCCTGTGTGAGATCTCCGACGCTGCGGAGCGCCTGTCAGCACAGTCTATGCGAGTCATCGCATCGGCTGAGTCCACGGCGAGAACAGTCCAGTACCTCGTCAGCGCGTGCTTGATCATGGGGACGCTGATTGCCGTTATCTTGGCGAAGGTGTTTCTCGATAGGCGTCGCTAGGCATTTATCTTTATGTACAGTATCGTAAGCTTGAGTCGTATTTTTCCATGTACACGACTTAAAGCTAGCCCTTATTTTGTATTGTATTGTACTCGTGTTTGAACCTTTCTCTTATTTTATGAACTATGTAACCGACTCTCTTATTATGAATGAAATTTCTACTTTTATTATCCGTATTTGTCTTTATTGTGTGAATCATTATATTATTATTTCGTGAATGTTATCGTGCGTGTGCCGTTTATCCTCACTTATTACTCTCTTATTGTCACTATTGTTATTCATTAATTAACTTCTTATCACTCGCGCCTATTCGTGCGTTCTAAACTTTTCTCCTTTCTGTTACAGAACCATGGCACCCAAACGAACCAACGCTGCAATCGTCGCGGAACAGGTTGCGGAACAGCTGAGCGCAACCATGCCCAACATGATCGCTCAGATCACAGCTGGAATTAACAACAACATCAACAACCAGCAGCAACAACAATAGCAGCAACAACAGCAACAGCAACAGCAACAACAAAAGCAACATGAACAACAACAACAGCAACAGCAGCAGCAACAACAAGAGCAACAGCAACAACAACAACAACAACAACAACAACAACAACAACAACAACAGAACCAAAACCAGAACCGAAACCCCCATGTCTGCACGTATAAAAGCTTCATGGCTTGTAAGCCAAAGGAGAAAAAAAAAATACATTTATGTAAAGTATTGCCCATCAATGTCTCTTAATAAGAGAATAGGGAATTAAGATTTAGGCATGTAATAAAAGTAAATAAACCAACATGATGTGTTGGTAACAAAAGATGTAGATTAAGGCTAAGATTATAACATTTCAATTAAGACGGAGGTATAGGATTTGGTATTTACAGGTGTTTGGTGTTGAACCTCTATTAGGGTTAAGTGAGAAATTTAGTTGAAGGGAAGAAAGATGATACTGGAATGTGAAAACCGTCCAAAATTTCAAGTGAAATTCGTACTCTATACCCTTGTGATATCAGTTATTGTCTTTAACCGTACTTTTACCGGAAACGCGTCAGTGTCGGAATCAAATTCGGAATCAATATATATAAGTCCTAATACCAAGAAAACACCTAAGGAACTTTCCTAAGTTCATACTGTACTAAAATCAGAAACTTTCATTTAACGAAAAGGCCTAACGGAACAAAAACGTAAAAACGAAAAACAAATCAGTAAAATACTGAAAATGGGTCCAGGACGCCGCACAGGTGAAACCAGGGGGAAACCCTAATGTCGCAGATTCAAAAAAATAAGCTTTTAAAGCTCCATCTCGTTTTACACAACACTCAACAACTCTAGACTCGTATTTGACATACATTTACAGTCTTTTTACTGTCCTAAGACTAAATTATTACTCCCTCTAGTATTTTCTTTTCATTTTACAAAACACAAAACACCTACAAACTTTATTTCTCCATTTCTCTCTCAACTTCCCTCAAAGAACATCACATTTCCAGTAAAATACAGCCACGAAAATCAGCTTAATATACCCTTAAAATCGTTCAAATAACCAAGGAAGCAAGGAGAACCAATCCATTTCGGTTAAAAAGCATTTTCTACCGATTTGAAGCTCAAATCTCTACCAAATCGTCATCCAAGCATTTCATCCGGTAGATTTCTTATTCTTTACTATTTTTACCAAAATAAACCTTTGCATGGATGATATAAAGCATAAGAATGAGTTTTTATAAAGTCTTATAACAAGTTTTATACAAAAACAGATTTTAACCGAATATTACTTAGATCTGCGTTTTTGTGGATAAAAGTTATTTACAAAGTGTGAAAATGATATATAATGAAGTTTTTAACAATTGCATGTCGAGATCTATGACTTAAACAACCATTTTTGCAAGAAAAACGAAAGTTGGAGAAAACAGCAGCGCTAGGGCGCCGTCCCTTTTGACCCAGGGCGACGCACCGTGGCACAAAAGTGTTCAGGGCGCCGTCCTAGAGGACCAGAACGGCGCACTGAGCCGCTGAATTTTCCGGAAATTGTCGTTTGGCGTTAAAAACTTATTTATACGTTCTGATTTTTCGAGACTAACATTTTGGAACTGAGTTTAGTAAAATACTTATGTTTGTTATATTTTATTGGACTTATTACACCTAAATGAACTTGTTTAATTATATTATGTAAATGGATGTGTTTTGTAAGCGGGAAAGTGTTGACTATATTGGACATAAAAATTATGGCGCGGAAGCGCTGCCCAAATTCCGTTAGAATATAATAAAACACTTCAGCGACTAAAACATAACGTATCATAATAATAATAACGTTAACTTTGGACATTTTTGGACTAAACGTGACGATAACCGTTTCGGACATATTTGGACAATTTAACCTTGACACTTAAAGTTTAACTAAAGATTACAACTTATAATATATTATATATGTCAACTTAATGTAATCATAATACTTAATCAATCTTGGTATTCTTTTAGGCCTTCCGTGATTCCCGGCACGCTTTCGACCGTTTCTCGCTCTTGTTTAATATTCGCAATCCGTGAGTTACACCCCCCTCTATTTAATGTCTTTTAAGTACTCTTTTGGGGGAAACATGAGATCTAAATGCTTTATGAACTATGACATTTTATGAACTATTTGACGTTTATTGAACTTATATGCATAAAACTATATTAAATGCCCTATTCGGCACTCTTTGACGTTTTGACATTATGACTTGCCCCCGATCGGCACTTGATGAAAACCATGATTGATTGTATTATACGACCTCGCCATTGACTAGGCACCTCCGTGAACCCTTGATGAAAATATAACATGAATGTAAGTGACTACTATCATTTTTGACGAAATTACATAAGTGCTCCGTTTTTAGACGTTTACACATTATTAGCTTGCTTAGCCGTATAGTAATTATGGGTATCGATACTTAGGAGAGGATCTCTCCTTACTTTAGATGGCAATCTAAGTACATATTACTGAAGTCAGACGTACCTCGTAGATAGTGCGGTGTTGGGGCTGTCACGATCAGACAATCGGTTTAGTGTGAATACTTACAGTTATATTATCCCAAATGGTTGATACAATGTTTTAATCATAGTTACCTATACTTATTCATATTTACTCTGCGACTTAATCCGCAATTAAACTTTTTCAAGTTTTACTCTACTTGTCTATTATCTTCTTTAAAGTATATATATTTGTGACAACCGTCTTATTTCCGGTGAAAAACACATTCTCTATCTTTGATTTAACTATGAATTGATCTTATCGTTACTTGCTTCTTAACCTTGTGTGTGTCGGAATCGAAATCGGAATCACAAAGGAATCCTAATACCAAGAAAACACCTAGTGAACTTGTCTAAATTCCTATCTGAAATAATCGGAAACTTTCAACTAACGAAAACGCTTAACAATGGAACGAACAAAAAACGAACAAAGCTGAAACAGGCCCCCAATGCGCCGCCTGTTGCCCCAATGCGCCGCATTCGGGGCTAGTTCAGCAATGTTTTGTTATTTTTAAAATTTAACTAATCGGACCAAAACCTAAACCAACGATTTGGTCCAGGTTATTTGAGTCCAAGGCCCTTTTTAAAGGTCCAGTAACATCATTTAACATCACATATAACACATCACAAACACACACATTCACCAAACACAAACACTCCTTACACTCTCTCCCTCTCTCTAGCTCATGAACACACACACACACACACACACACCATTTATTTCCAGTGATTTGTACTTCAAAAATACAGTAATTTAGCCACATAAAAATACCACAAATCGTTCATAAACAAGAAGGAAGAAAGGAGCTTTCATCTATTTGGGTTAAAAATCGATTTCTAGCATTTTGGGTCAAAAATCACCAAGAGAATACTTCAACCTTCTTCAAATCACAATCTATTCGGTATAAATCTTTCAAACCTTCTGTTTTTACAATATACACTCTTTGCATGTACGATCTAACAACTAAAAACGAGTTTTCATGATGATTTATGACCATTTATATACAAAAACGGGTTTATATAAAATGGATGATTAGATCCATAAATTTGTGGTTAAAAACTCAATATAAACTGTAGAACATCAAGTATTTGGATGTATTTATCATTGCATGTCGAAATCCACCACCAAAATAGCATTTTTAGCATAAAAACGAATTTTGGCCATAAACCTGACAAGGAATGCGGCGCATTCCTAGATCCAATGGCAGCAGAATTTTCAATTTTCGGTATAAGATGTGACCTCGAGCTTATTTCTTCAAACCGAGTCAAATAACCTGTAAAGAGCTAAACTTACATGTAAAGGGACTAATTGAACAAGTTTTCATCATTTTATGTTTGGTATAAATATATGAATTATGGTTCTAAAAATTGTTAAGCGGGAAAGTGTTAAATTGGACTTAATGATTTTGGCGCGGAAGCGCTGCCCGATTTTCGGTAGACCAAAAACCAACACTTATAATAAAAGCATTTCGTTATCTAACAAAGTTATAAAGATTGGTACTTATCAAATCTTGGTATTACTATAGGAGTTCCGTGAATTCCGACCCATTTCGACCCGTTCCGACCGCTCTCTCCCTATTGTGCTATTCTTCGCAAACCGTGAGTTACACCCCTCCTTACTCTTACATTTTAAGTACTCTTTTTGGGGGAAACATGAGATCAACTTCTTTTGTGAATAATATCTTTTACGTGAAACTGTTTTACGTGCTTGAACCTATGTGCAAAGTATTATGATCTATTTTTGGAAACTTTTGAACTAATTGAGCTACCTTTCTATTTTTGGAAACCTTTGAACTAATTGAGCTACCTCTCTATTTTTGGAAACTTATTGAACTTGCAACTCTTTGAACTCTTGGAACTTTGAGAACTTTTGAACTATTTTAGAACTTGCAACTAATATGCGTAAACAACATCACTATTCGGATTGGCTTACTTTAGACTCCCTAGGTTTGCCTCTTTGGATATTTGATTAGACAATGATAGCTTGATTGTATTCTGGAGCAAAACCCTAGGTGAGGATATAAACGCCGTAAGTACAAACAAACAAATTTTTGGAACAGAACGAACTAAATGCCCCGCAACTTTTCTTGGAACTGAACTCTACACACTATTAACACTAGCCGTTAGTAAATATGGGTATCGATACTGAGGAGCGGTCACTCCTTACTTTAGGGTAGCAACCTGGGTACATATTACTAAGTTCTCGCGAAATCGAACTCTTGACTGGAACTAGGGGCTGGAACTTGACCAGAATCGGATTAGTGTGCAAAACTAAATCTTACGTTATATTAAGCTTAGTGGTTGGTACAACTCGAGGATCATAGGTCTTTATTTACGCATATGCTTACTTACTGTCTTACACATGTGGATTTATCCACCGCTGAGGTAATGACTACTCACTTTTACCGCTTGCTACGCGACTTGAACTTGGAACTGATATTGAACTTTTATGAACTTGGAACTGATCTTGAACTTTTATGAACTTGGAACCGATCTTGAACTTTTATGAACTTTGAACTTGTCTCGAACTTTTACGATCATTAAACTCTTGAATTGGACTATTACGACAGTATATAAACTACCTTTAAGCGATTGCTTATCCGCTTACTTCTTTTGGAAAACTTGGTCCTTATATATATACTTGTCGAACTCTTTTTAGAAACCTTTGGTCAACTTATAAACTGTAACTCACTCACTACGTTTTCGTAGTTGACACTTTATCTCATGTTTCAGGAACTAAGCGTAAGTTATGAAGTGCATTGCTCAGGCGGGTCAAGCCAGTTATGTGAAGTGTAATCCGGGAATGAGGCCTTTTATCTTTTGGGAATTTTTATCAAAATACTTTATTATGTATTTGTCGTATTAAACTTACGAATCTTGGTTGTATCTTTTGAACATGGATACCTTTTTAATTTCAATTTAAATGACTTGAACCGTTGACTTTTGGTATAACTCGTGAAATGATTCTTTGCTCTTCACATTCCGTGTTTCCGCTTTAGCGGGGTGTGACAGACTTGGTATCTGAGCACGGGTTATAGTGAAAACGGTTTTAAAAATTTTCAAAAAGTTTTCGAAACCAAAACTATAACCAAGGCTTTTCAGAAAAATCATTTTCGGGTTCAAACTTTAGTATGTTACCTTTCGCGATTGCATGGTTATCTTTTCAACTATGCGTGATTAGATCAACCATGCATAGTTCAAAATGAATTATGCAAGAACGGAAAGTCAATGGCTATCGTTAACGGTTTTTGAGTCGAAAAATTCCCGGTCTTATCAATTCCCGACACTCACATAACTGAGCCGTGCATGTATTTTTCCTACGTTTCTCCTATTTTAGTTTCCCCCGTATTTATGTAGCTCTCTATTCGCAGATACGTCATGTCTCAGTCATCGCACTCCCGATCCCAATCACGATTGATCCCACGAGCCGACTCCCCCTCGCACGAACCCTCTGAGGGCCATACGGCTTCCGAGAGTCGGCATCATCAGACGACTGACCCGACGGAAGACACGTCTATGACCATCAGTAGCAGTAATGGGTCCAGCCCGAGGACAATACTCCCACCTCCTAGGCTGGTACCCGTTGCAGCACCACCGCAGCCCCGAGGACCCAACGCTAGAGTACCTACGCATCAGCAATCGGGCCCGTTCCGACCCGCACCTCCTCAGTCTTTCTTGGATCCCTACGACCCTGCTTTGCGTACTCCAGTGGCGGAGCGCTACGCGTGGGATCGCCAGTTCCTCGAAGAAAGACGACGTGACCAAGAGGCCGAACCCTCCCAACCCATGATGCCACCTACTCACCAGCCTCTTCCACCAGATGCGTTTCTCAACCTGCACCGTGAGGTCCGGGGACTCGCGGAGGAAGCCCAAGAGCAGGGTCTCCTTCTCTTCGAGGTCTCCGACGCCGCACACGAGTTGGCCCAACAGTCAATGCGGATCATCACATCGGCTCAGGCCACCGCTCGGACCGTGCAGCGTCTCTCGAGAGCATGCTTGATCATGGGGGCGTTTATCGTAGCTATTGCCGCCAACATGTTCTTTAAAGAGCGTTATTAGGCATACTTTCCTTTGTGTTCGTACTGTACCGGCTTAGTCGTAATTTTTCCATTATACACGACTTGAACTATTATCTATTATTTCCTATGTATTGTACTTGTATTTCTTTCAGTATTTTGTTCTATGTACTAAAACCTCTTATTATTAATGGAAATTTCTATCTTCTATTATTTACACTTGTCTTATCTCGTGAATCTTTTACTATTGTCAAACATTAATGCTAATCCTTGAATCATCATCGTGCGTATACTGTTACCTTTCTGGTACACTCTTTTACTACTATCGTTACCATACTTGCGCTAATTGCCCACTCTCACCACTCTTGTGTACTCGATAATTGTTAACTTTTGAGTTGAATTCCTGTAGTAAATTCCAATTTGTGTGTTCTAAACTAGTTTCTTCTTTCCCTTGTAGAACCATGGCTCCCAAGAGAAGCCGCGCGGATCGCATAGCCGAACAGATCGTTGTGCAATTCCAAGCGGTACTTCCAAGCGTGATCGCCCAGATCGTCGCTGGAATCAACCAAGGGATCTTCGGAATCAACGAACCCCTTCTCCCTCTCGTACCAACTAGGCAGGATGAGGACGAGGATTTTGGAACCAACCGCCTACCTCCCCCTCCAGCCCTCTTCCAGCGAAGAGAGAATAAGAGAAGGAAGATTCACCACCAACCCGCATGGACTAGCAACAACCCGGAACTCCCAACCGTAACCCGAGCCTACTCTGGACCGCACCCCCAGTGCAACAGGTGCCACTTCCATCATGCTCGAAGATGCCCGGTATGCAGATTTTGCAACGAGGAAGGGCATTACCCCTGGTGCTGTCCAGAAAAAGCAATCAAGCGAGGCAGAAAACTACGGTGCCTCGAGTGTGGAAGCGACCAGCACCTCCGTGGGGATTGCCTCTTAGAGCATACCACAACAACCCTCGGTGCTCTCGCAAGCACGGCCGAGGAGACCCATCGGGACCCCAATGCAGCTACCGGTATGTTCCCTGTCGAATAACCAATTTCTTCCATACTATTTGATTCAGGAACCGAAAGAAACCTTGCCTCCTTAGAAACTAGACCCCTCATCAACATAGGACCTAAAGCCATTGCGGATAACTCCCTATCGGATATGCCAATGTACAATAGTCGAAGCCGCGAGCACAAACTTAGGGTATCCGATACTCCACTGGCCTAAACCTGTTTCCCATCAAGCCTTGACGCTATCGTTGGGATGGACCGGTCACCCCATTTTCGAACCAAGATCGTCCGTTCCGACAAACTCGCCCGTATCCCTATTCAGAAAGCGAAACTCCTGTCGTTCAGGAGGACAAACCTGGATGACAACTTCGCGACGTGCGTCCCTTGATGATGCGCAAGTACCTCGAGAAGGACTACGACGCATCCTTCACTCACGACGTCGAATGTAAATCTCAGGAAAGCCGAGTCCAAGACATTTCCGTAACCAAGGACCAACCAGAGTCTTCCCTGAGAAATTGCCTGGCTACCGCCAAATCGACAAATGGAAATTCCGAATAGACCTTGTTCCTGATGCAGCACCAGTTGCCAAGACACCATACCGTCTGACACCAACCGAGATGCTAAGGCAGCCAAAGCCGCTGTAGGAACTCCTAGACCTCGACTTTATCCACTCAAATCCAATTCCATGGGAAGCCCAATTTTCCCTAACAAAAGGCAGACGAACCCCTCCGTTTGTGCACTGAGCGTCATGAACGCATCGAGCCAACCGTCAAGAACCGATAACCATCCCCGAGGATCGACGACCCATCCGAGTAGTTGCAGGAAGCAACTTACCTCTCAAAAGTCGGCCCCGCTCGGATTATCACCAGGTTCGTGACATTATAATCAACATTACCAAAAACTGCATTCCCCAAACTCGATGCAAGCAATACAAGCCTCCCCTCTGTCAGTAGGCCTAAACAACACACTGCCGGTATTCATGAACTTAATGAACAAAGTGTGTAGGCCGCACTTAGACGATTAATTACCATACTCCTTGCTAACCTTCTCACTTACTCAAGGGGGATCATGTGAAACATCCCAAGCTCACTCTAGAACTCTCCCGAGACCAGGAGTGGTACGCCAAATTCCTAAAGTGCAGATTCTGACCCCGAGAAGAACATTTCCCCGATTCTATAGTCAACCTTGAAGGAATTCGAACTCAGGCTAAACGTAACTCGTTACGCCAAGCTCCAAGCATGGGTTCTGAAGTCCGAAGGTATTCGCAAACTCGTTTTCGTCAAGAGCCACTGATTTCGCTATTCCAGCCAGCCAAGACCCGACTTGTTGTACAAAAAGGGGCTCCCGAGAATGCTGTTCGTGGCCAGACATGAATGCGGGTATTGCCTTGTATCCAGCCGAGCGCCTCACTTACTCCGAGGTCAAGGCGGAATACCGAAAACCATCTCTCAATCATCTCCGATAAGGACAGCCGATCTATGTCCCTTTCCCTTCGGAATGCCCTCCAGAAAATCGCTAGGAACGCGACTAGATCTCACCACTCGTTTCCCTTGGTCGAGTTCACCAGTGACAACGGCTTCCATGCCAGCACTAAGTGAGCACCCTTCAATCTCTTTATGGACGCAAGTGTCGAACACCGCCCTATCGGCTAGAAGCTGACGGTCGACAACTTGCAAGGTCCGACGTCTATCTCTACCCGTGAAAGACCGGAAGCATCCCGTACCCGGCGGATGAGCTACGTAACCAAACAGAAGAAAAACCCTCGACTCCCGGGATGGCGATAAAGTACTTCCCAAGATATCGCCATGAAAGGGGGGTAGCCTGTTTCTGGAAACGCGGCAAACTGAGCCCTAAGTACACCGGTTCAAGCTAAGTCTTAAGACATATCGGTCCAATTGCTTACCGTCTTTAACTTCCCCAGATTCCTTTAAACGTTCATATATGTTCCATTTCTCTCACTAGAAAAGTGTCTATCCGATAAGACCGTCGTCATCCCTTTAGACAAGGTCAAAATCGATGCCAGACTCAATTTCATTAACGCACCACTTGAGATTGTGGACCGAGAGGTCAAACAACCCAGACAAAGTCGTACATCTATTATCAAGCTTCGAGGGAATTCCCGACGAGGTCACAAATTCACGTGGGAACGTGAAGACCAGATCCGTCAGAAGTATCCACATCTATTCAGAGATTCCTCCTCTCGATAAGGCGAACTAAATTTCGGGACGAAATTCTTTTCAACCCGGGGAGAATGTGAAAACCGTCTTATTTCCGGTGAAAACCACATTCTCTATCTTTGATTTAACTATGAATTGATCTTATCGTTACTTGCTTCTTAACCTTGTGTGTGTCGGAATCGAAATCGGAATCACAAAGGAATCCTAATACCAAGAAAACACCTAGTGAACTTGTCTAAATTCCTATCTGAAATAATCGGAAACTTTCAACTAACGAAAACGCTTAACAATGGAACGAACAAAAAACGAACAAAGCTGAAACAGGCCCCCAATGCGCCGCATTCGGGGCTAGTTCAGCAATGTTTTGTTATTTTTAAAATTTAACTAATCGGACCAAAACCTAAACCAACGATTTGGTCCAGGTTATTTGAGTCCAAGGCCCTTTTGAAAGGTCCAGTAACATCATTTAACATCACATATAACACATCACAAACACACACATTCACAAAACACAAACACTCCTTACACTCTCTCCCTCTCTCTAGCTCAAGAACACACACACACACACACACACACACACACCATTTATTTCCAGTGATTTGTACTTCAAAAATACAGTAATTTAGCCACATAAAAACACCACAAATCGTTCATAAACAAGAAGGAAGAAAGGAGCTTTCATCTATTTGGGTTAAAAATCGATTTCTAGCATTTTGGGTTAAAAATCACCAAGAGAATACTTCAACCTTCTTCAAATCACAATCTATTCGGTATAAATCTTTCAAACCTTCTATTTTTACAATATACACTCTTTGCATGTACGATCTAACAACTAAAAACGAGTTTTCATGATGATTTATGACCATTTATATACAAAAACGGGTTTATATAAAATGGATGATTAGATCCATGAATTTGTGGTTAAAAACTCAATATAAACTGTAGAACATCAAGTATTTGGATGTATTTATCATTGCATGTCGAAATCCACCACCAAAATAGCATTTTTAGCATAAAAACGAATTTTGGCCATAAACCTGATGCGCCGCATTCCTCTAGGAATGCGGCCTATTCCTCTAGAGGAATGCGGCCTCTAGGAATGCGGCGCATTCCTCTAGGAATGCGGCGCATTCCTAGATCCGATGGCAGCAGAATTTTCAATTTTCGGTATAAGATGTGACCTCGAGCTTATTTCTTCAAACCGAGTCAAATAACCTGTAAAGAGCTAAACTTACATGTAAAGGGACTAATTGAACAAGTTTTCATCATTTTATGTTTGGTATAAATATATGAATTATGGTTCTAAAAATTGTTAAGCTTGAAAGTGTTAAATTGGACTTAATGATTTTGGCGCGGAAGCGCTGCCCGATTTTCGGTAGACCAAAAACCAACACTTATAATAAAAGCATTTCGTTATCTAACAAAGTTATAAAGATTGGTACTTATCAAATCTTGGTATTACTATAGGAGTTCCGTGAATTCCGACCCATTTCGACCCGTTTCGACCGCTCTCTATCTATTGTGCTATTCTTCGCAAACCGTGAGTTACACCCCTCCTTACTCTTACATTTTAAGTACTCTTTTTGGGGGAAACATGAGATCAAATTCTTTTGTGAACAATATCTTTTACGTGAAACTGTTTTACGTGCTTGAACCTATGTGCAAAGTAATATGATCTATTTTTGGAAACTTGTGAACTAATTGAGCTACCTTTCTATTTTTGGAAACT
Source organism: Senecio squalidus (assembly GCA_910822075.1). Classification (NCBI taxonomy): domain Eukaryota; kingdom Viridiplantae; phylum Streptophyta; class Magnoliopsida; order Asterales; family Asteraceae; genus Senecio; species Senecio squalidus. Next base: position 37,062,089 of record CAJVGC010000591.1, on the reverse strand, counting down.
TTTGAACTAATTGAGCTACCTTTCTATTTTTGGAAACCTTTGAACTAATTGAGCTACCTCTCTATTTTTGGAAACTTATTGAACTTGCAACTCTTTGAACTCTTGGAACTTTGAGAACTTTTGAACTATTTTAGAACTTGCAACTAATATGCGTAAACAACATCACTATTCGGATTGGCTTACTTTAGACTCCCTAGGTTTGCCTCTTTGGATATTTGATTAGACAATGATAGCTTGATTGTATTTTGGAGCAAAACCCTAGGTGAGGATATAAACGCCGTAAGTACAAACAAACAAATTTTTGGAACAGAACGAACTAAATGCCCCGCAACTTTTCTTGGAACTGAACTCTACACACTATTAACACTAGCCGTTAGTAAATATGGGTATTGATACTTAGGAGCGGTCACTCCTTACTTTAGGGTAGCAACCTGGGTACATATTACTAAGTTCTCGCGAACTCGAACTCTAGACTGGAACTAGGGGCTGGAACTTGACCAGAATCGGATTAGTGTACAAAACTAAATCTTACGTTATATTAAGCTTAGTGGTTGGTACAACTCGAGGATCATAGGTCTTTATTTACGCATATGCTTACTTACTGTCTTACACATGTGGATTTATCCACCGCTGAGGTAATGACTACGCACTTTTACCGCTTGCTACGCGACTTGAACTTGGAACTGATCTTGAACTTTTATGAACTTGGAACTGATCTTGAACTTTTATGAACTTGGAACCGATCTTGAACTTTTATGAACTTTGAACTTGTCTCGAACTTTTACGATCATTAAACTCTTGAATTGGACTATTACGACAATATATAAACTACCTTTAAGCGATTGCTTATCCGCTTACTTCTTTTGGAAAACTTGGTCCTTATATATATACTTGTCGAAGTCTTTTTAGAAACCTTTGGTCAACTTATAAACTGTAACTCACTCACTACGTTTTCGTAGTTGACACTTTATCTCATGTTTCAGGAACTAAGCGTAAGTTATGAAGTGCATTGCTCAGGCGGGTCAAGCCAGTTATGTGAAGTGTAATCCGGGAATGAGGCCTTTTATCTTTTGGGAATTTTTATCAAAATACTTTATTATGTATTTGTCGTATTAAACTTACGAATCTTGGTTGTATCTTTTGAACATGGATACCTTTTTAATTTCAATTTAAATGACTTGAACCGTTGAATTTTGGTATAACTCGTGAAATGATTCTTTGCTCTTCACATTCCGTGTTTCCGCTTTAGCGGGGTGTGACAATATTTTAAGCGCCTTTTCCGCTCATCTTTCTTTTAAGAAACTTTCTACTTATATATACTTGTCGAAACTTTTTGTCGGGAACTTATAAACTGTAACTCACTCGCTACCTTATGTAGTTTGACACTTTATCTCATGTTTATGGAAATCAAGTGTAAGTCATGAAGTGCATAGCTTGGGCGGGTCAGGAATGTTACGTGAAGTTGAATCGGGAGAAGACTTGTTTTATTTTGGGAATTTTATGAAAACAATTTAATTATGTATTGTTGTCATGAACTTTAAATACTCTTGGTTATGTATTTTGAACTTGTGAACTTTTAAACTTTATTTTAATGACTTGAGACCGTTAAATTTTGTTATGACTTGTGAAATGATTCTCTTGCTCTTCGCACCTCGTGTTTCTGCTTTAGCGGGGTGTGACAGACTTGGTATCAGAGCACATGTTATAGTGAAAACGGTTCTAAAAATTTTCAAAAGTTTTCGAAACCAAACTATAACCAAGGCTTTTCTAGAAAAAACATTTTTCGAGTTCAAACTTTAGTATATTAATTCCGCAATTGCATGATTGTTTTCAACTACGCATAACTTGATCAACTATGCCTAGTTCAAAATGAATTATGCAAGAACGGAAAGTAATTGCTATTGTTAACGGTTTTGAGTCGAAAAATTCCCGGTCTTACCGATTCCCGATTCTCACGTAAATGACCCGTGCATGCATTTCATTTACACTTTTCCTATTTTAGTTTCCCCTGTACTTACGTAACTCACTATTCGCAGATGCGTCATGTCTCAGTCCTCTCGTTCACGATCACCTTCCCGATCCCAGTCTCGCTCACTCTCACGAGCCGCTTCATCGCGCGAAGCTTCCGAGGATCGCGCCGCTTCTGAGAGCCAGCGTCACCAGACTACGGACCCAACAGGGGAGACCTCTATGGCCGTCTCGAGCAGCATCGTTTCCAGCCCGAGGACCGTGTTACCGCCTGCTCCCCCGGTGCCTGTTCCCGCACCCCCTCAGCAGCACGGACCTCGCACGAGATTGATCGCGCGTAAGCAGGTCATTCTCCCTGTCCGTCTACCGGATCGGATGGTCGGACAGCAGCCCGGTCCATCCAGACCCGCTCCTCCTCAGTCCTTCGTGGACCCGTATGTGACAACCGTCTTATTTCCGGTGAAAATCGCATTCTCTATCTTTGAGTTAAATTCGAATTGATCTTATCTTTACTTGTCTCGTAAACTTATGTGTGTCGGAATCGAAATCGGAATCACATAATCGAATCCTAATACCAAGTAAACACTTAGTGAACTTGTCTAAGTTCCTATCAAAAATAACCGGAAACTTTCAACTAACGAAAGCGCTTAACAATGGAACAAACGAAAAACGAACAAGGCTGAAACAAGCCCGAATGCGCCGCCTGTTGTCCCATTGGCGCCGCATTCGGGGCCAGTTCAGCTATTTTTATGTTTTTGCAAAATTTAACTAAACGGACCAAAAACCCAAACCAACGTTTTGGCCCAGGTTCTAAGGGTCCAAAAGTCCCTCTAATGGTCCAGAAACACACAAACATAAACACACAAACATAACTCATTTCACACACACACATCTAAACACAAACACACTCTCATTTGCTCTCTCTCTCTCTTCTTTGCATTTTCTCAAGAACACCCACACACACATTCATCCCCAGAGATTTGTACTTCAAAAACACAGAAATCTAGCCACATAAAACACTTGGAAACCGTTTATAAACAAGAAGGAAGAAAGGAGCTTTCATCTACTTGGGTTGAAAATCGATTTCTAGCATTTTGGGTCAAAAATCTCCAAGAGAATACTTTAACCTTCTTCAAATCACGATCTATTCGGTATAAAACTTTCAAACCTTCTGTTTTTACAATATATACTTGTTGCATGTGCAATCCAACAACTAAAAATGAGTTTTCATGATGATTTATGACTATTTATGAACAAAAACGAATTTTTATAAAATGCATGTTTAGATCCATGAATTTGTGGTTAAAAACTCCATATAAACTGTAAAACATCAAGTATTTGGATGTATCTATCATTGCATGTCGAAATCCACCATCAAAATACCAATTTTTAGCATAAAAACGATTTTTCCAAAAAGCTGTAAGTCTAGTGAATGCGGCGCATTCCTATGAATGGCGGCGCATTCCTAGATCAGCAGCCAGAAAAATTTGCAATTTTCGGTATAAGACGTGATCTTGAGCTTATTTCTTCAAACCGAGTCAAATAACCTGTAAAGAGCTAAACTTACATGTAAGGGGACTAATTGAACAAGTTTTCATCATTTTATGTTTGGTATAAATATATGAATTTTGGCTATAAAAATTGTTAAGCGGGAAAGTGTTAAATTGGACTTAATGATTTTGGTGCGGAAGCGCTGCCCGATTTTCGGTAGACCAAAAACCAACACTTGTAATAAAAACATTTTGTTACCTAACAAGATTATAAACATGGTTACTTATTAAATCTTGGTATTTCCTTAGGAGTTCCGTGATTCCTACCCATTTCGACCCGTTCCGACCGCTCTCTCTATTGTGCTATTCTTCGCAAACAGTGAGTTACATCCCCACTTTATTTACTATTTTCAAATAACTTTTGGGGGAAACAAGAGATCTAAATAAACTTTGAAACTATTATGATCTTTGGTACAAATCGTGAAACTTATATTTATTTAGTTTTATGGCCGTTTGGCCTATGATAAACTAATGGTTCGCCACCTTTATTCGGCTCTTTGGTTCAAAACTATATTAAACTTACTTTTGCCACTTTCGGCATCGTATTTGATTTATTTATTGCCATACTCGGCACTCGTATGAACTTTGATTGATCGTATAACTACCATGACTCTTGAGGGATATAACTATTCATAAGTGACTACTATTTTAGAAACAGAGTTCAAAAGTGCCCCGTTTTAGAGTTCAGAAACATTACACTATTAGCAATAGCCGTTAGTATTATGGGTATCGATACTTAGGAGAGGTCACTCCTTGCTTGAGGTTCGCGACCTAAGTACATATTACTAGAATCAGAGAAACTCCATTATTGTGAAACTTTGGGGCGTGTTCTGACCAGAAAATCGGTTTAGTGTGAACACTTAAGTTATTATGCCAAGTAGTCGTTATACATGATTTCAATCAATAGTTTACTTACATTGCGCGTGTAGAGTTATACGACTTCCGCAACATTCTTTTAACAACTGTCTTGGTTCGAATTATCTTTGGAGCAACTTTTGGATCGAAACTATTCTTTAAGTATTGTTCTACTTTTATAAACTTCTAAGTATAGATATACTTAACTCAAACTCTTTTTAGTCGAGGACTAGAAAACTGTAACTCACTCACTACTTTATTGTAGTTGACACTTTATCTCTTGTTTCAGGAAATCAAATGTAAGATACGAAGTGCATTCCATGGATGGGTCTGGCTTGTCACGTGAAGTTAAGAATCGGGAGAAGACCTATTTTGAATATGTTTTGGGAATTTTATCAAACAATTTACTATGTTATCTCGATATATATACTTTTTAATGCTTGGTTATCTTTAAACTGTAAACTCTATTTTGTTCGTAATGACTTGAAACCGTATCTTTTTATTTATAACTCGTGTGATGATATCGTTGCTCTTCACACTTCCGTGTTTCCGCTTTAGCGGGGTGTGACACCGTACGACCCGGAAATGCGTACACCGATTATGGAACGCTACGCTTGGGATCGTCAGTTCCTCGAGGAGAGGCGACGTGCCCAGGAAGCCGGACCCTCCAGGCCCATGATGCTGCCTGCTTTGCAGACTCCCCCACCAGCGGCGTTTCTGCAACTTCACCGCGAGCTCCGGGGACTTTCCGAGGAGGCCCAACAGCAGGGTCTTCTCCTCTGTGAAGTCTCCGATGTCGCACACCGGCTGTCGGAACAGTCAATGCGAGTCATCGCATCGGCTCAAGCCACAGCCAGGACTGTGCAGCTTCTCGTGGGCGCAGGTCTGGTCATGGGGACCTTGATCGCGGTTATAGTGGCGAAGATGTTTCTCGAGAGGCGCCGTTAGTCATTTCTTTTATGTATTGTACTGTAAGCTAAGTCGTATTTTTTCATGTACACGGCTTAAGCTATTTATCTTATTATTGTATCGTACTGTCGTTTGAACCTTTATTTATCTATTAATCTATGTACTCAACTTTATTATCATTAATGGAAAATTCTACTTTATTATTCGTACTTGTCTTTACTGTTGAATCGTTATATTTATTGTCATATCATTATATTATTATCTCTTGAATCATTATCGTGCGTGTGCTGTTGTTCTTCCTTATCTACTCTTTTATCATTATCGTTGTTGACATTCATTAATTTAAACTCCTTACCGCTCGCGCCTATTCGTGCGTTCTAAACTTTTCCCTTTCTGTTACAGAATCATGGCACCCAGACGATCCAACGCCGAAATCATCGCTGAGCAAGTTGCCGAGCAACTCAACGCGGCCATGCCGAATATGATCTCTCAGATCACAACCGTTATCAACAACAACATCAATAACCACCAACAGCAACAGGGACAGGAGCAACAACAACAACATCAACAGGAGCAACAGCAGCAGAACCAGAATCAGAACCAGAACCGCAACCCTCCTGCTTGCAACTATAAGAGCTTCATGGCCTGTAAGCCAAAGGAGTTTCACGGAACAACTAGTGCCGTAGGACTAATGCAATGGTTCTAGAGCATCGAATCAGTCCTGCACATCAGCAGGTGTGCTGAAGCGGACAAGGTGGAGTACGCCTCTTGCCTGTTCCACGGCAGAGCCCTATCATGGTGGAACAGTGTGGTCCTCACCTGAGGGAGTGAAACTGCCTACGCTCTTTCGTGGAATGCCTTCAAGAACCTCCTAATCGAGGAATACTGCCCCAAGGGAGAAATCAAGAAGCTCGAGGCAGAGCTTTGGGATCACAAGATGGTCGGCAACGACATCGAAGGGTACACTACCCGGTTCCATGAGCTCGCCCGACTAATCCCAAGGTTAGTGACTCCCGAGGAGAACCGGATCGACCTTTACATCTCCGGTCTTGTTCCGGAAATCGGGGTATGGTCATTTCTGCCGAGCCCCAGACACTTCAGAGCGCAATCATCTTAGCTCACCGACTCACCAGCGACCTCCTCACCACTCATGCATCTTCCAAGAAGGAGTCGGGTGAGAAGAGGAAATCTGAGCAGACCCCGAGACGAAGCGACAGGAACAAGAAAGCCAAGACCACCCGTAACTACGCTGTGACTGCTACACCTGCACCCACAACTGCACCACCTACTGGACCCCGACCTTACACTGGGCCACACCCTAAGTGTGACAAGTGTCGTTACCATCACACCGAGAACTGCCCGACATGTCATACGTGCCAGAAGGTGGGGCATTTCACCAAGTACTGCCCAGATAAAATGGTTAACCAGGGTCAGAAACCGGTATGCTACGAGTGTGGAAGTGACAAACATGTCTGGAATACCTGCCCTAAACTCCAGAATGCCCAACCAAACCAAGGCGGGCGAGGTCGAGGACGTGCCTTTGCACTCACAGCAGAGGAAGCTCGTCAGGACCCGAACGCGGTTACGGGTATGTTTTCTATAAATGACCACTATGCCTCTGTTTTATTCGATTCAGGAGCTGAGAGAAGCTTCGTGTCCTTAGAATTTAGACCCCTTATTAACCTAGGATCTAAAGTTCTTAAGGATAGCTTTACTATCGAATATGCTAATGGCCAAGAGTTCGAAGCCAAGGATATTATTCTAGGATGCTCAATGTGTTTATCTGACAAAACTTTCCCCATCGATTTAATTCCTATCGAGCTGAAAAGCTTTGACGTCATCGTCGGGATGGACTGGTTATCCCGTTTCCGAGCCGAGATCGTCCGTTTCGACAAACTCATACGTATCCCCCTTTCGGATAGTGAGACTCTCGTTGTTCAGGGAGACAAACCTGGACGACAACTTCGTATCGTCTCCATTGTAAATATGCGCAAATACCTCAAAAAGGACTGCGACGCATTCCTTGCGCATGTCGTTGAACGCAAACCCAAAGAGAATCGAGTGCAAGACATTCCTGTAGTCAAGGATCATTCAGAGGTCTTTTCCAGAGGATTTACCTGGGCTACCGCCTTATTGACCAGCGGAATTCCGAATAGACCTCGTTCCTGGCGCAACACCGGTTGCCAAGACACCGTATCGTCTAGCACCACCCGAAATGCAAGAACTGTCAAAACAGCTGCAGGAACTTTTAGATCATGGTCTTATTCGTCCAAGCTCGTCCCCCTGGGGAGCCCCAATCCTCTTTGTCAAAAAGAAAGACGGATCCTTTCGTATGTGTATCGACTATCGCGAACTGAACAAACTGACCGTCAAGAACCGATACCTGCTCCTGAGGATCGATGATCTGTTCGACCAGTTGCAGGGTGCAACTTATTTCTCTAAGATCGACCTCCGTTCGGGTTATCATCAGGTTCGTGTCAGTGAGACCGACATTCCTAAAACCGCATTCTGAACTCGATACGGACATTACGAATTCCTCGTCATGCCATTTGGCCTGACCAACGCACCAGCGGTGTTCATGGACCTAATGAACAGGGTGTGTAAACCATATCTAGACAAATTTGTGATCGTATTCATAGACGACATCCTTATATACTCACGGAACAAGGAAGATCATGCGAAACATCTAAAGCTCATCTTGGAACTCCTCAAAGATCAGAAACTGTACGCCAAATTCTCGAAGTGCGAATTTTGGCTCTGGGAGGTACATTTCCTTGGCCATGTGGTCAACCAAGAGGGAATTCATGTAGACCCGGAAAAGATCGAAGCGATTGAGAAATGGTAAGCCCCAACGACTCCTACGGAAATCCGACAATTCCTAGGGTTGGCTGGCTATTATCGAAGGTTCATCGAGAATTTCTCGAAGATCGCTAAGCCCCTGACCGAACTCACTCAGAAAGACAAGGACTTTATTTGGGGAAAAGAACAGGACGAATCCTTCCAGAAACTCAAGCACCAACTTTGTCATGCACCGATTATGTCCCTACCAGAGGGCACGGATAATTTCGTAGTGTTTTGCGATGCGTCTCACCAAGGACTTGGGTGTGTCCTTATGAAGAAGGACAAAGTCATCGCATATGCTTCGAGACAACTGAAGGTGCACGATCAGAACTACACGACACACGACTTAGAGCTGGGAGCCGTTCATCTGGAGACACTACTTGTACGGCACTAAGTGTACGGTTTTTACGGATCATAAAATCCTTCAGCACATTCTTGATCAGAAAATGCACAACATGAGACATCGGAGATGGGTTGAACTTCTGAGCGACTACGATTGCGAGATCAAATACCACCCGGGTAAGGCAAACGTAGTGGCAGATGCCCTGAGTCGGAAGGAAAGGGTAAAACCATCTCGAGTTAGAGCATTGGGAATTCAGATTCAGACAAATCTTCAAGCGCAAATCGTTAGAGCTCAGGGAGGAGCGTTGAAACCCGAGAACATAAAGGACGAAACGCTGCACAATCACGAGAAGGAATTCGAACTCAAATCAGATGGAATCCACTACTTCAAGGGCCTAGCATGGATTCCGAGATCCGAAGATCTTCGCAAACTCATTTTGGACGAGGGCCACCGATCCAGATACTCTATTCATCCAGGATCCGACAAGCTGTATAAGGATCTCCGGGATCATTATTGGTGGCCGGGCATGAAGAAGGATATCGCCTTGTACGTAGCTAAGTGCCTTACTTGCTCGAAGGTCAAGGCGGAATATCAGAGGCCTTCAGGTCTATTGCAGCAGCCGGAGATTCCCATGTGGAAATGGGAACAGATCTCCATGGACCTCATCACCAAGCTACCTCGTACGGCAAGGGGTAACGACACGATCTGGGTCATTGTTGACCGATTGACGAAATCCGCTCACTTCCTACCGGTACGAGAAAACCACTCGATGGAGAAGTTCGCTCAAATCTACATCAACGAGATCGTCTCTCGTCACGGAACACCTCTCTCCATTATCTCTGACAGGGATAGTCGATTCACGTCTCACTTTTGGAACGCGCTTCAGAAATCGCTCGGGACGCGACTAGACCTTAGCACCGCTTACCATCCAAACGCTTGAGGATATGCTAAGAGCGTGTGTAGTTGACTTCGGAGGAACATGAGACGCTCACCTTCCTTTGGTCGAGTTTTCTTATAACAACAGCTACCATGCTAGCATCAAGTGTGCACCGTTCGAGGCCTTATACGGACGTAAGTGTCGGTCGCCGCTTTTGTCACACCCCGCTAAAGCGGAAACACGGAATGTGAAGAGCAAAGAATCATTTCACAGGTTATACTAAAAACAACGGTTCAAGTCATTAAGATTAAAGTTGAAAAGTACAAAAGTCAAAGATACAACCAAGATTCAACGTTTAAGACCATAATACATAATAATAAAATGTTTTAATTTAAAGATTCCCAAAATAAAGGTCTTCTTCCCGAGGTACACTTCACATAAAAGGCTTGACCCGCCTGAGCAATGCACTTCATAACTTACGCTTAGTTCCTGAAACATGAGATAAAGTGTCAACTACGAAAACGTAGTGAGTGAGTTACAGTTTATAAGTTGACCAAAGGTTTCAAATAAAGTTCGACAAGTATATATATATAAGTACAAAGTTTCCAAAAAGAAGTAAGCGGATAAGCAATCGCATAAAGGTAGTTTGTATACTGTCGTAATAGTTCAAGTCAAGAGTATAGAGTTCTTAAATGTTCGAGACAAGTTCAAAGTTCATAAAAGTTCAAGATAAGTTCAAAGTTCAAGTCGCGTAGCAAGCGGTAAAAGAGTGTAGTCATTACCTCAGCGGTGATGTGTAAGACGGTAAGTAGGCATATGCGTAAATAATAAAGACCTATGATCCTCGAGTTGTACCAACCACTAAGCTTAACATAACGTAAGATTTTGCACACTAATCCGATTTCTGGTCAAGTTCGCGCCCCTAGTTCTAGTCTAAAGTTCGAGTTCGCGAGAACTTAGTAATATGTACCCAGGTTGCTACCCTTAAGTAAGGAGTGACCGCTCCTAAGTATCGATACCCATATTTACTAACGGTTATTGTTAATAGTGTGTAGAGAATAGTTCCAAAAAAAAGTTGCGGGGCATTTTGTCCGTTCTGTTTCTAAAAATTTGTTGTTTGTACTTACGGCGTTTATATCCTCACCTAGGGTTTTGCTCCAAAATACAATCAAGCTATCATTTTCCAATCAAGTATCCAAAGAGGCAAACCTATTTAGTCCAAAGTAAGCCAATCCGAATAAATGATATTGTCTACGCATATTAGTTGCAAAGTTCCAAAATAGTCCAATAGTTCTCAAAGTTCCAAAAGTTCGAAGAGTTGCAAGTTCGTAAAGTTTCCAAAAATAGATACATAGCTCAAAAGTTCATAAAGTTCCCAAAAATAGATAAATAGCTCAAAAGTTCATAAAGTTTCCAAAAATAGATCACAAAACGTTGTACGTAAATTCAAGGGCGTAAAACAGTTTCACATAAAAGATATTGTTCACAAAATATTTTGATCTCATGTTTCCTCCAAAAAGAGTACTTAAAATGTAAGAGTAAGGAGGGGTGTAACTCACGGATTGCGAAGACAACAAACTCGGGAATCGGTCGGAGCGGGAGCCGGAAATCACGGGTCGCCTAATAATACCAAGATAGTCCAATTATTATTATCTTATTATGTTATTGTACTTAAGATAATATGATTAAGCTTTTAATTAAACTTTAAGTGTCAAGGTTAAGTTTTGTCCAAAATAGTCCCAAAACGGTGAAAGTTACGTTTTTGTCCAAAAGTCCAATTTTAACGTTTATTATTATTATGTTACAAGCAACTTTGGTCGCTGAATTGGTTTGGACTTTTCTAATGAAATTTGGGCAGCGCTTCCGCGCCCAAATTTCATATCCAAAAATCCAACCTCCATTTCCGCTCACAAATGCCTATATCACGATAACATATATATATATATATATATATATATATATATATATATATATATATATATATATATATATATATATATATATATATATATATATATATATACGAGTTCATTTAAGTTCAAAAGTCCATTACAAGTCATCGTTTTATTAGTTTAGTCAAACTCAGTCCCCAAATGATGTTTCACGAATAGTCAGCGGGTCAACAAGTCCAAAACGTCAAAATAAATCAAATCGGGAAAAATCAGTCAGGCCTGTGCGCCGTTGTGACCTTTAGGACGGCGCACAGAACCAAATTTTACCCCGCTGCGTCGTCCTGGTCACAGAGACGGCGCGCGGGTCGTGTTTTTGGGATTTTTCGAGCAAAACTACTATTTTGGCCACGGATTTCAACATGCATTTGGTCTAGACTTAATAAAACTTCTTTTCCAGCGTTTCTAAAGTGTTTTTATTCATAAAAACATAGATCTAAATAACATTTCGGTTAAAAATCGTTTTTGTACATAAATCGTCATAAATCTTTGTAAAAACTCATTTTCCGTAGATCATCTATGCAAGTTGTTATTTATATAAAAACAGTAAGTTAAAAGAAATCTACCGGTGGAAATCGCTTGGATAATGATTTGGTGATGTTTGAGCTCTGAAAATCTTTACAAAAATGGTCCTTTACCGAAATTTCTTGGTTCCTTTTGTTTCTGTGGATGATTTGGACGGTTTTAATGGATATAAATTGGTGTTTGATGGCTGTAAATCACTGGAAAGGGGGAGGTTCTTGGGAGGATTTGAGAGGAAGTGTGTGTGTTTTTGTTTAAAGTTTGTAAAAATGAAATCAGAAAAGAAAAATGAAAAGGAAATAAAAAGAAATAATAATGTATGCCTTGGGACTGCTATGAAGCAGTAAATGATGGTCAATAGTCGAGTTTGATTGGGGGTTTAAGTTGAGAAATCGAGACATGCAGAATTTTCAAAAATTTTCGGAGTTAGTCCTCCAGGACGGCGCACAAGGTCACTGTGCGCCGTTCTGGACCAGTTTTGTAACAAAAATTTGATTTTTGCTGTTTTTGTTATTTTTGCGTTATTGTTTCGTTGGACCTTTTCGTTAACTAAAAGTTCTTAGTTATGTTACATTATGAACTTAGGAAAGTTCATTAGGTGTTCTCTTGGTATTAGGACTTATATAAATTGATTCCGGTTGTGATTCCGACACGAGCGCGTTTCCGATAAAAGTTCAATTTGAAGACACAACAGACAAAGCGGGAGACATAGAACGTAAAGAGCGCCTGAAATTTGACGGTTGTCACATTCTCCCCGGGTTGAAAGGAATTTCGCCCCGAAATTTAGTTCGTCTCATGGGGAAGAGGTGCCGTCGGATCAAAGTGGATCCTCCTGACGGGTTTCGGTCCCTGCGTCTTTACGCGGTTGTGGGGCTACGTCGGGGGTTCCACCGAACTTAGAGATGGGAACAAGGTTCTGTTTAGGTTGCTTGACCTTGGAGTCAACAGCTTAAGCGGTTCATCAAGGAATTTGGGTTTGGCACCGATCTTGACCTTGTCTAGAGGGATGACGCTGGTCTTATCCGATGAACACCTTCAATGAGAGAATGGAACATATACGAATGCTTAAAGAAAACTGGGGAAGTTAAAGGCGATAAGTAATTGGACCGATATGTTCTAAGGCTTAGATTGGACCGGCGTACCTTGGGCTCAGTTCGCCACGTTTCCAGAAGTAGGCTACCCCTTTTATGGCGATATCTTGGGAAACACTCCATCGCCATCTTAGGGCTCGAGGGTTTTTCTTCCGTTTGGTTACGTAGCTCCTCTGCCGGGTACGGAATGCTTCCAGTCTTTCACGGGTAGAGATAGACGTCGGACCTTGCAAGTTGTCGACCGTCAGCTTCTAGCCGATAGGGCGGTGTTCGACACTTGCGTCCATATGGAGATTGAAGGGTGCGCACTTAGTGCTGGCATGGAAGCCGTTGTCATAGGTGAACTCGACCAGAGGAAGGTGAGTGTCGTGACTTTCTACTGAGGCAACCATACACACTCTCACTATCTCTTTACGTTTGGATCGTCTTTCCGTTCTGACTGTTAGCCGAAAAGTGGTGTGAAGCGCTGAGGTCTAGTCGCGTCCCCAGCGATTCTCTGGAGGGCATTCCGAAGAGAGTGGGACGTAGATCGACTATCCTTACCGGAGGTGATTTAGAGATGGTCTTCGGTATTCCGCCTTGATATTGGGGTAATTAAGGCACTCAGCTAGATACAGGGGAATACCCTTATTCATGTCCGGCCACGAACAGTATTCTCGGGAACCCTTGCACAACAGGCCGGGTCCCGGATGGATGGAATAGCGAAATCGGTGGCCCCTGACGGAAATGAGTTTACGAAGCCCTTCGGATTTCAGAGCTCATGCTTGGAGCCTGGCGTAACGGGTTACGTCTAGCCTGAGTTCGAATTCCTTCGTGGTGGATTACAGAACCGGTGAAATGTTATTTTCGGGGCCAGAATTCGCACTTCAGGAGTTTGATGTACAACTCCCGATCTCGGGAGAGTTCTAGAGTGAGCTTGGGATGTTTCGCATGATCTTCCCTGAGTAGGTGAGAGTGTTGACAAGGAGTATGGTTAGTAATCGTCTAAGTACGACCCACACACTTTGTTTATTAAGCCCATGAATACCGTTAGTGTGTTGGTTAGGCCTACTGACAGAGGGGAGGCTTGTATTGCTTGCATCGAGTTTGGGGGATGCGGTTTTTGGTAATGTTGGTTATAATGTCACGAACCTGGTGATAACCCAAGCGGGGGTCGATTTTTTGAGAGATAAGTCGCATCCTGCAATTACTCGAATAGGTGGTCGATCCTCGGGGATGGTTATCGGTTCTTGACGGTTGGCCCGATACGTCCATGACGGTCAGTGCACAAACGGAAGGGTCCGTCTGTCTTTTGCTAGGGGAATCGGGGCTCCCCAGGGGAACGAACTTGAGCGGAAGGAATCGGGGTCTAGGAGCTCCTACAGCGGTTTTGGCTGCCTTAGCATTTCGGGTGGTGCTAGACGGTAGGGTGTCTTGGCAACTGGTGCTGCGTCAGGAACGAGGTCCATTCGGAATTTTCCACTTGTCGATTCGGCGGTAGCCCAGGCAATTTCTCATGAAAGTCTTTGGATGGTCCTTGACTACGGAAATGTCTTGGACTCGGCTCTCCTTAGATTTACGTTCGACGTCGTGGGCGAAGGATGCGTCGTAGGCGAAGGATGCGTCGTAGTCCTTCTCGAGGTACTTGTGCATCATCAAGGGACGCACGTCGCGAAGTTGTCATCCAGGTTTGTCCTCCTGAACGACGGGAGTTTCGCTTTCTGAATAGGGATACGAGTGAGTTTGTCGGAACGGACGATCTTGGTTCGAAAATGGGGTGACCAGTCCATCCCAACGATAGTGTCCAAGCTTGATGGTTCGATATGGATTTAGTTGATGGGAAAGAAAAAGTTTTAGGCCAATGAAGTATCGGATATCCTAAGTTTGTATTCGTGGCTTCGCCTACTGACCATTGCCATATTCGATGGAAGGCTATCCGTAATGCTTTAGGCCCTATGCCGATGAGGGGTCAAATCTCTAAGGAGGCAGAGTTTCTTTCGGTTCCTGAATCAAATAGTATGGAAGAAGATGGTTATTCAACAGAGAACGTACCAGTAACCGCATTGGGGTCCTGATGGGTCTCCTCGGCCGTGATTGCGAGAGCACTGAGAGTTTCTGTGGTATGCTCTAAGAGGCAATCCCCACGGAGATGATGGTCGCTTCCACACTCGAGGCACCGCAGTTTCCTGGCTCGGTTGTTTGCTTTTTCTGGACAGCACCAGGGGTAATGCGCTTCTTCGTTGCAAAATCTTCATACCGGGCATCTTCGAGCATGATGGAAGTGGCACCTGTTGCACTGGGGGTGCGGTCCAGAGTAGGCTCGAGTTACGGTTGTGGAGTCCTGGTTGTTGCTGGTCCATGAGGGTAGGTGGTGAATCTTCCTTCTCTTACTCTCTCTTCGCTGGAAGAGGGCTGGAGGGGGAGGTAGGCGGTTGGTTCCAAAATCCTCGTCCTCGTCCTGCCTTGTTGGTACAAGATTGAGAAGGGGTTCGTTGATTCCGAAGATCCCTTGGTTGATTCCAGCGACGATCTGGGCGATCACGCTTGGAAGTACCGCTTGGAATTGCACAACGATCTATTCGGCTATGCGATCAGCCCGGCTTCTCTTGGGAGGCATGGTTCTACAAGGGAAAGAAGAAACTGATTTAGAACGCACAAATTGGAAATTACTACAGGAATTCAACTCAAGAGTGAACGATTATCGAGTACATAAGAGCAATGAGAGTGGACAATTAGCACAAGTATGATAACGATAGTTGTAAAAGAGTGTACAAGAAAGGTAACAGTATGCGCACGATGATGATTCAAGAATTAGCATTAATGTTTGACAATAATACAAGATTCACGCGATAAGACAAGTGTAAATAATAGAAGATAGAAACTCCCATTAATAATAAAAGGTTTTAGTACATGGAACAAAATACTGAAAGAAATACAAGTACAATACATAGGAAATAATAGATAATAGCTTAAGTCGTGTACAATGGAAAAATTACGACTAAGCCGGTACAGTACAAATACAAAGGAAAGTATGCTTAATAACGCTCTTCAAAGAACATCTTGGCGGCAATAGCTACGATAAACGCCCCGATGATCAAGCATGCTCTCGTGAGACGCTGCACGGTCCGAGCGGTGGCCTGAGCCGATGCGCTGATCCGCATTGACTGCTGGGCCAACTTGTGTGCGGCGTCGGAGACCTCGAAGAGAAGGAGGCCCTGCTCTTGGGCTTCCTCCGCGAGTCCCCGGACCTGACGGTGCAGGTTGAGAAACGCTGCTGGTGGGAGAGGCTGGTGAGTCGGTGGCATCATGGGTCGGGAGGGTCCGGCCTCTTGGGCACGTCGCCTTTCTTCGATGAACTGACGATCCCACGCGTGGCGCTCCGCGATTGGAGTACGTAAAGCGGGGTCGTAGGGATCCAAGAAAGACTGGGGAGGTGCGGGTAGGAACGGGCCCGCTTGCTGATGCGTAGGTGCTCTAGCGTTGGGTCCTCGGGGCTGCGGTGGTGCTGCAACGGGTACCAGCCTAGGAGGTGGGAGTACTGTCCTTGGGCTGGACCCATTACTGCTGCTGATGGTCCTAGACGTGTCTTCCGTCGGGTCAGTCGTCTGATGACGCTGACTCTCGGAAGCCGTGTGGCCCTCAGAGGGTTCGTGCGAGGGGGAGGCGGCTCGTGGGAGCGATCGTGACTGGGATCGGGAGTGCGATGACTGAGACATGGCGTATCTGCGAATAGAGAGTTACATAAGTACGGGGGAAACTAAAAAAAAAAAAAAATAGGAAAAACGTAAGTAAAATGCATGCACGGGTCAGTTATGTGAGTGTCGGGAATTGACAAGACCGGGAATTTTTCGACTCAAAACCGTTAACGATAGCCATTGACTTTCCGTTCTTGCATAATTCATTTTGAACTATGCATGGTTGATCAAGTCACGCATAGTTGAAAAAGATAACCATGCAATCGCGGAGAGTAATGTTCTAAAGTTTGAACCCGAAAATGATTTTTCTGAAAAGCCTTGGTTATAGTTGTGGTTTCGAAAACTTTTGAAAATTTTTTAAAACCGTTTTCACTATAACCCGTGCTCTGATACCAAGTCTGTCACACCCCGCTAAAGCGGAAACACAGAATGTGAAGAGCAAAGAATCATTTCACAGGTTATACTAAAAACAACGGTTCAAGTCATTAAGATTAAAGTTGAAAAGTACAAAAGTCAAAGATACAACCAAGATTCAACGTTTAAGACCATAATACATAATAATAAAATGTTTTAATTTAAAGATTCCCAAAATAAAGGTCTTCTTCCCGAGGTACACTTCACATAAAAGGCTTGACCCGCCTGAGCAATGCACTTCATAACTTACGCTTAGTTCCTGAAACATGAGATAAAGTGTCAACTACGAAAACGTAGTGAGTGAGTTACAGTTTATAAGTTGACCAAAGGTTTCAAATAAAGTTCGACAAGTATATATATATAAGTACAAAGTTTCCAAAAAGAAGTAAGAGGATAAGCAATCGCATAAAGGTAGTTTGTATACTGTCGTAATAGTTGAAGTCAAGAGTATAGAGTTCGTAAATGTTCGAGACAAGTTCAAAGTTCATAAAAGTTCAAGATAAGTTCAAAGTTCATAAAAGTACAAGATAAGTTCAAAGTTCAAGTCGCGTAGCAAGCGGTAAAAGAGTGTAGTCATTACCTCAGCGGTGGATTAATCCACATGTGTAAGACGGTAAGTAGGTGTCAGGATCGTATTAGCCAATGTACACTAATAAGTAGGGGTGACCAAAAACACCGAGAACCGGTTAGAACCGCAAAAACGGCCCGACTTTGGACCGGAACCGAACTGGACCGGCTATGGTGGTCCGGTTCTCGGTTCTAAAAAATACTTAAAAAATAAATCCGGTGCGGTCCGTGTCTAAACCGAAGGTTCACCGGTTCGAACCGAAAAGTTAACTTTTTCTTTAATATATTTAATCTTATATTCATTAATATTCATTAAATAATTAAACTCGATTATGTTTTTAGAGTCAACTATCACTATATTTGACTGAATTTCAGTATAAGCCTCTGATTGAGACCATGCACCAATTCCCATGTTTTTAGAGTCAACTATCACTATATTTTAGAGTCAACTATCACTATATTTGTTTTTACTATTCGTATTTGGTTTCGTTTTAGTTTTTTACTATGCCTATTACGTATTTACGTTTATGATTTGTAATTCGATACGAGTACTTTTGTGTTGCTTATCGTTTAACCTACTTTATTCTTAATCTTTGCATGACTTTTTTTCTTTTTTAAATTGAATAACCTTTTTTATTACTATGTTGTGTATTGTGTGAAGTATTAAAACCGAAAAGAACCGAAAAACCGGCTAGAACCGACTAGGAACCGGACCGGAAATGACACGGAAAAAGCGGTCCGGTCCTTGGTCCACCGTTTCTTGATTTTTTTTGTCTCTGTGCGGTCCGGTTTTTACCGGTTCGGTCCGGTCCGTGTCTTTTGAACACCCCTACTAATAAGTTCGCCTTCGTTAAGATCTTGATCTATTGAAGAAGTTCAGCAGCGGATGAACAGTTCAATATTAACAAGTTGTCAAACAATATAATGTTACCGGAATGTAATAAGAACAAAACAAAATATTGTCGAATTATAAGCCTCAATTGTATTAATGAGAAAATATCAATACAACGTGTTTTTATCAATACAAGGATCTATCTATATATAGACCTTGAGGCCGACCTAGATGAACTAGGAAACATCATCTATCCTTATCTAAATATATCGTTATCTAGAATAAGGAAACTATATCTAATAACAAAAGGAAATTTAAGTATAATCTAATTACAACTCTAATTAGATTATCCTTGCACGGCACGTTGGTCTTCCGTATCAGCTTGACTTCTTCCGTATCAACTTAACTCGCCGTAGTAACTTGATCAGCCGTAGTAACTTAGTTGGACAGTCGCACTAACTTGTTCTTCCGTAGTAACTCTTAATGTCTTCCGTATTAATTGGTTAAGTTACTTTTCTTGTTTGTTAAGTGTATTGTTTATGGTTAAACGATATTGACTATATTATAACCCAACAATCTCCCCCTAACCTTGAACTTTTATGTCACATCAAAAGTACAAGTTTTATGCTCCAACCGTACTAACTATTTTCATTAACACAAGATGATTTAACTATTACAAGTCTTCATTCATCTCTGTTTAGGCCAATCACTTTCTTTGCCTTTGTTCTTTTCATCTACAATTTGTACCAATATCCTCCAAACAAGTTCGTGTGCAAGAGGTGAATCATGGAGTCCATTGAGCTTGACTTCAATCAACTCTTCCAAAGTCTTCAGATCATGAGGATATCGTATATCAACTAAATAAAATTCCATGGCTCCCTCCTTTCTTCTAATGGAGTAGACACCACTTCTATCATAGATGAACCACCTGAGTACTGGATTCTTTGGACTTCCTTTCTTGAACACTGAGCTTTTCTTTTTGTAGCCTGGTTCAAATAATCCACATAGAATGTCCATAGCAAGATCAATTCCTGAACATACTCCTCTTTGATGAGAGTACTTCGTTTTGCCTATGTGATACATTCTTTCCAAGTCATCCCTGTCAAAAACTCTTATGGCTTCATGGAAGGCATGAAGTATCGTCTTTGACTTGTCGTGTCTGATCACTTCATATTCAGTCTTTGTTTGCCGACCAATATACTTCCAGTCAATGATGATTGGAGGTTTCACAGCCAATGGAGTAAACCTAAGACCTTCTTCATGATTTATGTATGCAGAATAATCTCCCCCTTGAGTAGTACTAGGAGGATTTTGTTCCATACTTTCAGGTTCTTTTTGAGAAGCAGCAGCATCTTCTATCTTCTGTCTTTTGGTTGGAGGAATTGGAATCCTCTTTGATGATAACTTCTTTCTTTTGGGCTTCTCAATGGGTTTCTCCACAACAGGAACAGGTTCTGGTTGAATGAACACTTTCCTTCCAGTCTTCAAGGCAGCATCTAATGCCTTTTCTGCATCTTGAATCTTCTTCTCTTGAATCTTTGCAAGAGCAGCTTTTCTTTTGGCTTCCTTTTGTTTTTCTTCCTTCACAAGGTCCAACATGTTAGTTAGTTTCATAGGACCTAAGGATCTACCACTATAACCTTTGCTTTTGAGGTATGTGGTGTATTTTTCCCTGTCTTCAGCTAACTTTGCTTGTGTGGACTTGGACACTTTCTTCTTCTCAGGCTTGGTTTTGGCTTTTGCTTGCTTCAGTTCATCTTCATGCATCTTCTGTGCAAGTAGTTCATCTGATTTCACCAAACCTTTACGAACTAAGATATCCAACATGTCTTCATTGACCATCTCCTTGGCTTTAATTGCATCCTCCTCAGCAATTCTGGCCATTTCTTCTCTTTCAGCTGGAGGTGGAGACTTGTTCAACCTAGCATGAATCTCATCTTCTTCAGCTATCTTCCTTTTTCTTGCCCTTTCTTCTTCTTCCTGCTCAGCAGCTATTCTGAGTATCAGTTCAGCTTCAATTTGTTCTTGTCTGAGCTGTTCTCTTTCTTCAGGTGTAAGATTTTGAAAATTTATTTCTTCCTGAGCAATCCTTTCTTCTTCCTTCTTTTCTTCCTTTGATTTCTCCATAACTATACCTTTTCCTTTGTCTTTATGTTCTGGAGCATCAAGGTCAACCCTCTGAATTGTCTTCTTCTTCTTATCAACAGTCACATATCCAACTCTACCTGTAGAAACAGATAAACCAGCAGATTGTTCAGGTAAGGTTAGAGCAGTTGCTGATGGTTTAGCAATTAATGCAGCTGCTGCTCTCTGTCTAGCAACAAGCTCAGCAATTGTCTTCTTCCTTTCTTCCTCTGCTTTCTCCTTTTTTTGCTTCTGCTTCTCTTCTTTGATCTTAAGCAGCTGTGATGCTATTGTGTCTTCATCAGCCATCACACTTGTTCTTGTCATCTCTTCTTGAATAAGAACATTTGCAGCTTCTTGTTGATCAAAAGTAGGAACAGGGGCTTCAGATGTTGTGGTTGAAAGAGTTGTAGCTTCAGAGTGTATTGTAGTCAAAGGATTTGAAGCTTGATAAAATGTTGGAGGAGTGGTTGTGAATACGAAGGAATGATCATCTTCCTCTGGATCTGCAGCTGGACTGGTGATCATAGGGTCCGTAGCAACTTGCTCCGTAGCAACTATGTCCGTAGCAACTGGACTAGTAACCATAGGATCAGCATCAATTGTGTATGCAGCAACTGAGTCCGCAGCAATTGTGTCCGTAGCAACGTCATAAGTCATTTCAGCTTCAACTTCCATCTCGTCTACTGTTTCTTCGACCATTTGCTTCACTTCTTTCTGCTGCTCCTCAGCCAATGGCTCATCAATTGCCATCTTTTTACATTCTTCATCTACCACCATATCAGCGGTTTCTAATTCTGTCTCCCCCTCAAATGTACTGCCTTCCATATCTTCATCATGTTTTGATGTGGCAGTTATCACAGTATCTGCACTTTCCTTGTCTTCACCCTTGCTCTCTTCAGATGAGAACAACATGATTGGTTCTTTCTCCCCCTTGTTATCATCTGCAGGAGAGTCATCTGAAGATGATGAGCTAGAAGGTCTTGGTGAGTTGCCTGTACTTCGTGTGGTGATTCTTTTGGGCAGTAACTGGGTTGATAGAAGTGCTTGTTGTGCCAGTACCTGTTGCACCAAAGATGTAAGAGAAGACAACATTTCACTTTGTTTTTCTACCTTCACCATCAGAGATTGGTACAAACCCATCAATTCATTAATCTGACTACCACTACCCTCACTCCTTTCCTGTTGGGTACCAACAGGTGGTGGATCATAGGGAATAGAGAAACCCTCCTGCCTAGCAGAAGCATGTAACTCTCCCATGGTCTCTTGGCGCCAGGGACCACCTTCCCAATCTGAGAACAAGTCCTCAGCAAAGGATGGTGTTGCCGTAGTTTGGGTCTTAGTGATGTTGATACTGTCCTGAACTTCACTAGAAGAAGTGAAAGCTGCAGTAGTATCAGCCCTCCCTACATGGTCTCCCCTCTCCTTACGGACCAACTCAGTGAACAAGGGGGTGTGTTCAATGTTTTCCCCTAAATTTTGTGGCATTTCTGAAGATGTTTCAGGGAATGCTTTTGCAGTAAGAGTATGGGGGATGATTTTAGACACAAGAGGCTGAGTAACCCTCTTGAGTCTTTTGAAAGCAGCCTTGGGGGGTTTGTGAGGTGATGAAACAGTGGGTTTAGTCACTTTAGCAGTAGTGACTGGGGCAGTAGCAACTGGAGTAGAACTCACAGTAGCAACTGGAGGTACATGAGCAGTGGTATAGATATGGCACTAGTGCCCATAGAAATTGCAGTGGTATCGATGGTGGCAGCTGGGGGTTGGGACAGAGGTGAAGTCACTTGTCCTGCAGCTGGAGGAATGGTGATCACCAACATTGAAGAGAATAATGGTGTCACATTAGCTGAAAAACCTTTATTAACTTGCCTCATAATTGTAAAAACTTTCTTTGAAGGAGCATGTGAATGAAAACGTTTTTCTGATTGAGTAAGATTTTTATGTTCACAGTTAATAAAGTGTTGAAGGAAGCGAGGATACATTAAAAATTTATGTTTTGGGTTCAGAATATTCCATCGCATTCCTTTAAATATCATGTAAAAAAAGTTGTAAGTTCTTCTTGTAGCCAAACACACCATAGCATTGGCTAAAGAATAATTGCCCTCATGCCATCCTGTTCGTTTTTGGGACATACACTGTTGCAAAGTATGCAACATAAATTTCTATTGAGGGGAAAGTTTTGCTTTTAGAAAAGTTGAAAGATTTAAGTCCCCCTCATATCCCATATTAGTAAAATTTTCGATCAGGATGTCATTGGGAACTTTTACAATACCTCTAGAGTCTTGCAAGTGTAGGTGTTTGCGTAGTGAAGACTCTGTAACACTGATTGCTTTACCATCTACCACCGCATCAATGGCTGCCTCCGTATCACTTAGGGCAGCGGATGTCCAGAAATCCCTAATGTGGGATTCATCAATTTCTGGATTGATGGTTAACGCCGTCTTTATTTTCGATTGATTAAAGAAATCAATGATTTGATGGAAATCGGCGTTTTCGTCATTCTTCTCCAAGAAAGCTACCATGTTGTGAGTTTTGAAAATATGTAATTCTGCCATTGTTGTATTCTGTTGATCGATTATGAGAGTAATGAACAAGAATGTAAACAATTAGTCACAACGATAAAGAAAATTGAGAAATTGGAGTCTAACGGTAACTTTTTAGGAAGATTTAGGGATTTTAGAAAAGGTAAGTTTCAAACGGTTAAAAATAACCCCTATTTATATGGAAATTTTGTAACAACTTGATGACTCCGATTAGACACGGGTAATGATTTAAAAGTGACGGTCCAATTAAAAATCGCCACGTGTTACGAGTAGCTGTGTCTCGCGCCTGAATTTTAAAAGTTAGGTCCAATCGGAACTTGCCACGTGTTATAGGTGAGTTATAGGAGATTGACACGTGTAAAGGTGGGTTACAAGTTGTGTTTTGACTTGTCAAATCATCATTAATTAGGGTATTCTTATTGCTTAAGAAACCTTTTTAATATGATAATCTGCAGTATCAACAAATGAGTCCGTAGTAAGTTGGTTGTGCGTCCGTAGTAATGGTTCATTGGCCGTATTAACTGGACTGTCCGTAGTAACATGAGTTACTGGCAGTATTGATCCAGAGGTCCGTAGTAACACATTATATGTCCGCATTAACCATTCCGTCCAAATAAATAGACTTAGGGCAGTAGTAGTTAAACCTTCCCTTAGTACTATTCTTTTGAGCGTACTAATCGTGCTTTGGTCACCATTTGTCTCTACAATTAATGTTGCAGTAGTAACATAGTACAATGCTAGAAAGTAAGGTACTTGATTTTCATCATAAGGTTACTACTGCTTCTCGAAGGGACTTGATTTAAGCAAATAGAAATACTAAGAAAAAAGGATATAAATTATTCATCCATATTGGTCATTCCAATACTTGTAATCAAGAATGTGAATCTTCCCACATCAAATGCTTTTGTGAGAAGGTCAGCAAGCTGATTGTTAGTGTGGATTTTCTCAACAAGGATCAATTTCTTCTCGTTGCAATCTCTTATAAAGTGGTAGCGTATCTCTATATGCTTTGTTTTGGAGTGTTTGACTGGATTGTTGATGATGCTTATTGTGCTTTGATTGTCAATATAGATTGGCGTGTTCATGAAGGAATAGCCATAGTCCATCATTTGATTTTGTATCCAAAGTACTTGAGCACAACAACTAGCAGCGGCAATGTACTCAGCTTCTGTGGAAGAGGTTGAAACCGTTGTTTGCTTCTTGCATTGCCATGACACCAGTCTTGAACCAATAAATTGGCATCCTCCAGTCGTTGACTTCCTGTCTAAGTTTTCACCACCATAGTCACTGTCAGTATAAGCAATTAAATCAAAAGGAGAGTCTTTAGGATACCATAAGCCTATGTTAGGCTTGCCCTTTAGGTAACGAAAGATTCTCTTGACTGCAATGAGATGTGACATCTTGGGCCTTGTTTGATATCTTGCGCATACACAAACTCCAAACATGATGTCTGGTCTTGAAGCTGTGAGATACATGAGAGATCCAATCATTGATCTATAGTTATGTATATCCACATCCTCCCCCTCAAGATCAGGCGTCAATTGTTTGTGAGTTTCAACCGGGGTGCTTGCAACCTTGGCATCTATGAGGCCAAATTTGGTGAGAATGTCCTTGACATACTTGGTTTGACTAATAAAGAGGCCATCCGTCTTTTGCTTAACTTGTAGACCCAAGAAAAATGTGAGTTCGCCCATAGAACTTATTTGAAACTTTGTGTGCATGAGATCCTCAAATTCCTTGCACAAAGAATCTTTGGTAGAACCAAAGATGATGTCATCAACGTAGATTTGAACAAGGAGAATGTCGGAGTGAGATTTCTTGAAGAATAGTGTCTTGTCAATTGTTCCTCGTTGGAAGTTGTTTTGAAGAAGATAGTCTGATAGAGTGTCATACCAAGCTCGTGGTGCTTGATGAAGTCCATAGAGAGCTTTGATCAATTTGTACACCTTGTGAGGATGTTGAGGGTCCTCAAATCCAGGAGGCTGTTTGACATATACCTCTTCTTCAATGACACCATAAAGAAACGCACTCTTGACGTCCATTTGATAAACTTTGAATACCATGAATGATGCAAAGGCTAGAAATAATCTAATTGCTTCAATCCTAGCCACTGGAGCAAATACCTCTTCATAGTCGATTCCCTCTTCTTGAGTGTAGCCTTGTGCAACCAGTCTTGCCTTATTCTTGACCACAATTCCACGTTCATCCTTCTTGTTTCTGAATATCCACCGTGTACCTATCACCTTCTTGCCATATGGAACTTCCACTAGTTTCCATACTCCTTGAATCTTGAATTGGAGGAGCTCAGCTTGACATGCCTCAATCCAATGTGGATCTAGTAAAGCTTCTAGAATTTTCTTAGGCTCCATTTCAGAAAGAAAACATGCAAATAGACATGTGTTGATAAGAGCAGTCTGAGGATCCGTTTTGGACTTGGTTTGACTTCTAGTTGCGATGGAGAAGTCAAGTGGGCCAATTATTTGGTCAGGAGGATGATTCTTGGCAACACGTGAGGTAGGAATCTTCTCAAGTCTAAGTTCAACGCCCAAGTTTGTATCATTCATATCGGGCATCTCATTGCTAGGATATTAGGCATTAAATGGAGGAGGAGTGAATGGAGGAGTGGTGAATGAAGGAGCAGTGACTGAAGTAGGTATATCAGTAGTATAGGGCTCAAAATCTTCATTGACAATTTGTTCAACTCCATTGTCATCCTCTTGGATTAGGTGTGGAACACCATTAGGGCGTGTTGTATTACCCGTAGCAATTGGTGAGTGGGGTGATACTGCTTCGTCCTCCTTTGTAGAAGCTTCTTCAGTATGAGAAGAATCTTGTTCCGCTGGGGTGATGGGATCAAGTATTTGAATTGGTTCTTCCAAAGTGACTGGAAGATTGATGTATTCCATCACATCCAATCGAGCAGTACCTGTGATGGGAGCAGTAGCAACTGGCTCCGTAGTAAGTGGATCAATAGGAATAGAGCTTGCCGCATTAACATGATCCGTATTACCTGATTTTGATTGAAACTCAAAGTTAGAGTTTAATGATTTGGTCAATGCATCCAAGTCAAACACCCAGTCTGGTCCATGTCCCTTCTTGGTATACGTGTGTTCATTGAAGGTCACATTGGAGCTTTCCTCTATAATCTTTGATTTGTGATTGTAAACTCGATATGCCTTGCTTTGAGATGAGTAACCAACGAATGTACCTTCATCAGCTTTGCTTTCAAATTTACCAAGATAGTCTTTGGAGTTTAAGACTGTGCATGGGCATCCAAATCCGCGTAGAAAACTGATCAAAGGTTGTTTCTTGTGAAGGAGCTCATATGGAGTCTTGTTGTGTGCCTTGACTAGAAGAACTCTATTCTGAACATAGCAGGCAGTATTAACTGCTTCTGCCCAGAAGAAGATGGGAAGATTGTAGTCAGGCAACATGCTTCTGGCTGCTTCAATCAATGTCCTATTTCGTCTTTCAGCAACTCCGTTTTGTTGAGGAGTCCTAGCAGCAATAAATTGTCTTTCTATTCCTTTCTTGTCACAGAAGTCATTCATCACACTGTTCTTGAATTCCGTGCCATTATCACATCGAATTTTCTTGATCTTCTGGTTGAGTTGAAGTTCAATCTTAGTGATAAAAGTGATGAGTAATTGAGTTGTTTCATCCTTGGTACTAAGGAAGTACACCCATGTGTATCTTGAAAAATCATCAGTGATGACAAGGCAGTATGACTTCTTTGCTATACTCTTTACATTGGTAGGACCAAAGAGATCCATGTGAAGTAGATGTAAAGGTGTTGTGTTAGAGTTGATTTCCTTTGTCTTGTGTGAAGACTTGTGTTGCTTGCCCTTCAAGCATGCTAAGAAGTTGTCTTCAAGGTTGAACTGCTTGTTTGGGAGACCTCTAACCAAACTAGATTTAACTAGTTTATTGATGTTCTTAAGGTTCATGTGGCACATCCTCCTATGCCATAAAGTTGATTCGTCTAAAGTAGCTTTTGAGAGAAAGCATGCTTCAGGTGAATTGATATGAACCTTTGACATGTCTAAACAATAGACATTATCCCTCCTTGGTGTTCTGAGTAAAATCATGCTTTCATCGATAACATACCCAGGCTTCATTATAATACATTCTGTAGCAGTGAAGATCAGTGTGTGTTTCTCATCACAGACTTGAGAGACACTCAACATATTATATTGAAGCTGTTGCACATAGTACACGTCCTTGAAGTGTAGTGTACCATTGCTTATTGTTCCTTTCCCAGTAATCTTTCCTCCTTTGGGATTGCCTCCAAAAGCAACATATCCTCCATTGAACTTTTCAAAGTCCTGAAGACATGACATGTTGCCCGTCATGTGCCTGGAGCAGCCACTATCTACATGCCAACTGTTCTCACTTTCTTTTGTTGGCTGAACCTGCACATAGACGAAAGAGATTAGTTTCTGGTGGGAACCCAAGCCAAAGTTGACTTGGGTTTTCCCATTTCACCAAAGTAACTCACCTTCCTTTGTACAAGTATTGAAAAATCAGTGGGGATAGGTGGTTGAGTTACTTGAACCTATGGTTGCCACACTTGTTTGAAAGATTTAGTTTTTGAAACAGTGTTGGTGTTAACAGCTTTTGATTGAACAATAGGAACAGATACTGGTGTAACATGCTTTTGTTTCTTAGTATTCATAGTAGCCTTAGTAATGAAATTACTTTTGGCAGTATTAACACGAGCATTATTAACACGGTTATTTTTCACAGTATGAAGACGGGCAGCCTCACCATTATGTTTGGCCGTATTAACCTTAGCAGTAGAAACAAAGTTTTGTCTAGCAGTAGGAACTCTATTCTTCTTGTTTGAAATTATGTTTCTTTTGTTAACACATCGATTTCCTGTGAGCATGATGTTAGTTTTATGGGCAACCCTTCCCTTGTATCCCACCCCATGATGTGGTTTTAGAGTCACTTGCACTTGGTTTTGAGGACTGTGATAACAGATTTTTGCATAGTGATTTGATTTACCACAAATAAAACATCCCTTCCCTGAGTTTTTAACAATTTGACCCTTTTTAGTTTTGACTTGGTTCATGTTTCTTTGGTTTCCTCTTTTACCTATGTGTTTCCAAGTCTTTTCGTTTTCCTTAGGGACTTTCTTGTTCTTTACTTCAGTGAGTGTTTTGGCAGACTTAATGGGGTCAGTAGGTGGCATAGACACTAGACTTTGTGAAGAATGTTGAGTTATGCCTTCTATTGTGAGTAAGTGATTTTCCAATGGAATATTCTTGTTCTTCACAATGTGGATTTTACTTTCTTCAACTAAGTCCTCAATTAGAACTTCATCATAGTTGATTGGATCAACATTGAATGATTCTTTTGGAGGTGTCTGGGAGATGGGAATCCTAGGTTCGTCTAAAGATGGTGGGATTTAGTTTTGGTTAAATGGAGGAGCAACTTCTTTGTATCCTAGACCAGCCTTTACCTTGCCATGTATTTGTTTTTGACATAGGTCATTTACTGATTTTGAAGCAAATTCTAACTTTCCTACATCTAACTCAACTTTATCATGTTCTTGTTCTAGTTGTTTGATTTTGTCCCTAGCCATCTTGAGTTTAAGGAGTAAGTCCTCTTTTTGCCATTCAATTAAATTGATATTTTCTTGATAACTTTGTTCATTGATTTTGTGTGACTTGATTTGATTTTCTAAGTTATCAATTACCCTATGTGATGACTTTCGTTGTTCTTCTAAGATTTTAATCGAATCACTCATCAATTGATTGTGATTTTTGTACTTAACAATTATAGCTTTACACTCAGAAGTACATAGTTTAAAAGTTACCTCAGCCATAAGAGATGGAGTTTCTGGAGTTGGTGAGTCAATAGACATTAAAGCATCTTCTTGTGTTGCTCCTTGATCATCATCATTCCAGTCATATCCAAGTACATTGTTGCCAATTTCAGTAATTCCAACGTCAGTATAAACGAGCTCCGTAGAAACTAATTCCTCCGTAGGAACTATTTCTTCCATAGCAAGAAGTGTCCGTATCATCCATTACTACGGCTATGCATGCATGGTGAACAGTAGTAATGTCCTCTACGTAAACTGAATTTTGTTCCTCAGAAATTAGTTCCCTGTTTTGACTTGTCTCTTCAGCTAAGTCGCTCCAATCATATCCAAATATGTCTTGCGACATAAGTGCACTCTGATTTGTGTCATGAGTGGATCGTGGATTATTGTTTTTTGACTTGTTTGGACATTCCCTAGCAAAGTGACCTAATTCATTGCATTCGTAGCACTTCACCTTGCTTTTGTCAAAATTGATTCGTTCATTGTTTCTGGGGTTGAATCTCCTTCCTGTTCTGTTGACAAATCTTCGTGCTCGTAGTGCTAGCATAGCATATTGCCACTTTAGATCGATTTCATCACAGTCATCCTGATGCATCTGTTTTATGTCATCACATGTGAGATTTGAACATTTAGATATGAAGGCTTCGAATGAAATCTCATCACTGATTTCATGTTTTGATCCTCCAGACGTTGTAGCAAGAGCAATATTAACATTATTAATACTGGGGCTGCTATTGTCAGATTTTTCTGCCTCCACTTCTGCCTCAAATACTCTTAAGTCATTGTAAAGATCATCTAATTCCAGTTCCTCTAAGGTGTCTCCTTGTCTGTAGGAAACTGTGTATACTTTCCATTCCTTGCCTAGAGCTCTTATGAACTTTCTGTTTAGATCATCTTTATCATACTTGATTCCTGCGCTGATCATCTCTCCTGTGAGCTTTTTGTATCGATCAAAAGTTTGTGTCATTCTTTCGCCATTCAGGGAGTTGAAGTTTTCATACTCCTGCTTGAGAAGAGCTTTCTTGTTCTTCTTTGTATTCTTTGTTCCGCTGAATCTTTTCTCCAAAGCTTCCCATAGCGACTTTGCATCTTGATATTCTTCAAATTGCGATTGATATTCGTTGGGAATAGCAATTAGAAGAATACTAAGAGCCTTGATTTCAGTTTGTTTTTCTCTTCTTTCAAGGTCTGACACAGGTGGTCGAGCAGCAATTCCAGGTTCTCCATCAGCTCATGGGGAGTAGGTCGTTTATTACCATTAATGATTACGTCCCAAACCGTATAGTCAGAGAGTAGAATGTGTTGCTTGATTCGTAGCTTCCATAAGTCAAATTCATTGCTATTTAGAACAGGAACTTTACCGATTGCAACTTCAGCCATGATGATATTGATTCTTTGTTTATAAGGATTATAAACTTGTTGATCAATGGATCTAAAGCACCTCATGTGCTCTGATACCACTTGTCAGGATCGTATTAGCCAATGTAAACTAATAAGTTCGCCTTCGTTAAGATCTTGATCTATTGAAGAAGTTCAGCAACGGATGAACACTTCAATATTAACAAGTTGTCGAACAATATAATGTTACCGGAATGTAATAAGAACAAAACAAAATATTGTCGAATTATAAGCCTCAATTGTATTAATGAGAAAATATCAATACAACGTGTTTTTATCAATACAAGGATATATCTATATATAGACCTTGAGGCCGACCTAGATGAACTAGGAAACATCATCTATCCTTATCTAAATATATCGTTATCTAGAATAAGGAAACTATATCTAATAACAAAAGGAAATTTAAGTATAATCTAATTACAACTCTAATTAGATTATCCTTGCACGGCACGTTGGTCTTCCGTATCAGCTTGACTTCTTCCGTATCAACTTAACTCGCCGTAGTAACTTGATCAGCCGTAGTAACTTAGTTGGACAACCGCACTAACTTGTTCTTCCGTAGTAACTCTTAATGTCTTCCGTATTAATTGGTTAAGTTACTTTTCTTGTTTGTTAAGTGTATTGTTTATGGTTAAACGATATTGACTATATTATAACACAACAGTAGGCATATGCGTAAATAATAAAGACCTATGATCCTCGAGTTGTAACAACCACTAAGCTTAACATAACGTAAGATTTTGCACACTAATCCGATTTCTGCTCAAGTTCGCGCCCCTAGTTCCAGTCTAAAGTTCGAGTTCGCGAGAACTTAGTAATATGTACCCAGGTTGATACCCTTAAGTAAGGAGTGACCGCTCCTAAGTATCGATACCCATATTTACTAACGGCTATTGTTAATAGTGTGTAGAGAATAGTTCCAAAAAAAAGTTGCGGGGCATTTTGTCTGTCCTGTTTCTAAAATATTGTTGTTTGTACTTATGGCGTTTATATCCTCACCTAGGGTTTTGCTCCAAAATACAATCAAGGTATCATTGTCTAATCAAGTATCCAAAGAGGCAAACCTATTTAGTCTAAAGTAAGCCAATCCGAATAAATGATATTGTCTACGCATATTAGTTGCAAAGTTCCAAAATAGTCCAATAGTTCTCAAAGTTCCAAAAGTTCGAAGAGTTGCAAGTTCGTAAAGTTTCCAAAAATAGATACATAGCTCAAAAGTTCATAAAGTTCCCAAAAATAGATAAATAGCTCAAAAGTTCATAAAGTTTCCAAAAATAGATCACAAAACGTTGTACGTAAATTCAAGCGCGTAAAACAGTTTCACATAAAAGATATTGTTCACAAAATATTTTGATCTCATGTTTCCCCCAAAAAGAGTACTTAAAATGTAAGAGTAAGGAGGGGTGTAACTCACGGATTGCGAAGACAACGAACTCGGGAATCGGTCGGAGCGGGAGCCGGAAATCACGGGTCGCCTAATAATACCAAGATAGTCCAATTATTATTATCTTATTATGTTATTGTACTTAAGATAATATGATTAAGCTTTTAATTAAACTTTAAGTGTCAAGGTTAAGTTTTGTCCAAAATAGTCCCAAAACGATGAAAGTTACGTTTTTGTCCAAAAGTCCAATTTTAACGTTTATTATTATTATGTTACAAGCAACTTTGGTCGCTGAATTGGTTTGGACTTTTCTAATGAAATTTGGGCAGCGCTTCCTCGCCCAAATTTCATATCCAAAAATCCAACCTCCATTTCCGCTCACAAATGCCTATATCACGATAACATATATATATATATATATATATATATATATATATATATATATATATATATATATATATATATATATATATATATATATATATATATATATATATATATATATATATATATATATACGAGTTCATTTAAGTTCAAAAGTCCATTACAAGTCATCGTTTTATTAGTTTAGTTCAAAAGTCCTTTGTGACCTTTAGGACGGCGCACATAACCAAATTTCACCCCGCTGCGTCGTCCTGGTCACAGGGACGGCGCACGGGTCGTGTTTTTGGGATTTTTCGAGCAAAACTACTATTTTGGCCACGAATTTCAAAATGCATTTGGTCTAGACTTAATAAAACTTCTTTTCCAGCGTTTCTAAAGTGTTTTTATTCATAAAAACATAGATCTAAATAACATTTCGGTTAAAAATCGTTTTTGTACATAAATCGTCATAAATCTTTGTAAAAACTCATTTTAAATCCGTAGATCATCCATGCAAGTTGTTATTTATATAAAAACAGTAAGTTAAAAGAAATCTACCGGTGGAAATCGCTTGGATGATGATTTGGTGATGTTTGAGCTCCGAAAATCTTTACAAAAATGGTCCTTTACCGAAATTTCTTGGTTCCTTTTGTTTCTTTGGATGATTTGGACGATTTTAATGGATAGAAATTGGTGTTTGATGGCTGTAAATCAATGAAAAGGGGGAGGTTCTTGGGAGGATTTGAGAGGAAGTGTGTGTGTTTTTGTTTAAAGTTTGTAAAAATGAAATAAGAAAAGAAAAATGAAAAGGAAATAAAGAGAAATAATAATGTATGCCTTGGGACTGCTATGAAACAGTAAATGATGGTCAATAGTCGAGTTTGATTGGGGGTTTAAGTTGAGAAATCGAGACATGCAGAATTTTCAAAAAATTTCGGAGTTAGTCCTCCAGGACGGCGCACAAGGTCACTGTGCGCCGTTCTGGACGAGTTTTGTAACAAAAATTTGATTTTTGCTGTTTTTGTTATTTTTGCGTTATTGTTTCGTTGGACCTTTTCGTTAACTAAAAGTTCTTAATTATGTTACATTATGAACTTAGGAAAGTTCATTAGGTGTTTTCTTGGTATTAGGACTTATATAAATTGATTACGGTTGTGATTCCGACACGAGCGCGTTTCCGGTAAAAGTTCAATTTGAAGACACAACAGACAAAGCGGGAGACATAGAAAGTAAAGAGCGCCTGAAATTTGACGGTTGTCACAGATTTGTTGCCTAGAAGCCGGCGATCGACAACTTACGAGGCTCGATATCGTCCAGGAAACCATCGACAAGATCACTACCATCCGGGAAAGACTGAAGACATCCCGTACCCGGCAGAAGAGCTACACCGAAAATCGGGGGAAACCCCTTGAGTTCCAAGTTGGCGACAGAGTGCTTCTCAAAATATAGCCATGGAAGGGGGTAATCCGCTTCGGGAAGCGCGGTAAGCTAAGCCCGAGGTACACCGGTCCATTCGAGGTGATAGAGCGAATCGGCCCGGTGGCGTATCGACTCCAACTTCCGCAGGCTCTTTCGAACGTTCATAATGTATTCCATGTCTCGCACTTGAAAAAGTGCCTATCTGACGAGACCATCGTCATTCCGCTCGACGAGGTCCAGATCGATAACAAACTAAATTTCATTGAAGAACCGCTTGAGGTTGTGGACCGCGAGGTCAAACAACTCAAGCAAAGTCGTGTTCCTATTGACAAGGTTCGGTGGAATTCCCGACGTGGTCATGAATTCACGTAGGAGCGTGAGGACCAAATCCGTTAGAAGTATCCACATCTATTCAAAGACTCTTCTTCCTGATGGGACGAATTAAATTGCGGGACGAAATTCCTTTCAACCCGGGGATAATGTGACAACCGTCCAAATATTCAGGTGAAATTCGTACTCTATACCCTTGTGATATCTGTTATTGTCTTTAACCGTACTTTTACCGGAAACGCGTCAGTGTCGGAATCAAATTCGGAATCGATATATATAAGTCCTAATACCAAGGAAACACTTAAGGAACTTTCCTAAGTTCATACCGTACTAAAATCAGAAACTTTCATTTAACGAAAAGGTTTAACGGAACAAAAAACGTAAGAACAAAAAAAAATCAGTAAAATACAGAAAATGGGTCCAGGACGCCGCACAGGTGAAACCAGGGCGACGCCCTGATGTCGCAGATTCAAAAAAATAAGCTTTTAAAGCTCCATCTCGTTTTAAACAACACTCAACCACTCTAGACTCGGATTTGACGTACATTTACAGTCTTTTTACTGTCCCAAGACTAAATTATTACTCCCTCTAGTCTTTTCTTTTCATTTTACAAAACACAAAACACCTACAAACTTTATTTCTACATTTCTCTCTCAACTTCCCTCAAAGAACATCTCATTTCCAGTAAAATACAGCCACGAAAATCACCTTAATATACCCTTATAATCGTTCAAATAACCAAGGAAGTAAGGAGAACCAATCCATTTCGGTTAAAAAGCATTTTCTACCGATTTTGAAGCTCAAATCTCTACCAAATCGTCATCCAAGCATTTCATCCGGTAGAATTCTTATTCTTTACTATTTTTATCAAAATAAATGTCACACCCCGCTATAGCGGAAACACGGAATGTGAGAGCTGGAATATCATTACACGGTCATAAGCAAATGTAAACGATTCAAGTCATTTCGATTGAAAATAAAAATTGTTCAAGATTCAACAACCAAGCAGTTCATAAGTTTAAAATAAAGTACAAGTACAAATTGTTCCAAAACAAATTCCCAAATATAAAGGTCTTTTCCCAAGTAGCGCCTCACGTGACCATATCGACCCTCCTATGCCATGCATTCCGAACACTTACATTAATTTCCTAAAACATAAGATAAAGTGTCAACTACATAAAGTAGTGAGTGAGTTACAGTTTAGAGTTTCGAGAAAAGTTTCCAAAAATAGGAAGTTACTAAAAGTGGAAAGTTGCCAGAAATAGTAAGTTGCAAACATATATTGACGTCATGAATAAAGAACGAGTCGACGTTTGAACATATATGTAAATAGTAAGAGTTTGAACGTACACAAGTAATTTAGACAAATAAAACTTGTATAATTAAAGTTGCAGCGGAATCCAAGCGCTAAAGGTGTGTATATGCGTATGGGATATGTGTTTAACTAAATAGTAACTCGTATCAATCACTTGGCATAATATAAGTAGTAAGTATACACTAAACCGGTTGCATGGTCCTGAACTAGCCCAAAAAGTTTAATTGTTTGAACATCTGAGTGGTAGTAATATGTACTTGGGACGCTAACCCTTAGTAAGGAGTGACCGCTCCTAAGTATCGATACCCATATGACTAACGGCTATTGCTAATAGTGTATAAGTGAACCTGAACCAAAAAAGGGCAATTGAACAAAGTTGCAAAAATTGAACTGAACTCTTACGGGCTTATATATCCATCAAGGATTGGTCGCTAACAAGTATCCTAGATTTAGTTATCCTGCTAAGGCATCAACACATATACGCATAATAGTTTGAACAAGTACCAAGTTTGAACAAGTACCAAGTTTGAACAAGTTTGAACATGTACCAAGTTTGAACAGGTTTGAACAAGTTTCTAAAAGTTTCAATAAGTACCAAAAGTATCAAGTTTCGAACAGTTTCAAATAATGTTTCAAAAGTACCGAGTTTGAACAGTTTCAAATAAGTTGCAAATAGAGTGATAAGTTACAAACATGTGATCTTATGTTTCCCCCAAATAATGTTAAAATGTACAAAAGTAAAACAAGTGGGGTTGTAACTCACGGTTTGCGAAGGTACGAGATATGAACTAGCACAAAGAGAGCGGAACGCGTCGGGAATCACAAACGACCTAGAACACCGGAAAGTTGTATAAGTTTTATTGAGTTATGTTAAGTTTCAATTTAACATTTTTAAGTCTCAATTTAGTATACTTAGATTCTGTCCCAAAAGGTTTATTACGAAAAGTTTGTATGTTCGTGTACGTTTTGTAGTCCGGTAAGTCCAATTATGTTCAAAAGTGTCAAGGTTCCAAGTTAAAGTGTATAAGTCTCGAAGTTATTATGTTTCTGAATTTGAAATGATATTTACGGTGAAAATTGGGCAGCGCTTCCGCGTTATAAATTTTATGTCCATTTTTAAAACACTTTCCCGCTTTAATATTCGCAACATAACGTTTTAAGCAATATTACTCAAGTTTCAAGTCCAAAAAGCTTTTCCAACAATATAATATGTCAAAACAGTAGCTTATTAATATGTATATAATCTGTGATAATTTATTTCAGCTTAAAATCACGTTTACGACCTTTAAAACGACAAAAATGGAGGACAGTGGCATTCTGGCGGCGGCTGAAGGAAGTCAGCCGCCGGCTGGCCTTTAGCCGTCGGCTGAAATCCTTCAGCCGCCGGCCAAAAGGCTTCGGCCAGTTTCAAAGTTGCTCTATTTTTCGTTTTTAAGCTTATTGAACGGTTAGATTTTACATGCAAACTGATATAACATAAACTTATGTATTTTTGAGGTAAAAACACCATTTTCTTTTAGATTTACATGTTAAATATATAGATCTAACATAAAAACTCGTTTTTAGTCAAGAAAACGTTTTGAAAGTTTATGAAAACATATTTCTAGATTATAGATTGTACATGCAAGTGATGATATGTATAAAAATAGTAAAAAGAGAGTGTTATACCGAAGAGAATAAAGATGTGATGGTTTGAACAAGATTTAGCTCCAAAAACGACTTGGAAACCCGATTTAAACCTTTTCCTTTAACACCCTTTACTCCTAGAACGATTTGTGTGGACTAGATGGTTGATTTTATGGACGAAAATGGACTGAAAATGATGTTTAGTTTCTGTTTTGGTTATGTGTTCTTGAGACAATTTAGAGAGAAATGAGAGAGAGATTGTAAAGTGTGTGTTGTGTGTGTGATGTTTGATTCAAAATGAAAACAAAAGTGATTAAGGGGGGGTGTTTTCTGGCCTAGGGGATCACAAAGAGCAGTTATGGTTGCCCAGTCCCGAGCCAAATAAAGGAGGGCCAATGAAAACGCATGCAGAAATGAGTCATCATCCAGCTGGACAGCAGGATTCAGCCGCCGGCTGGCTATATTCAGCCGTCGGCTGGATTCAGCCGCCGGCTGAATATATTCAGCCGCCGTCTGAATTGAAAAATCCAGCTTTTGACGTTTTAAGTTTTCCGTTATAATTAGTTAAGGACTAGAATCTTTTTGGTTACCGTTATGAACTTAGTCAAGTTCTTGTATTGATCATTTGGTGTTAGGGTTTATATTTTTGATTCCGACATTTGTTCCGACAAATTTAAAAGTACAACAAAATGAACCCGAACAATATGAACACGATAAAAAAAGAACTAGAGTTTTGAACCGATTAAGTAACTGAGAATCACCTGAAATTTGGACGGTTGTCACATCATCCCCGGGTTGAAAGAAATTTCGTCCCGAAATTTGACTCGCCCAATCAGGTAGAAGTATCTTTGAACAAGTGAGGATACTTTTGACGTATCTGGTCTTCACGTTCCCATGTGAATTCGTGACCACGTCGGGAGTTCCAACGAACCTTGACAATAGGAACACGGCTTTGTCTGAGTTGCTTGACCTCTCGGTCTACAACTTCGAGCGGTTCCTCGATGAAGTTGAGCTTGTTGTCGATCCTGACCGCGTCGAGCGGGATGACGATGGTCTCATCGGATAGGCACTTTTTCAAGTGTGAGACATGGAACACGTTATGAACATTGGAAAGAACAGGCGGGAGTTGGAGTCGATAAGCTACTGGACCAATACGCTCGATGACTTCAAACGGTCCGGTGTACCTCGGGCTTAGCTTACCGCGTTTCCCGAAGCGAACTACCCCTTTCCATGGCGATACTTTGAGAAGTACACGATCGCCGATCTGGAACTCGAGGGGTTTTCTTCGGTTATCGGCGTAGCTCTTTTGCCGAGTACGGGACGTCTTCAGTCGCTCCCTGATAGTGGTGATCTTGTCGATGGTTTCTTGAACAATGTCGAGCCTTGTAAGTTGTCGATCACCCGCCTCTAGCCAACAAAGCGGCGATCGGCACTTACGTCCATATAAGGCCTCGAACGGAGCACACTTAATGCTAGCGTGGTAACTGTTGTTGTACGAAAACTCGACTAATGGAAGATGAGTGTCCCAACTTCCTCCAAAGTCGACTACGCACGCTCTAAGCATATCCTCAAGCGTTTGGATCATCCTCTCGCTTTGACCGTCGGTCTGAGGGTGGTAAGCTGTGCTAAGGTCTAGTCGCGTTCCGAGGGATTTCTGAAGTGCGTTCCAAAAGCGAGACGTGAACCGACTGTCTCTGTCAGAAATAATTGAGAGAGGTGTACCGTGGCGAGAGATGATCTCGTTGATGTAGATTTGTGCGAGCTTCTCCATCGATTGGGTCTCTCGCATAGGCAAGAAGTGAGCAGACTTAGTCAAACGGTCCACAATTACCCAAATTGTGTCGTTACCCTTTGCCGTCCGGGGTAACTTGGTGATGAAATCCATGGAAATTTGCTCCCATTTCCACATAGGGATTTCCGGTTGCTGCAAAAGACCTGAAGGTTTTTGATATTCCGCCTTGACCTTGGAGCAAGTGAGGCACTTGGCTACATACAAGGCGATATCCTTCTTCATGCCTGGCCACCAATAATACTCCTTAAGATCCTTGTACAATTTGTCTGAACCGGGGTGGATGGAGTATCGGGAACGGTGGCCCTCATCCAAAATTAACTTACGAAGATCTTCGGACTTCGGAATCCATGCTCGGCCCTTGAAGTAATGAATTCCATCGGATTTGAGTTCGAACTCCTTCTCATGGTTGTGCAAGGTCTCTACCTTTAAGTTCTCGGGCTTCAATGCTTCTCGCTGAACCTCGGCGATTTGCGTTTGAAGGTTAGTTTGTATCTGGATACCTAAGGCTCTAACTCGAGATGGTCTCACCCTTTCCTTCCGGCTCAGGGCGTCTGCTACTACGTTTGCTTTACCCGGGTGGTATTTGATCTCGCAATCGTAGTCACTCAGCAGTTCGATCCATCTCCTCTGTCTCTTGTTGAGCATTTTCTGGTCTAGAATGTGTTGGAGACTCTTGTGATCCGTGAAAACCGTGCTCTTGGTCCCATACAAGTAATGTCTCCAGATCTTTAGTGCAAAGACGACTGCTCCCAGCTCTAAGTCGTGAGTGGTGTAGTTCTGCTCGTGAACCTTGAGTTGTCTTGATGCGTAAGCGATGACTTTGTCCTTCTGCATGAGGACACACCCAAGTCCTTGGTGGGATGCATCGCAGAAAACTACAAAGTTATCGCCAAATTCTGTTAGAATTTAATAAAACACTTCAACGACTAAAACATAATGTATCATAATAATAATAACGTTGACTTTGGACACTTTTGGACTAAACGTGACGATAACCGTTTCGGACATATTTGGACAATTTAACCTTGACACTTAAAGTTTAACTAAAGATTACAACTTATTATATATTATATATGTCAACTTAATGTAATCATTGATGTGTATTTTCTAACGTAAATTTATTTATAGTTTAGACAAGGATATTACTAAAGTTAACTAACACACAATACAGGCAGTGTACCCGATCGTATGGTAGTACAGATCTAGTAAGTCCGGATCGAACTCCGGGAACGTGTATTTATATTCGTTATTCTAAATTAATTAATTAAACTAAATAAGAAATTAAATATGGGGGACGTTTTAGTTCTGTGAGAACGTATTTCAGGAAAATAAATAACTAAATAAAATAGCAATTAATTTAACTAAATGGAATTGCGGATGAAAAGATGTTAAGAAAAGTCTTTACTATGTGATCAGATATTAAAAAG
Source organism: Senecio squalidus (assembly GCA_910822075.1). Taxonomy (NCBI): domain Eukaryota; kingdom Viridiplantae; phylum Streptophyta; class Magnoliopsida; order Asterales; family Asteraceae; genus Senecio; species Senecio squalidus. The sequence continues at coordinate 37,022,143 of CAJVGC010000591.1, read as the reverse complement.
CAGTGATTACTTGGAATTACGTTTAACTTGAATTATGGATAATAAGAATATGTTTGATTAGTTTAACTGTCATTTCTATTATAATTACACTTCCTATTAGAGTTATCTAATCCTACAAATTTAGAGAAAGATCATACGAATGATCGTACATCAAGAGTTATCTTAGACTATCCACTCTAAATTGTGCTTTAATGTCACTATTATTAACAATTTAATCTGTCGACTACGAATTAACAAAAGTCTCAACTATTCAATTATGATATAATTGTCATGTTCATTTAATTTATAAGATTACTATTATTCTTAGCCTGTCTCAATTAAGTCTCAAGTTACAATTATCTAACGAATTATATAATTGTAAATAACTGATAAACCTATATGAACGTTAGTTATGATATAAATTCATCAATCACGCTAAGTAGTAATTCTAATAACTTTAAATAAACATGGATCGCGATTAAACGTTAATAATAACGGAAAAACCAATTAGTTCAAACATACAACTTAATTAACCATAGATCCAAGTTCAACAATCCAAGCAATCACTTTAAAGAGTTTAGCTCATGTTGGATTGTGACAAAATAACATAAGATTCAATAAACAAAAACATTGTATCAAGAAAATCAAGAATAAAGTGCAACCCAACTAAAGTAAACTTCGAACACGATTAAATGACTTTAACCGAGGCTTCCAACGTGATCAAAAGCTTCAGATCTCTCCTTGCAGCTCTTCTGGTCGAAGGTGGGATGAACATTGGGTAAAAGATATCTCCAATTCGTAACCTAAAGGCCTCTTAAATAGACTTCTGAGCCGACCCTTTCAGCCGGCGGCTGGCTGATTTCAGTCGGAGGCTGGAAAGCACGGGTAGAAAAGTTGCTTCCGCAACATGTTACGAACATTTTTGAGATTTTGATCCAGCCGCCGGCTAAGGAATTTCAGCCCCCGGCTGGTTCTTCAGATTTTCACCGTTCTCGCTCGTTTGTATCCGTTTTGAGTCGGTTTCAGTTCCTTTTTGCTCCATGATCCAAGTTCAACTCTAATCTGCATTTCTAACTGAAAACATACCAGATCATAACAAAAGTTGCAGAAAACTAGAGTAAAAATGAGAAATATGATTAATAAAATGGCGATTATTTTAAGCATATCAAATTCCCCACACTTGAATCTTACTTGTCCTTAAGTAAACTATAAGATTTAGAACAAAACAATCATCTTCAATAAGAATAAAATACCCAACGAATCAAGTAAATTAAAAAAAAATGATTTACGAAGATGAATTTAACAATTACCACGCCAATATTTAAATGCATAACTAAAAATCTTACGATTTGGAAAGTATAACACTCAATCACTCGAAAAGCTAGTCTAAGTGTAATATATGTGAAATCGCTCAAAGCTCAGTCATGACAAGTATTCTATCATAGGCTTGATAACGATACGCTTCTCCACCAATAGAGTCTAAATAACTAGTTCAGAGGACTTATGGTTGTAACAATGGGTGATGGATAAAATAATGGAAAATGGAATAAAAATGAATGATAGTGAATGATATGAAAAATAGGAATTCCAATTAGTCCACAAATCCAAACATTTTAGTCAAAAACCATATTACCTTCAAAACTCGATTGATTATTCTTAGTGACTCATTCTAATGACACCCCAAAACCAAATTTCGCCTTAATTTTTCAACGGTTTCCCAATGCATTCTTTTAGCTGTGACAATCATCTTAAAACGTAGTTTACGTTGCTTAAACATTAAATGTGTGTGTATTGGAATCGGAACCGGAAATCGGAATCAAATCATTAAATGAATTCTAATACCAAGAAAAACATAATGAATTTGCCTAAGTTCATTGCAAAACAAACGAGAAGGAAATCAAAACAAAGCATGTACGTAAAGATAACGAAAATATTTAAAGGATTATATTTGTAATAATTCTTACGTAAAGAACTTAAGTTGTTAAGTTAACTAGCATGGAAAGAGTTATAGTTAAAAAGACTAACCTTGTAAAGAATTTTGTATTTTAAGCTAAAATTGTCATTAAGGCAAAGTTTAGGGTTTAAAGTGCAAATAATAAAATTAATATAAGTTCCATATATCTTAAAGATAAAAATGATGTCTTAATGTTGTTGTTCCATATATAAAAGTGTCAACTACATAAAGTAGTGAGTGAGTTACAGTTTAGAGTTTCGATAGAAGTTTCCAAAAATAGAAATATATATATATATATATATATATATGAGGACGTCATAAGTAAAAAGGAACGGAGCGACGCAAGAACATATATATGTAGTAAAAGGGTTTTGTACACACGCAAGTAAAACAAATAAAACTCGTATAAATAAAGTTGAAGCGGAATCCAGGCACTAAAAAGTATATGCGTAGGTAATATGTGCTTAACTAAATTAGTAACTCGTATCAATCACTTGGCATAATATAAATAGCAAGTATACACTAAACCGATTGACTGGTCCTGATCTAGCCCCAAAATGTTTCATTGAGTTTCCAACTGAATCTTAGTAATATGTACTTGGGTCGCTAACCCTGAGCAAGGAGTGACCTCGCCTAAGTATCGATACCCATAATACTAACGACTATTGCTAATAGTGTATAAAGTTCCTGAACCAAAAACGGGCCAATTGAACATAGTTTCCAAAAATAGCAGTAAGCACTTACGGGTTTATATTTTCATCAAGGATTGGTCTCTCTAACAAGTATCCTAAATTTAGTTAACCATGTAAGGAGTAACAACACATATACGCATAATAGTTTCACAAGTTTCCAAGTTTCCCAAAGCTTCAAAGTTTCCAAAAAGTTCCAAGTTACGTACAAGTTTCCAAAGTTTACGAGTTTTATAAGTTTCAAAAAAATGTTTCAAGTTTCCAAGGTTTCAATAAGTTCCAAGTTTCACACAAGTTTCCAAATGTCTCAATAAAGTTTCGAAAGTACCAAGTTTCCAATAGTTTCAACAAATCGCAAATAGTTTCGAAAGTTACAAAGCATATAATCTTATGTTTCCCCCAAATAATGTTCAAAAGCATAAAAGTAAAACAAAGTGGGGTTGAAACTCACGGTTTGCGAAGAAAAGTAAGAACAAGCGCGGACGGAACGGAATACGTCGGAAATCAAAGATAACCTAAAACACCGGAAAGTTATATAAGTTTTATTAGTATGATTTAAGTTATGTTAAGTTCCAATTTAACATTTTAAATATCAATTTCTTATATTTTAGATTCTGTCCCAAAAGAATGTTACGGAAAAATTATATGAATAAGTGTGTTCGTGTATGTTTCAATGTCCGATAAGTCCAATTAAGTCCAAAAAGGGTCAAAGTTCAAAGTCAAAGTGTGCAGCGCTGAAAGTATTAAGTTACTGAATTTGGAATATATTTTACGGTGAAATTTGTGCAGCGCTTCCGCGCTATAACAATTTAGTCCAATTTCAAAACACTTTCCCGCTTTAAGACATGCAATTTAACGATTATAAACAATAATACACATGTTTTAATTCCTCAATCTTTCCCAAACAGTTTCTTTATCAAAAACAGTAAGCTTTTCAAAGTTTATAATCTGTGGTAACTTATTTTAGCTTATTTTTACGTTTAAAGCCTTTAAAACGACAAATATTACGAACAGCAGGATCCAGGCGGCGGCTGGAGACACTCAGCCGCTGGCTGGACTTTAGCCGTCGGCTGAGAGCCTTCAGCCGCCGGCCAGAAGCCTTCGGCCAGTTTCTATTTCGTTATTTTTCGATTTTTAGCTTTTTTTAGGGTTAGATTCGAACATGCAAACTGTTATTTATCAAATATATATGTTTTTAGAGTAAAGTCACCGTTTCTTTTAGATTTGTATGTTAAAAATGTATATCTAATGTAAAAACTCGTTTTTAAGCAAGAAAACGTTTTAGATCTTTATAAAAACACATTTTCAGTTTATGGATCTTACATGCAAGTGAATATTTAGATAAAAACAGTAAAATGAAAGGGTTTTACCGAAGGAAAAAGCAAAGTGACGGTTGGATGAGTTTCTAGCTTCAAAAGTGATGCAAAACTTCTTCAAAACTCGATTTAAAAGCTCCCATTCGTTACCCTCTTGCTTAGAATGATTTTGTATGGATTAGATGGTCGATTTATGGTGTTTTATGGACTGTAAATGGTGTTATATTTTCTGTTTTTGGTGGGGGTGTTCTTGAGGCTAGAGAGAGTTTTTAGAGAGAGAGAGGTGTTTGTGTGTGTTAATTTGAAAATGAGTTTGAAATGAAAATGAAAGTGGGATTAGGGGGAGTGTTACTGCCCTTGGGAAGCCAAATGGCAGTAACTATGGTCCAATCCCGGATTAATTCTTTGGTCCAATCGAAATGCATGCAAAAATGACTCATCAAGTCACAGTCAGCGGGATTCAGCCGCCGGCTGGCCATATCCAGCCGTCGGCTGGATGGAAATTTCCAACTTTGTGACGTTTTAAGTTTTCCGTTATGAACTTAGTCAAGTTCTTGTGTTGTTTATTTGGTGTTAGGATTTATATATTGATTCCGACTTTTGGTTCCGACAATTAAAGACACAACAAATATGAACCCGAACAATATGAACACGATAAAAGAGTAACTAGAGATTCGAACCGATGTAGTAACTGAGAATCACCTGAATTTTAGACGGTTGTCACATCATCCCCGGGTTGAAAGAAATTTCGTCCCGAAATTTGACTCATCCCATCAGGTAGAAGTATCTTTGAACAAATGCGGATACTTTTGACGTATCTGGTCTTCACGTTCCCGGTGTACCTTGGGGTTAGCTTGCCGCGTTTCCCGAAGCGAACTACCCCTTTCCATGGCGATACTTTAAGAAGCACCCGATCGCCAACCTGGAACTCGAGGGGTTTCCTCCGGTTATCGGCGTAGCTCTTCTGCCGAGTACGGGACGTCTTCAGTCGCTCTCTGATAGTGGTGATCTTGTCGATGGTTTCTTGAACGATGTCGAGCCTTGTGAGTTGTCGATCACCGGCTTCTAACCAACAAAGCAGCGACCGGCACTTACGTCCATATAAGGCCTCGAACGGGGCACACTTAATGCTAGCGGGTAGCTGTTGTTGTATGAAAACTCGACCAATGGAAGGTGAGTATCCCAACTTCCTCCAAAGTCAATTACGCATGCTCTTAGCATATCTTCGAGTGTTTGGATCGTCCTCTCGCTTTGACCGTCGGTCTGAGGGTGGTAAGCTGTGCTAAGATCTAATCGCGTCCCGAGAGATTTCTGAAGCGCGTTCCAAAAGCGGGACGTGAACCGACTATCCCTATCAGAGATGATGGAGAGAGGTGTCCCGTGGAGAGAGATGATCTCGTTGATGTAGATTTGTGCGAATTTCTCCATCGAGTGAGTTTCTCGTACTGGCAAGAAATGAGCAGACTTCGTCAATCGGTCCACAATTACCCAAATTGTGTCGTTACCTTTTGCCATCCGGGGTAACTTGGTAATGAAATCCATGGAGATTTGTTCCCACTTCCACATAGGAATCTCCTATTGCTGCAGCAGTCTTGAGGGCTTTTGGTATTCCGCCTTGACCTTGGAGCAAGTAAGGCACTTGGCCACGTACAAGGCGATATCCTTCTTCATGCCCGACCACCAGTAATACTCCCTAAGGTCCTTGTACAACTTGTCGGAGCCGGGGTGGATGGAGTATCGGGAACGGTGGCCTTCATCCAGAATTAACTTGCGAAGATCTTCAGATTTCGGTATCCAGGCTCGGCCCTTGAAGTAATGAATTCCGTCGGACTTGCGTTCGAACTCCTTCTCATGATTGTGCAATGTTTCTCCCTTCAGGTTCTCGGGTTTCAACGCTTCTCGCTGAGCCTCGGCGATTTGCGTTTGAAGATTCGTCTGAATTTGGATACCTAATGCTCTAATCCGAGATGGTCTCACCCTTTCCTTCCGACTCAGGGCGTCTGCTACTACGTTTGCTTTACCCGGGTCGTACTTGATATCGCAATCGTAGTCACTCAGCAAGTCGATCCATCTCCTCCTCCTCATGTTGAGCATCTTTTGGTCTAGAATGTGTTGAAGACTCTTATGATCCGTGAAAACCGTGCACTTAGTCCCATACAAATAGTGTCTCCAGATCTTTAGTGCAAACACGACTGCTCCCAGCTCTAGGTCGTGAGTAGTGTAGTTCTGTTCGTGAACCTTGAGTTGTCTTGAAGCGTAGGCGATGACTTTATCCTTCTGCATAAGGACACACCCAAGTCCTTGATGGGATGCATCGCATAATACTACGAAGTTATCCGTACCCTCTGGTAGAGACAGAATCAGTGCGTGGCAAAGCTGGTGCTTGAGTTTCTGGAAGGATTCCTCCTGCTTCGCACCCCAAACAAAATCCTTGTCCTTCTTAGTGAGCTCGGTGAGTGGCTTAGCGATCTTCGAGAAATTCTCGATGAACCTTCGATAATAGCCGGCCAACCCTAGGAATTGACGAATTTCCGTAGGAGTCGTCGGGGCTTTCCATTTCTCGATCACTTCTATCTTAGCCGGATCTACATGGATCCCTTCTTGGTTGACCACATGACCAAGGAAATGTACTTCCCGGAGCCAAAATTCACACTTAGAGAATTTGGCGTACATTTTCTGATCTCTGAGGAGTTCTAAGATGAGTTTCAGGTGTTTCGCGTGGTCCTCCTTGTTTCTCGAGTAGATAAGAATGTCATCAATGAACACGATCACGAATTTGTCCAAATAAGGTCTACACACCTTGTTCATCAAGTCCATGAACACCACTGGCGCGTTGGTTAAACCGAATGGCATGACAAGGAATTCGTAATGACCGTAACGAGTACGAAAAGCGGTTTTTGGAATGTCGGTCTCACTGACACGAACCTGATGGTATCCCGAACGGAGGTCGATTTTCGAGAAATAAGTTGCACCCTGCAACTGGTCGAAAAGGTCATCGATCCTCGGTTGTGGGTATCGGTTCTTGACGGTCAGCTTGTTCAATTCGCGGTAGTCGATGCACATACGAAAGGATCCGTCTTTCTTTTTAAAGAAGAGGATTGGGGCTCCCCAGGGGGGGCGAGCTTGGACGAATAAGACCATGATCCAAGAGTTCCTGAAGCTGTTTTGACAGCTCTTGCATTTCCGGTGGGGCTAGACGATACGGTGTCCTAGCGACCGGTGCTGCACCAGGAACGAGGTCTATCCGGAATTCCACTTGTCGATGCGGAGGTAGCCCGGGCAAATCTTCGGGAAAGACTTCAGGGTGATCCTTGACTACTGGAATATCTTGAATACGGGTCTCCTTGGGTTTACGTTCGACAACGTGGGCAAGAAACGCGTCACAGTCCTTCTCGAGGTACTTGCGCATTTTCATGGACGACACGATACGGAGTGGTCGTCCGGGTTTGTGTCCTTGAACAACTAAAGTTTCGGTGTCAGAAAGAGGGATGCGGATGAGTTTGTAGAAACAGACGATCTCGGCTCGGAAACGAGAGAGTCAGTCCATTCCGACGATCACATCAAAGCTTTTCAGCTCGATTGGAATTAAATCAGTAGGGAAAGTTTTATCGGACAGGCATATGGAACATCCTACAATTATATCCTTAGCTTCGAACTCCTGACCGTTAGCGTACTCAATGGTGAAGCTATCCTTAAGAACCTTAGATCCTAAGTTAATGAGGGGTCTAAATTCTAAGGACACAAAGCTTCTCTCGGCTCCTGAATCGAATAAAACTGATGCATAATGGTTATTAACAGGAAACGTACCGTTCACCGCATTCGGATCCTGTCGAGCCTCCTCAGCTGTGAGTGCGAATGCACGTCCTCGACCTCGCCCGCCTTGGTTTGGTTGGGCGTTTCGGAGTCTTGGACAAGCATTCCGGAAGTGCTGGTCACTTCCGCACTCGAAGCACACCGGCTTCTGACCTGGAGCTGCCAACCTGTCCGGGCAATACTTAGCAAAGTGCCCTTCCTTCTGGCATCTCAAGCACACTGGACAGTTACCGATGTGGTGGAAATTGCACTTATTGCACTTGGGGTTCGTCCCCGTGTATCGATTTCCAGCTGGTGGTGGTGGCGGTGGCGGTGCTACAGCTGCTATGGCAAGGTTGCGGGTGGTCTTCTTCTTCTTGTTCCTATGGGGTCTGATCGGATTTCCTTTTCTCACCAGACTCCTTCTTGGAGGATGTCGGGGCGGTGAGTAGGTTACTTGTGAGGCGGTGAGCTAGGATGATAACACTCTGAAGGGTCTGGGGTTCCGCTGCGATAACCATTCCTCTGATTTCTGGGACAAGACCGGAGACATAACGGTCGATCTTGTTCTCCTCGGGAGTCACTAGCCTTGGGACCTGATGTGAAAAATCTAGTTTTCCGAAAATTAACTTTTACTAGATTGCTACACGGGCAGTGTACCCTTATCGGTTGCAAAATAGTATTGGTAAATCTCGGGTTCGAACACAGGGACTATTTATAATCGAGAATTTAGTTTTATGTAAAAAGTAAAAAGTAACAATTTGGTTTTTAGCCTCAAGAAGACTTGATTATAATAACGGTAAAAATACTTTTGAATTCAAATATGGATAAAAAAGACGCTAGATCGGACCGTTTACGAATGTGTGAAAATGTCGATAAACTTCTAATGTAAAATCCTAAGTTCCTTTCGAATACCGGATTTCTCCAATTACCTAACCATGCAACTATTCCTTTCGAATATAGTTAACACCTCAAGTAATTGTGCATAAAGTTTCAAGCCGATGTGTGAGAATTAATCTATAAGCTTCCTTTCGAATAGCTTACTAACTAATAAACCGATTTCTCTTAATTTAATAGCTAGCGTTCGTGTTAATACCTACTTGCTTAAATCGTTGTTAATGATTCCTTTCGAATACCACTAACTTATAATCAACTAAAGACCGGCTGATTAATTCGTTCCTATTTTAGTAAAAATTACGGATTCCTTTCGAATACCCGTTTTTAGATTACCAAATAAGAGTATAAACAATTTTAACAATATAATTAAGATATTAACCCAAACGGATCCCCGATTAATCTCTACACATCAATCTAATTTCACACCCAAAATCTAACACACAAACGATCACAAATCCAAGCAAACGTTTAAAGTAATTAGCTACTCATGATTATAACGAAACTAATCAAATATATGAAAGACATGATTCAATTGCAATAAAAAGTGGATAAAAGTTCAATACCAAATGTAGGTAACAAGTGCCAAAAATCTCCAAGTAACTAAACGAAAACGAAATTAACGATTGTTTGATGAAATTCCGGGATTTGATTGTTCCAAAACGATAATGCTTCAATTGTGATGATGATACTCCAAATATGATGAAAAAGATGATATAAAACTGCTGCTACGTTCTCTATTTGATAAGTGATGGATAAACTTTTGGTGTTCCCATGATTAACATTAAAAACTGCCACGTAACTGCCAACACTCAGAATGCGCCGCTTGCGCCGCATTCTTGACTCCGAGCTGAATGCTTTTTCTTGCTTGCTTCAATGCGTCGCTAGTCTCTTCATTGCTTTCTCCTTTTGCATTTTAAAGTCTAAAACTTCATTCCTTTTGCTCCAAAAACACCTAACTCAACCTAGAACATAACTTTACAAAAACATAAGCATAAACGGGTCTTTCCATTACGTTTAGGACTCGAAACATAATGAATATCGCGATAAAATACTCGTATAAATGAGCGATATCAAACCCCCCATACTTAAGCATTTGCTTGTCCCTAAGCAAATCCGACTCAAAACTACTACCAAGTTTACAAAACATACAACTTAAAAAAAAAGATAAGGAATCACGGGCTCAAACATTTAACTAAACTCCGACTACAAACATCTAAAGTTACAAACATCTACAAACATCTAAAGGAATCACGTGAAATTGCTAGATCGTAAAACCGACTACAAACATCTAAAGTTACTAAATTACTTAAGTAAACAAAAACCGCAATTTTCTAATGTTAACTCCTAATTCATCCCCTAGTTTTGATATGTCTAAATAACGACCCCTTTTCCCTCACTCTCCAACCGAAGTTGAAGCGATCAGCCTTTACGGCCGACCCCTATACCGCCTTGCTTTCGGGGGAACCCTTAAAATATCACTAACCATTTTTTACGATTGAGTACTTCTTTCTTGAGAATTAATTGGTTAGTCTTCATCTTTTTCTTTTCCTCTCACTTTTGTTCACTTCAAATATTATAGATTTGTGTTTATATATTTTCTTTGAAGTGAACGGACATAACGGGATTTGAGTCTTCGTTATAGTGAGGATCAATTTCTATTTTGTTGACGGGAAAGACCTATGGCCTTTTTCTTCGCCTCTAACTCTCCAAGGGCTTAAGTAATACTAGGATTCCCCAACTACCCCCGAAAGGGTGCAAGAGACTACAAGGGCTCGGTACTAAGGATATCTAGTGATTATCTAGATTTTTGATTTTTCGGGGAAACTTAAGGAACTAAACTAGAAAACCTAAATTCTTATTTACAAGTATTTTATTAACTAAAGATGTTCCTAAACAATTTCACGTTAAAGTACCGGAATTAAGTTAAATATACAAGCCCCTATCATCATCCCTAACTACATTTAAGCGTTTTTTTTTTTTTTTTTTTTTTTTTTTTTTTTTTTTTTTAACGACTCTAAAAGACTCAAATGGGACAAAAATAAACGTAATGGATATAGGGGATAAAACTAACTAATTTCCCGACCCCCCATACTTAAACAACACATTGTCCCTAATGTGTTCCATCGAAAAGAAAAACTAACTAAACTAAGGGAAATTAAAATAAAGATACAAAAAGAAAATAAAGAAAGAAAACAAAACCGTGCGAGTTGCTTTGAGGTTGCATGATTTCCGAACTCTACCCCGCACGTGCTGAACTTAATGCCAGACTTGTTATGGTACACATCACAAAAACACACAAGTTAATTAGCACAATTTAAACATCCTAAACAAGTAAAAATAAAATAGTTCCAAACACAACCAACACAAACAAAAAGTAAAGAGTTCGACAATCAAAGTAGCACAACAACAAACAAGCCAAACAAGCGGCTTCCTTCTCTTCATTCTTAGGCATCGGGAGGTAGAGGGTTGAACAACGAGGGTGGGTTGTAGTCCGTCCACCCACTAGAGGACCCTTGAGAGTGCTGTGCTGATGGTATTGAGTCGTAGTCAAATACTCCCAAGTAGGTTGGTAACGCTCCATATGATATTGCGTATACTCCCCTACCCTATTCACCTCGCGGCGTGTCCGATCAACCTCACGCCTAATGTGCGACACATCAGCCTGCGTCGCATCCACCTGCCGACCAATACGATACATCTCAGTCATCATCACCTGGTAATCAAACGGTGCAGTGGGTGGCGGTGGTGCCTGCGACGATGTACCCTCAAGAAACCTCCCCGGTGCCTGTGTCCCCTGAGCACCCTCCTCATCACTTCCCCAATCTCCTGGTTGTGCAAACGCCCCCTGTTTGTTAACTGCATGCCCTTTCTTTAAATCACCCTTGGTGATCCATTTCCAATCAACCGCCTTCGACAATCCCCTCATGTACGCGCTAGTATCAAGCCCCAAATTCCGGGCTATACGTGTGATGAAATGCCCGCATAGCATTCCCCCCCTAACCTTCCTTCCCTTGCCCTGTTCACTCATGTATTTCACTAAAGCCCACGGTAAATACACGAAATTGGTAGGAATCCGTCTATCAAAATAGTGCAACATCCACAAGTCCTCCTTGTAAACCTTATCGTGGTGAGTAGCGCGGTGGTTAACAGAATAACTAAGAGCTTTCTGCAACAACCGGAGAATTGGGGAGCTTAGTTCAGTGGCTTTGCTAGTTGTTTTATAGTTGGCTCTCCCCGACAATTCCATCCAAATGTTCTCCCGGTCATTGTAAACATTCTCATACGTCCAGCTCCCCCTTTCTGAGTACCGAGACATTCGTACATGTTCCAATTCGTCCGTAGTAAGCAACCCGGCTAACTGCCCAAACTTAGCAACCGTGATCCGGTGCTCTGTGCCCCCTAGCCTAAACTTCACAACCTTAGCATCAAAAACTTCAATCCAATTACTCGGAAGCTTGTCTACCTCGATGCTAGAGTAGAATTCCAAGCACCACTCCCGGTAAACGGGTTCCCGAATCTCAAACGCCCTTTTCCAAATGGGTATGTCCCAGGGTGACCCTTCCCATTCAACTCTGGTGATAAAATAGGACTCGAGTTCCTCCGAAATTCCCAACTCATTTATGAGATCCCAATCCAAGAAATGGGGAGCCACAACAGGTTTGTTCTGAAGTATTGCTAGTTGGTTGTTTAATTGGATTTTCCTGTTTGCAACAGCCCCGGACCATTTCAACCATGTGTACGATTCATTCTTCATTAACTTGGATTCGGTGTTCGGTTTGTAAATCCTTCGTGTTTCCTCATCCTCATCAGCAACGCTTACCCTACGCTTACCCTACATACACAAAACATTAAGAACAACAAGAAGCAAACATGTTAGAAACAAACTAAACAGAATTTTTTTTTTTGTTTTTTTGTTTTTTGTTTTTTTTTTGTTTTAAGGTACTGGAGCCAGAATGCGCCGCAAAGAGGGTCACTGGCGGCGCATTATGGGCCGTGACAACAACGAGATTTTTCTCTTAACTAGCAGACCTAAATACCGAAATCTAACAAGCAAAACACATGAAATCGACCTTAAGGAACCTTAATAACAAGCTAATTAACAAATGGGAACCTAATTAAACCTAATCTAACGTTTTCCCCAATTTGATTAAAAATCTATAAACCCTAATTAAAATTGAAAATATTAAGGATTAAACGATGTTAAAGATACATACCGATTTCCCCATTAGTGGAATGGAACGATTTGTGTGAAGATTGGTGGAAAAAATTGAACTTTCGGTGTTGTGTGTGTTTTTTTTTTCGTGAATCGCTGTTGAGAATAAAAAGTTGGATTGCGTTTGTGTGTTTTTTGAATGGCGTCTCATAAGGCAGCTAAATCAGTCGAATGCGCCGCATTCCAGGCACTGGCGGCGCATTCTGACTTCAGTAGCAGAGTCATCACAAATTTTTTTTTTTTTTTTTTTTTTTTAGTTAAGTTAACTAGCCCTTACTAACACTACTAAAAACAACAAAAATAACAAAAATGAAAATGAAAATGAAAAAGAAAGTAAAAGATACAACAAACCGGGGTTTCTCCCGAAGACGCTCGTTTTTGGCTCGAGTCACTAGCTTGACTCCTCGGTATTCCTTCCGCTTAGAATGGGTGAAACCCATCCTCCAATGTCATCCCGTTTTCCTCGTCCTCCTCGAGATAAAGTTTCTCTCGTTGACCATTCACAATAAATGACCCGCCATCCTCCGTTTCTAACTCCAAATAGCCACCCGAGAAAACCCGTCTCACCAAATAAGGACCCGTCCACTTAGACTTCAACTTCGGTGCTTTGAACTTGTACTTGGATTGGAACAAAAGCACTTTATCCCCCTCTTTAAACTCTTTACGCCGGATTTTCAAATCATGTACCATCTTCGTTCTCGCCTTGTAAAAAGTCGTATTCTCATAAGCATTCCATCTCAACTCATCTAGCTCATGGAGTTGCAAAAATCGGGTCTCACCACTTGCTACGAAATCGGTGCTACATTCCCTAAGTGCCCAATACGCCTTGTGCTCTATCTCCATGGGCAAGTGACATGTCTTCCCATATAGCAACTTGAATGGAGTAGTGCCAATCGGGGTCTTATAAGCAGTCCTAAACGCCCACAATGCTTCATCTAACTTCTTTGACCACAATGACGGGTTGTTGTGAACCGTCTTCTCCAAGATACGCTTAATTGCCCGATTGGTGTTTTCAACTTGCCCACTTGTTTGGGGGTGGTAGGAAGTCGAAAACCGATGTTGTACCCCATATCGTTTCAGCACCTTCTCCATTTGGGAATTAGCAAAGTGAGTTCCTCTATCACTAATCAATGCTTTTGGCATGCCAAACCTACAAAACAAATTTCTCAAAAAGTCAATAACCACGTTAGCATTGTTAGTGGGTAGAGCCTTTGCCTCGACCCATTTGGACACGTAATCCACCGCCACCAAGATGTAGACATTCCTATTCGATGGTTTAAACGGCCCCATGAAATCGATGCCCCAAATATCGAACACCTCGCATACTTGGATGCTTTGTTGTGGCATCTCATCCCGTCTTGTAACCGTACCTTGCCTTTGGCAAGAGTCACACGTCCGAACCAAGGTATGCGCCTCCTTAAAAATAGTAGGCCAATAAAAACCCACGTCAAACACCTTCTTCCCCGTCACTGATGGACCATAATGTCCCCCCGTTGGGCCATGGTGACACTCATCAAGAATTCTCCTCGTTTCGGCTCCATAAACGCACCTCCGTACCATACCATCGGCACACATTCTGAACAAGAACGGTTCCTCCCAAAAATAGTATTTAGCATCCGAAAATAGCTTCTTTCTTTGTTGATAAGTAAGCTCTCTACTAATGACTCCTCCCGCTAAGTAATTAGCTATATCGGCATACCAAGGTCCCCGTTCACCATCTACCCTTCCAACAAATGCCAACCGCTCATCCGGAAAAGTGTCTCTAATATCTTCTTCATTTAACGCTCCAAGACTAGGATTTTCCAAACGGCTCAAGTGATCCGCCGCCACATTCTCTCGACCCCTTTTGTCTTGGATCTCTACATCAAATTCTTGCAATAACAATATCCACCGAATCAACCTCGGTTTAGCATCTAGCTTGGAAAACAAAAACTTCAACGTCGAATGGTCCGTGAACACCACTGTTTTACTAAGCACCAAATAAGACCGAAACTTGTCAAATGCAAACACTACCGCTAATAACTCCTTCTCGGTGGTAGTGTAATTTTGTTGAGCTTCATTAAGAGTTTTGCTTGCAAAATAAATGGGCCGAAAATGCTTGTCAATCCTTTGTCCCAAAACAGCCCCCGCTGCAAAGTTACTAGCATCGCACATGACCTCAAATGGCAAATCCCAATTCGGTGACACTAAAATGGGCGTGTTTGTCAACCTTTCCTTCAACAACTCAAAAGCCTTCATACAATCCTTCGAAAATTCAAATTTCGTGTCTTTCTCTAACAATCTAGTCATAGGCCTAGTGATCTTCGAAAAGTCCTTTATGAATCTCCTATAGAAACCCGCATGTCCTAGAAAACTTCTAACCGCTTTCTCATTCGTCGGTGGTGGCCATTTTGATATCACCTCTATTTTTGCTCTATCAACCTCAATCCCCGCTTTAGAAATCTTGTGCCCCAACACGATCCCTTCCTTTACCATAAAATGGCACTTTTCCCAATTGAGTACCAAATTCGTTTCCTCGCAACGTGCCAACATCTTATCCAAACTCTCTAAGCATCCGTCAAAAGAACTCCCATAAACTGAGAAATCGTCCATAAATACCTCCATAGAATTCTCGACCATATTCTGAAAAATTGCCATCATGCACCTTTGAAATGTACCCGGTGCATTACTGTGACAACCGTCAAATTCTAGGTGCAATTTATACTCTATGTCTCTCTTATTGTCTACCGTTACCTTTTAACTGATCAATAACCGGAAACGCGACAGTGTCGGAATCACACCCGGAATCAATTATATAAGTCCTAATACCAAGAAAACACCTAATGAACTTTCCTAAGTTCATAACATATCATAACTAAGAACTTTCGGTTAACAAAAAGGACCAACAAAAAAAAAATAAATAAATAAATAAATAAATTTGGCCCGGTGCGCAGCACCGGTTGCCAGAATTCAAAATCTTTACATTTTTAGTCCTTATCTCGATTTGCACAAACTTTATACCATTCAAAAACGATTTTTTTGCACATGGTTACTGAGTTGTTGGCAGAACTTTATCCCCCTTTTATCCTTTCCATCATTTCCTTTCTTTTCATTTTCTCTTTTTCATTTACATAAACATAAAACACACACACACACTAAGTTTTCTCTCCATTTTCTCTCAAACTCACCTCAAGAGCATCACATTTTCAGAGATTTACAGCCACAAAAATTACATTTCACACCACTAAAAACCATTCAAACATCAAGAGGAAGCCATAGGAAGCAAAAGATTTCGGTTAAAAGCTTATTTCACCATTTTTGGAGCTCAAAACACTCCTAAGGCATCATCTAAGCATTTTCATCCGGTAGAAATCTTCCTCTTTACTCATAATATTATTATAACCAATTGCATGTATGATCTAAGCTCAAAAATCAAGTTTTGATGAAGTTTTATTACCATTTTTATACAAAAACGGGATTTTCTTAAAAGATGCTTAAATCTTTGTTTTTGTGGTTGAAAGTTACATATAAACTAATTTAATGATGATTAATAAGGTTTATACCGATTGCATGTCAAGATCTATCACTTACATAAACGATTTTGCAAGAAAACTCAAAAAGGGGAAGAACAGCAGGGCAGGTGCGCAGCACCTATGCCTAGGTGCTTAGCACCGGCCTGCTGTCCTTCCCGAAAATGTCGTTTTGGCCGTTTAAAACTTGGTTACGCATTCTGAATTTTGAGACTTGACATTTGGGACTGAGTTTTGTAAAAATGAGCATATTGGTGACTTGTATTGGACTTAATTGACTAAGATAAACATGTTTGAAAACGTTACGTATATATATGTGTTTTGTAAGCGGGAAAGTGGTTGATATTTTTGGACATAGAATTTGGGCGCGGAAGCGCTGCCCAAATTTTGTTAGAAAATATAAAACACTTGGGCAAACAAAACATATTCAACATAATAACAATAACATCAACTTTGGACTTTTTGACTAAAACAAAACGACAACCGTTTCGGACTATATTGGACAAAATGGACCTTGACACTTAAAGTTAGACTAAAAACTTACTTATATTACATTATGTAACATAAATTTCATTTATGATATATTAGGTATAATAACTTAATATAATAATAACAATTGAACAAATCTTGGTATCCTTAGGCGTTCGGTGATTCCCGGCTCTCATTTCCGACCATTTTTCCAAGTTCTTATCTTCGCAACCCGTGAGTTACACCCCACCTTACTCTTACATTTTTAAGTACTCTTTTTGGGGGAAACATGAGATCAAATTATTTTTGAACTATATCTTTTGTGTGCAACTGCTTATTGAACTATTTTGACTTTTAGAACTTATTGAACTATTTTGACTTTGGAACTTATTGAACTATTTTGACTTTTAGAACTTATTGAACTATTTTGACTTTGGAACTTATTGAACTATTTTGACTTTGGAACTTATTGAACTATTTTGACTTTTACGAACTTATTAAACTTTTGCGAACCTTTGGAAACTCTTACAAATTTATGCAACTATTATGAACTTTTGGAAACTAAATGAAACTTTTTAATTTAGTTAGCTACTTACACGCATATGCCTACTTACGGTCTTACACATGTGGATTGAACCCACCGATGAGGTAATTGACTGCTTACGGTCTTACACATGTGGATTGAACCCACCGCTGGCGATCAGCAGCAGTAGCGGATCCAGCCCGAGGACTGTACTACCACCTCCTCCACCAGCGCCGTTACAGCATCACCGCCGTCTTAAGGGCCCCACCCTAGGTTGAACGCTCGTAAGCAGGTCATCCACCCTGGCCGTCTGCCGGATCAGATGGCCGGAAAACAGTCCGGTCCGTCTCAACCCGCTCCTCTCCATATACCGACCATGGATTGGTACCATTGGGAACGCCAGTTCCTAGAGGAGAGACGACGTGCCCAGGAGGTCGGACCCTCCCGACCTGCGATGCCACCTACCCTTCAGCCTCCCCCGCCAGCCGCATTCTTCCACTTCCACCGAGAGGATCGGGGACTTGCAGAGAAGACCCAGTAGCATGGGCTCCTCATCAGCAAAGTCACCGATGCTGCGCATCAGCTGTCCGAGCAGTCGTTGCGAATCATCGCATCGACCCGAGCCACGACACGATCTGTGCAGCGCATCGTTGGGACGTGTCTTATCATGAGGACTCTGTTGGCGGTCATCGTCGCCAAGATGTTTCTAGGGAGGCGTCATTAATCAGATTTCCCTTGTATTGGTACCAAAGGCTCGAGTTGTGATTTTTTCCATTGAACGAAACCCAAAGCCATTCTTATTTTATTTCCCTTGTATCATACACGTACCCTCTCTTCCTTATTCCGAACTATGTGCTTGACTCGTTATTATTATTATTAATGGCAATTTTCTACCTTTGTTGTCTATACTTGCCGTTGTCGTGTGAACCCTGGTATTGTCATTGAACCATTCTATTGTTATCACTTGAATCATCATCGCACATGAGCTAATTATCCGTTCATATCACTCCTGTGTATTTGTTACTATTAACCTTTGAGTCAAATTCTTATCACAAATTCCTATTCGTGCGTCCTAAACTAATTTCTTCTTCCCATTGCAGAACCATGCCTCCCAAGAGAAGCCGCGTTGACCTTATGGCTGAGCAGATCACTCTGCAGTTCAAAGCGGCACTCCCAAGCATGGTCGCCCAGATCATCGCTGGGATCAACAACGGAGTTTTCGGGGACGACAACCCCAACGTCGACTACCCAGAGTACAACCATGACCGTAACCTTCCCTTCTTCCCAGCCACCATCAAGCAAGAAGAAGGTGAACACCTCGGAAACAATAAACCCCTTCTCCCTCCTGTACCAATCCAACAGGATGAGGACAAAAACCTTGGAACCGACAACCTCCCTTTCCCTCCAGCCCGCATCCAGCGAAGGAAGAATAAGAAAAGGAAGGTTCATCATCAACCCCCAAGGAGAGACAACAACAAGAAACCCACAACTGTAACCCAAACCTACTCTGGACCGCACCCGAAATGCGACAAGTGCAACTATCACCACCTCGGTAACTGCCCAACATGTCTCAAATGCCGGAAGGTGGGCCATTATGCCAAGTACTGCCCAGTCAAGACAAACATCAAGGGTCGGAAACCAGCGTGCTTCGAGTGCGGAAGCGACCAACACCTTCGTAGGACTTGCCCCATAGCACATACTACGAAAACCTTCAGTACTCTCACAATCACAGCAAAGGAGGCCCGTCCAGACCCCAATGTCGTTACGGGTACGTTTTCTATCATTTCCCAGCCTTATTCTGTGCTGTTCGATTCAGGAGCTGGAAGAAGCCTTGTCTCCTTAGAATTTAGACCCCCATTTACCTAGGATCTAAAGTTCTTAAGGGTAGCTCACTATCGAATATGCCAACGGTCAAGAGTTCGAAGCTATGAATACAATCTTAGGATGTTCACCATGCTTACCCGACAAAATTTTCCCCATCGATCTCATTCCTATCAAACTGGAAAGCTTTGACGTTATCATCGAAATGGACTGGTCATCTCATATTCGAGCTAAGACCGTTTGTTTCGACAAACTCATCTGTATCCCCCCTTTTTCAGGGAGTAAAACTCTCGTCGTCCAGGAGGACAAACCTGGATGACGACTTCGCAACTTGTCTCCCTAAAAATGTGCAAGTACCTCGAGGAGGACTACGACGCACCCCTCGCCCATGTCGTCAGACGTAAACCTAAGGAAAGCCGAGTCCAAGACATTCCCGTAGTCAAGGACCACCCAGAGTCTTTCCTGAGGATTTTCCTGGGCTACCGCCGCATTGACAAGTTGAAATTCCGTATAGACCTCGTTCCTGGCACAACACCGGTCGCCAAGACACCATGCCGTCTGGCACCACTCGAAATGCAAAAGCTGCCAAAGTAGCTGCAGGAACTTCTAAACCATGACGTCGTCCGCTCAAGTTCGCCCCCCTGGGGAGCCCCGAATTTCCCCTATCAAAAAGAAAGACGGATTCCTCCGCCTGTACACCCATTATAGTGAACCTAACGAGCTGACCGACAAGAACCGATAATCACCCCCGAGGATCGACGACCTATTCGAATAGTTGCTGGAAGCAACTTGCATCTCAAAGGTAGACCTCCGCCCAGATTATCATCAGGTTCGTGTCAGTAGAGCCGGCATTCCTAAGACCACATTCGAACTCGATACGGACATTACGAATTCCCGTCATGCCATTTGGCCTAGCCAACACACCAACAGTATTCATGGACCTAATGAACAGAGTGTGTAGGCCATACTTGGACAGATTCGTAATCGTATTCATAAACGACTTTCTCATATACTCCAGGAACAAGGAAG
The DNA here is from genome assembly GCA_910822075.1 of Senecio squalidus. NCBI lineage: Eukaryota > Viridiplantae > Streptophyta > Magnoliopsida > Asterales > Asteraceae > Senecio > Senecio squalidus. The sequence continues at coordinate 37,001,953 of CAJVGC010000591.1, read as the reverse complement.
ATCATGTGAAACACCTTAAGCTCATTCTAGAACTCCCCAGAAGTCGGAAATCGTACGCCAAATTCTCAAAGCGTAAATTTGAGCTCCGAGAAGTACATTTCCCTGATTATGTTATCAACCATGAAGGAATTCGGACTCGGACCAGACGTAACCCACTACAATGATGGCCGAGCATGAAATCCAGAATCCGAGAATCTTCGTAAACTCCTTTTGACGCGGGCCACCGATCTCGATATTCCATCCACCCGGAATCCGACGTGTGTACGAGGATCCCCTAGAATATTGATGGCAGCCAGGCGTGAAAGAGGGTACCGCCTTGCATATAACCAAGTGTCTCACTCACTCCAAGGTCAAGGCGAAATATCAAAACCCCTCTCCTCATCACCACCGATAAGGATAGTCGATCTGCGCCCCGTCCTCTTTGGAATGCCCTCCAGAGAATCGCTAGGGACGCGACTAGACCTCATCACCGCATACCAACCTCCGACCGATGGTCAGAGCTAAAGGACGATCCAAACGCTTGATGAAATGCTGAGAGCGCATGTAGTTGCCTTCATAGGAAGCCGAGATACTCACCTCCCCTGAGTTCGCCTATGACAACGACTTTCATGCCAGCACTAAGAGCAAATCCCTCAATACCTATGTGGACGCAAGTGTCGGTCACCGCTCTGTTGGCTAGAAGCTAACGATTGACGACTTGCAAGGTCCGACGCCTCCCTTCATCCATGGAAGACTGAAAGCATCTTGTACCCGGCAGAAAAGCTACGTAACCAACCAGAAGAAAACCCCCCGAGTCCCAAGATGGCGATAGAGTACCTCCCAAGGTATCGCCATGGGAAAGGGATAGCCTGCTTCTGGAGACGCGGCAAACTGAGCCTTAGGTACGCCAGTCCAAACTAAGTCCTAGGACGTATTAGTCCGACTGCTCATCGCCTTCAGCTCCACCAGATTCCTTCAAACGTTCATATATAATTCCCTGTCTCACTCTCGGAGAACATCTATCTGATGAGACCATCGTTACCCCCCCCTCGACAAGGTCGAAAATCGATGCCAAACTCAACTCGTTTGATGAACCGCTTAAGGTTGTTGACCGAGAGGTCAAACAACCCAGGCAATTCTTTCATCCATCATCGAGCTTCGGTGGAGATTCTCGACATGGTCACGATCTCACATGGGAACGTGAGGACCAAATCCGTCAGAAATATCCACTTCGGTTCCAGAACATTCCTCCATGATGGTACGAACTAAATTTCGGGACGAAATTTCTTTCAACCCGGGGAGAATGTGACAACCGTCAAATTCTAGGTGCAATTTATACTCTATGTCTCTCTTATTGTCTATCGTTACCTTTAACTGATCAATAACCGGAAACGCGACAGTGTCGGAATCACACCCGGAATCAATTATATAAGTCCTAATACCAAGAAAACACCTAATGAACTTTCATAAGTTCATAACATATCATAACTAAGAACTTTCGGTTAACAAAAAGGTCCAACAAAAAAAAAAATAATAAATAAATAAAAAAATTGGCCCGGTGCGCAGCACCTCTTGCTTGGTGCGCAGCACCGGTTGCCAGAATTCAAAAACTTTACATTTTTAGTCCTTATCTCGATTTGCACAAACTTTATACCATTCAAAAACGATTTTTTTGCACATGGTTACTGAGTTGTTGGCAGAACTTTATCCCCCTTTTATCCTTTCCATCATTTCCTTTCTTTTCATTTTCTCTTTTTCATTTACATAAACATAAAACACACACACACACTAAGTTTTCTCTCCATTTTCTCTCAAACTCACCTCAAGAGCATCACATTTTCAGAGATTTACAGCCACAAAAATTACATTTCACACCACTAAAAACCATTCAAACATCAAGAGGAAGCCATAGGAAGCAAAAGATTTCGGTTAAAAGCTTATTTCACCATTTTTGGAGCTCAAAACACTCCTAAGGCATCATCTAAGCATTTTCATCCGGTAGAAATCTTCCTCTTTACTCATAATATTATTATAACCAATTGCATGTATGATCTAAGCTCAAAAATCAAGTTTTGATGAAGTTTTATTACCATTTTTATACAAAAACGGGATTTTCTTAAAAGATGCTTAAATCTTTGTTTTTGTGGTTGAAAGTTACATATAAACTAATTTAATGATGATTAATAAGGTTTATACCGATTGCATGTCAAGATCTATCACTTACATAAACGATTTTGCAAGAAAAACTCAAAAAGGGGAAGAACAGCAGGGCAGGTGCGCAGCACCTATGCCTAGGTGCTTAGCACCGGCCTGCTGTCCTTCCCGAAAATGTCGTTTTGGCCGTTTAACACTTGGTTACGCATTCTGACTTTTGAGACTTGACATTTGGGACTGAGTTTTGTAAAAATGAGCATATTGGTGACTTGTATTGGACTTAATTGACTTAGATAAACATGTTTGAAAACGTTACGTATATATATGTGTTTTGTAAGCGGGAAAGTGGTTGATATTTTTGGACATAGAATTTGGGCGCGGAAGCGCTGCCCAAATTTTGTTAGAAAATATAAAACACTTGGGCAAACAAAACATATTCAACATAATAACAATAACATCAACTTTGGAATTTTTGACTAAAACAAAACGACAACCGTTTCGGACTATATTGGACAAAATGGACCTTGACACTTAAAGTTAGACTAAAAACTTACTTATATTACATTATGTAACATAAATTTCATTTATGATATATTAGGTATAATAACTTAATATAATAATAACAATTGAACAAATCTTGGTATCCTTAGGCGTTCGGTGATTCCCGGCTCTCATTTCCGACCATTTTTCCAAGTTCTTATCTTCGCAACCCGTGAGTTACACCCCTCCTTACTCTTACATTTTTAAGTACTCTTTTTGGGGGAAACATGAGATCAAATTATTTTTGAACTATATCTTTTGTGTGCAACTGCTTATTGAACTATTTTGACTTTTAGAACTTATTGAACTATTTTGACTTTGGAACTTATTGAACTATTTTGACTTTTAGAACTTATTGAACTATTTTGACTTTGGAACTTATTGAACTATTTTGACTTTGGAACTTATTGAACTATTTTGACTTTTACGAACTTATTAAACTTTTGCGAACCTTTGGAAACTCTTACAAATTTATGCAACTATTATGAACTTTTGGAAACTAAATGAAACTTTTTAATTTAGTTAGCTACTTACACGCATATGCCTACTTACGGTCTTACACATGTGGATTGAACCCACCGCTGAGGTAATTGACTGCTTACGGTCTTACACATGTGGATTGAACCCACCGCTGAGGTAATTGACTACCTACTGTCTTACACATGTGGATTGAACCCACCGCTGAGGTAATTGACTACCTACTTTCTAACACATGTGGATTGAACCCACCGCTGAGGTAATTGACTGCTTACGGTCTTACACATGTGGATTGAACCCACCGCTGAGGTAATTGACTACCTAAGGTCTTACACATGTGGATTGAACCCACCTCTGAGGTAAATGACTACCTATCGTCTTACCCTTGTGGGTTAACTCACCACTAGGGTAATGACTACACACCTTTACCGCGTGGCTATGCAACTTGAACTTTTATGAACTTTGAACTTTGACTTGAACCTTTATGAACATGCAACCTTGACTTGGACTACCACGACAGTATATACACTTTTCCTAGCGATTGCTTATCCGCCTACTCTTTTTAGGAAACTTTGTACTTATGTATATTTATATACTTGTCAAACTTTTATCGGAACCTTTTGGTCAACTTATAAACTGTAACTCACTCACTATGTCTTCCTAGTTGACACTTTATCTCATGTTTCAGGAAACTAAGCGTAAATCATGAAGTGCGTTGCCCAGGCGGGTCAAGCTAGTTATGTGAAGAGTAATTCGGGAAAAGACCTTTGATACTTGGGGAATTTTTATTAAAATACTTTATTATGTATTTGTCGTACTAAACTTACGAATCTTGGTTGAATCTTTTGAACTTTAGTACTTATTCATTTTAATCTAAATGACTGGAACCGTTGACTTTTGGTATAACTCGTGAAATGAATCTTTGCTCTTCACATTCCGTGTTTCCGCTTTAGCGGGGTGTGACAGCAAAATGACTGGAACCGTTGACTTTTGGTATAACTCGTGAAATGAATCTTTGCTCTTCACATTCCGTGTTTCCACTTTAGCGGGGTGTGACAGACTTGGTATCAGAGCATTTTCATCCGGTAGAAATCTTCCTCTTTACTCATAATATTATTATACCCAATTGCATGTATGATCTAAGCTCAAAAATCAAGTTTTGATGAAGTTTTATTACCATTTTTATACAAAAACGGGATTTTCTTAAAAGATGCTTAAATCTTTGTTTTTGTGGTTGAAAGTTACATATAAACTAATTTAATGATGATTAATAAGGTTTATACCGACTGCATGTCAAGATCTATCACTTACATAAACGATTTTGCAAGAAAAACTCAAAAAGGGGAAGAACAGCAGGGCAGGTGCGCAACACCTATGCCTATGTGCTTAGCACCGACCTGCTGTCCTTCCCGAAAATGTCGTTTTGGCCGTTTAAAACTTCGTTACGCATTCTGACTTTTGAGACTTGACATTTGGGACTGAGTTTTGTAAAAATGAGCATATTGGTGACTTGTATTGGACTTAATTGACTAAGATAAACATGTTTGAAAACGTTACGTATATATATGTGTTTTGTAAGCGGGAAAGTGGTTGATATTTTTGGACATAGAATTTGGGCGCGGAAGCGCTGCCCAAATTTTGTTAGAAAATATAAAACACTTGGGCAAACAAAACAAGTTCAACATAATAACAATAACATCAACTTTGGACTTTTTGACTAAAACAAAACGACAACCGTTTCGGACTATAGTGGACAAAATGGACCTTGACACTTAAAGTTAGACTAAAAACTTACTTATATTACATTCTGTAACATAAATTTCATTTATGATATATTAGGTATAATAACTTAATATAATAATAACAATTGAACAAATCTTGGTATCCTTAGGCGTTCGGTGATTCCCGGCTCTCATTTCCGACCATTTTTCCAAGTTCTTATCTTCGCAACCCGTGAGTTACACCCCTCCTTACTCTTACATTTTTAAGTACTCTTTTTGGGGGAAACATGAGATCAAATTATTTTTGAACTATATCTTTTGTGTGCAACTGCTTATTGAACTATTTTGACTTTTAGAACTTATTGAACTATTTTGACTTTGGAACTTATTGAACTATTTTGACTTTTAGAACTTATTGAACTATTTTGACTTTGGAACTTATTGAACTATTTTGACTTTGGAACTTATTGAACTATTTTGACTTTTACGAACTTATTAAACTTTTGCGAACCTTTGGAAACTTATACAAATTTATGTAACTATTATGAACTTTTGGAAACTAAATGAAACTTTTTAATTTAGTTAGCTACTTACACGCATATGCCTACGTACGGTCTTACACATGTGGATTGAACCCACCGCTGAGGTAATTGACTGCTTACGGTCTTACACATGTGGATTGAACCCACCGCTGAGGTAATTGACTACCTACTGTCTTACAAATGTGGATTGAACCCACCGCTGAGGTAATTGACTACCTACTGTCTTACACATGTGGATTGAACCCACCGCTGAGGTAATTGACTGCTTACGGTCTTACACATGTGGATTGAACCCACCGCTGAGGTAATTGACTACCTAAGGTCTTACAAATGTGGATTGAACCCACCTCTGAGGTAAATGACTACCTATCGTCTTACCCTTGTGGGTTAACTCACCACTGGGGTAATGACTACACACCTTTACCGCGTGGCTATGCAACGTGAACTTTTATGAACTTTGAACTTTGACTTGAACCTTTATGAACATGTAACCTTGACTTGGACTACCACGACAGTATATACACTTTTCCTAGCGATTGCTTATCCGCCTACTCTTTTTAGGAAACTTTGTACTTATGTATATTTATATACTTGTCAAACTTTTATCGGAACCTTTTGGTCAACTTATAAACTGTAACTCACTCACTACGTCTTCGTAGTTGACACTTTATCTCATGTTTCAGGAAACTAAGCGTAAATCATGAAGTGCGTTGCCCAGGCGGGTCAAGCTAGTTATGTGAAGAGTAATTCGGGAAAAGACCTTTGATACTTGGGGAATTTTTATTAAAATACTTTATTATGTATTTGTCGTACTAAACTTACGAATCTTGGTTGTATCTTTTGAACTTTAGTACTTATCCATTTTAATCTAAATGACTGGAACCGTTGACTTTTGGTATAACTCGTGAAATGAATCTTTGCTCTTCACATTCCGTGTTTCCGCTTTAGCGGGGTGTGACAGACTTGGTATCTGTCACACCCCGCTAAAGCGGAATACATGATGTGAAGAGCAATAGCATTCGATAGCGAGATATAGATAAACGCCAAGTTATATTAAATAAAAGTTACATCAAAGTTTTACATAGTAGTTGCAAATGTAGATTACATATCCGAATCAAAATGGGGTGTTCAACCAAACCACCCAAACCCATCCCGTTCTTGAAGTCATTCGCCCCAAAAGCATAAGTCATCAGCTAGCTTACTCGTTACCTGAAAATACAAGTCAAGTGTTAACTACGGGAGACGTAGTTAGTGAGCTACAAGTTTTAGTAAAGCATAAGTTTTCAAGTTGTAATCGCATAACCATGCATAGAGTATCACATCCAAAAATAGTTATCACATAATAATGTATAGGGTATAGCATTTGTGTTTATAGGCATTGACCACATAGCGCGACTAAGTGACAATCCTAAGTTTTGCCCAATGATCGTTCGTTGCTAAGCCTTATGCCTACCCACTAGAACTATGCACCATCTGTTGTTATCGTTGTGGTGAGGGTCATTCTACCCTAATAGCGCTATCCATAAATTCTATCGGTCCTCTCCCAGAGATTAATAGCAACTAGTTATGTAGGAGTGTATGGGATTTTTATGGTGTCTCACGTCCATGTTGTACAATGTCCGCAACATGACGATCGACGTTTAGTCATTGGCAATTTAGTTTTTGTATCCTCAGCATTGTTGGCAAAATCATCAACAATGCCGACAAAAATATAGTTTCGAAATAGTATTCAAGTAATAAATCGTATCGTAATAGTTTTCAAGTGTCAAATCGTTTCGTAATAGTATTCTAGCACCAATTCGTTTCGTTAAGCGTTCAAAGTTTGTTTCGGCTTAAAAGTAGTGTTTAAGCCTAAGACTCGCATTTCACCCCAAAAAGTATTAAAAGCGTTTAAAGAGTAGGGGTTTTGTAACTCACTGTTTGCGAAGATAATCGTAAGCGGGAACGGTCGGAACGCGTGTCGGGAGTCACCGAAAGCCTAATAATACCAAGTTTTGTTCAAGTGTTATTACGTTATTGTATAATATAATAGATAGTTTTTAGTTAAACTTTAAGTGTCAAGGTCCAATTTGTCCAAAAATCGTCCGAAACGGTTATCGTTTTGTTTTAGTCCAAAAGTCCAAAATTAGCGTTTTTATTAATATGATATGTATAATTAGGTCGCTGAAGTGGTTTGGAATTTCTAATGAAATTTGGGCAGCGCTTCCGCGCCCAAATTTCACTTCCAAAAATTCCAAAGTCACTTTCCCGCTCACCATTCACATATATCACATAATCATATTTAAACATGTTCTTTTTATCTTATTAAGTCCATTACAAGTCACCAATGTTATTGTTTTATCCAAACTCAGTCATATATATTAAGTCTTAAAAGTCAGAATGTGTAACCAAGTTTCAAACGGCCAAAACGACGATTTTCGGGAAGGACAGCAGGCCGGTGCTAAGCACCTAGGCATAGGTGCTGCGCACCTACCCTGCTGTTCTTCCCCTTTTTGAGTTTTTCTTGCAAAATCGTTTATGTGAGTGATAGATCTTGACATGCAATCGGTATAAACCTTATTAATCATCATTATATAAGTTTATAAGTAACTTTTAAAGATAAATTTGAAGATCTAAGCATCATTAATTAAAAACCCGTTTTTGTATAAAAATGGTTATAAAAGTTCATCAAAACTTGTTTTTATAGCTTAGATCATACATGCAAAGAGTTATATTAGTAATATAAGTAAAAAGGAAGAGTTTCTACCGAATGAAAGTGTTTAGGTGATGATCTATGCGGATTTAGAGCTCCAAAAGTGTAGAAAACGTGTTGTAATCGATATAGCTTTAATCCCCTTGCTTCCTTTTGATGATAAACGTTTTTAGATGGTGTTTATGTGGTGTTTTCTCTGTGTTTTGTTGCTGGAAATGAAGAATGGTGAGAGGGTTTTTGGAGAGAATTTGTTATGTGTGTGTAAAGAGTGTGTGTTTGTGTTTTTTAATAAATGAAAATGAAAAGAAAATAGGTAGAGTAAGGAAAGAGGTGTTTGGTTCTGCCAAGGTTGCAGTAATTGAGTGAAAAGGGTCGGTTTTGATTGGGTGTTGGATTACAAAAACGAGATAAGGACTAAAAATGAAAAAAATTTGAAATCTGGCAAGAGGTGCTGCGCACCGTGCATTTTATCAGATTTTATCTGATTTTTGTTTTTACGTTTTTGCTTCGTTGGACCTTTTTGTTAACCGAAAGGATGACTTTGTGTCTTGAAACCCTCTTCAAATGTGGTGTTTTCTAGCTTCAAACTTCTGGAAATGAGTTTTGTTTAGAGAGAAAATGAGAGGAGTTTGAGAAATTGAAAGAGAAATGTGATGGGAAAATGAGAGGGAAGTGAGTTAGTAGGTGTATTGTGATGTTAGAGAGTGTTGGATGGTCTTGGAATGACCCCAAAATATGACATCTCTGCTCTTATTCAGCCTCTTACACGATTGGAATAAGTGCCCAACCACAATACATGCAAAAATGACTCACACAAAAAGACAAAAAAAATTGTCCAGTAGGTCGGTGCTGCGCACCGGACCCAAAATCCAGACTTTTCAGTTTCGTTGTTCGCGATCGTTAAGGAGTTTTGTTCGTCGAAAGTTCCCGATTCTTTTTGCGTTGAACTTAGGAAAGTTCACACTTTGATTTACTTTACATTAGGTTCATTTAATTTTATATTTTCACTTTCGATTTCGAGATTCGCACGATTTCGGTAAAGGAGTAAACAAGAGCAAAAGTGCGATAACTCGCGGATAAAGAATTCGATAACCGACAAATTCGGCATAAACCTTCTAACTTATAATTATGAGGATACTAACTAATTGGCACTTAGATAAAATAAAATTATCACGTCTCGAGGGACGAATCAGCAAATACAGAAAACCCGATACTCAATAACAGTAAATCGTGAGCAAAACAAAGCGAAATACAAGGGTCGAAATCAATTGAGAATAAAATATAAATAATGACGATAACATAAGTACTTCAAATTGACGGGACGTCACAGCCTCCCCCAGTTAAAAAGAATTTCGTCCTCGAAATAACTATTGAGCATAAGAAAAAGAGACGGGGATATTTCCGCTGCATTTCTCGAAGCGAAACACACCCTACCATGGAGAAACTTTTAATAACACCACGTTGCCGACCTTGAATTCCAAAGGTTTCTGACGCAAATCCGCGTAATTCTCCTGACGATCTCTTGCGGCTAACAGACGATCCTTAATTCTAAAGATCTTATCGGTAGTCTCTTGGATCAACTCGGGACCCGTAAACTGGCTATAATCCATATTAGCCTATCAAGGTGGAGACCTATACTTACGATAGTAGGAGGCCTCAAACGGCGCGCAACAACGTTGGGGTGGTAACTATTGTGGTATGAAAACTTGACTAGCAGAAAATGCCGATTCCAGCTTCCGCCAAAGTCTAAAACACGCGCGCGTCTTGATTAAAAATGACAGACAATCTCGTCAATATGCAATCTAGAAGGTTTCTCTATTCGGTAATCTTCTCGAATAGGCAGAAAATGTGCTGACTGAATCAGCCGATCTACGATAATCCAAATGATATAATCCTCGGTGAGGGCCTCCTGATCTAACAACAGTCTCTCCAGCGATAAAGGTATGCAGATATTCTTCTCGAATCATATAACCTCTGCACGGTGCGTCGACAACCAACCCATGTTCATAATAACATCGAATCTACCTAAGGCGATTGGAATCAAGTCGATAGGAAAAGAATGGTCATCGGAACTAACACAATTTGTAGAACGTACTTCGGTAGCAGGTAAAACTCACTTACGGCTCACTCTATTTCGAAGGAAGATGCTAAGGGTAAAAACGTGCAAAGAATCATAGTCCTAAACGCATCAGGTTTGAAATTCTTCGAATGATGGACTAAAATCTGGAATAGGTAGAATTGAGAATTATTGACTCAGAAACGGTTAACAATAGCAGTTACGTTCCGTTCACGCATAATTTGTTTTGAACTAGGCGTAGTTGATCAAGTTACGCGTAGTTGGAAGCGAATCATGCAATTGCAGAATTCTCCCACTAAAGTTTAAAAGTTAGTGAAAAGATTTTTGAAGAGTCTTTATTACAGTTTGGTTTGGTATCAATGATTACTAAGTCGAATCGATATGATAGATTAAGATCTGGAGTCGAACCTCTCAGAAACGCACTAGTAAGACAATCTCGTCTCGCCGACTTCCTTACAGATGGAGCTTCTTCGGTGTCAACGCAAAAAGGGCGTAAAAATAAAAATAACATAAGAGAAAAGAGAAGTTCACAATATAAGGAATTTAAAGCCAAACGTTAGAATCAAGCAGAATATATGCAGGTTGACTTTAGATAAGAAAGAATTCGTCGTATTAGCTCTCCCGTTCGGATTCGCGGTATTCGCTCTCGCGTTAGCCGTAGCACGTCTCGCAGAACTTCGTGTCGCAACTCTCCTCTTAGGCGACGTCGTCGTAAAATATAAGGAAAGAAAACTCGATCAACAAATGTGTGCGACACGAAAACAAGGCCAAATGCCAAAACACAACGCGAAATTAAACACGTATGAAAATAGTGCACACATTGCAATCAGAGAAAATCGATTTAAAAAGCCTATGGTCATAGTCCAAGTGATTTACTCAATTAAAATCACTCGGTTCGCTATAACCTTTGGCTCTGATACCAACGTTAAGCGTTCAAAGTTTGTTTCAGCTGAAAAGTAGTGTTTAAGCCTAAGACTCGCATTTCACCCCAAAAAGTATTAAAAGCGTTTAAAGAGTAGGGGTTTTGTAACTCACTGTTTGAGAAGATAATCGTAAGCGGGAACGGTCGGAACACGTGTCGGGAATCACCGAAAGCCTAATAATACCAAGTTTTGTTCAAGTGTTATTACGTTATTGTAATAATATAATAGATAGTTTTTAGTTAAACTTTAAGTGTCAAGGTCCAATTTGTCCAAAAATCGTCCGAAACGGTTATCGTTTTGTTTTAGTCCAAAATTAGCGTTTTTATTAATATGATATGTATAATTAGGTCGCTGAAGTGGTTTGGAATTTCTAATGAAATTTGGGCAGCGCTTCCGGGCCCAAATTTCACTTCCAAAAATTCCAAAGTCACTTTCCCGCTCACCATTCACATATATCACATAATCATATTTAAACATGTTCTTTTTATCTTATTAAGTCCATTACAAGTCACCAATGTTATTGTTTTATCCAAACTCAGTCATATATATTAAGTCTTAAAAGTCAGAATGTGTAACCAAGTTTCAAACGACCAAAACGACGATTTTCGGGAAGGACAGCAGGCCGGTGCTAAGCACCTAGGCATAGGTGTTGCGCACCTACCCTGCTGTTCTTCCCCTTTTTGAGTTTTCTTGCAAAATCGTTTATGTGAGTGATAGATCTTGACATGCAATCGGTATAAACCTTATTAATCATCATTATATAAGTTTATAAGTAACTTTTAACCATAAATTTGAAGATCTAAGCATCATTAATTAAAAACCCGTTTTTGTATAAAAATGGTTATAAAAGTTTATCAAAACTTCTTTTTATAGCTTAGATCATACACGCAAAGAGTTATATTAGTAATATAAGTAAAAAGGAAGAGTTTCTATCGAATGAAAGTGTTTAGGTGATGATCTAGGCGGATTTAGAGCTCCAAAAGTGTAGAAAACGTGTTGTAATCGATATAGCTTTAATCCCCTTGCTTCCTTTTGATGATAAACGTTTTTAGATGGTGTTTATGTGGTGTTTTCTCTGTGTTTTGTTGCTGGAAATGAAGAATGGTGAGAGGGTTTTTGGAGAGAATTTGTTATGTGTGTGTAAAGAGTGTGTGTTTGTGTTTTTTTTAATAAATGAAAATGAAAAGAAAATAGGTAGAGTAAGGAAAGAGGTGTTTGGTTCTGCCAAGGTTGCAGTAATTGAGTGAAAAGGGTCGGTTTTGATTGGGTGCTGGATTACAAAAACGAGATAAGGACTAAAAATGAAAAATTTTTGAAATCTGGCACTAGGTGCTGCGCACCGTGCATTTTATCAGATTTTATCTGATTTTTGTTTTTACGTTTTTGCTTCGTTGGACCTTTTTGTTAACCGAAAGTTCTTAGTTATGATACGTTGTGAACTTAGGAAAGTTCATTAGGTGTTTTCTTGGTATTAGGACTTATATAATTTGATTCCGAAGTTGTTTTATGATTCCGATCCCGATCCGCGCTTAAAGGCTTAAAATAGAGTAACTTCCGTTTAAGAGTTTTGCGTGAGTTACAACGAGCTTAGCTTAAGAGTTATGTCTACGTAACCTCATAGCACATAAAATTAGTTATATCGGGCATCAAATAAACACTTCGAAGTTATAAGTTAGCGTTTTCGACCTTAGTTTAGACGGTTGTCACATTCTCCCCACGTTGAAAGAATTTCGTCCCGAAATTTTAACTCGTGGTATTCGTTGTGGGAGAAGTGAAGAGATGAGGATACTTAAGCATCATCTGATCCTCTCGTTCCCAGGTATATTCGGGGCCTCGCTTTGCGTTCCATCGTACCCTTACTATCGGGATTTTACTGTGCCTTAGTTTCTTAGTTTCGCGATCTATGATTTCAATCGGCTCCTCGACAAATTGAAGCTTCTCGTCTAGCTGTACTTCTTCTAAAGGCGTGATAAGTGTTTCGTCCGATAGGCACTTTTTCAATCTCGAAACATGAAAAGTGTTATGCATGTTACCAAGCTCTTGCGGTAGTTCTAAACGATATGCCACGGGACCTATCCTTTCGAATATCTCAAATGGTCCCACATATCTCGGGCTAAGTTTTCCTCGCTTTCCGCGGCGTATTGGACCTTTCCAAGGTGACACCTTTAGAAGTACTTTGTCGCCGACTTGAAATTCTAGATCTTTCCTGCGCATATCAGCGTAGCTCTTTTGACGACTTCTCGCAGTCTTAAGTCTTTCCTTAATCGTGGTGATCTTATCAATCGTTTCTTGCACTACGTCCATGCTAATTAGTTGTCGATCTCCCGGTTCCAACCAACACAGTGGAGATCTGCATTTCCTTCCGTAGAGAGCTTCAAAAGGCGCACATTTGATGCTAGCATGGTAGCTGTTATTGTAAGAGAACTCTATCAGTGGTAAGTGGTTATCCCAATTCCTCCGAAGTCGATAACGCATGCTCTCAGCATGTCCTCCAGTGTTTGTATGGAGCGCTCGCTTTGACCATCGGTCTGTAGATGATAAGCCGTGCTTAAGTCCAATCGTGTGCCAAACGACTCTTGGAATGCTTTCCAAACTCTGGAAGTGAAGCGAGTATCTCTATCCGAGATGATTGACGTGGGTATTCCGTGACGTGTCACTACCTCGTTGATGTATATTTGGACAAGTTTTTCTACGTTAAAACTTTCCTTAATCGGAATGAAGTGTGCTGACTTCGTTAGTCGGTCTACTATAACCCAGATCATGTCGTTACCCTTTGATGTTCGAGGTAACTTTGTGACGAAGTCCATTGTGATTTGTTCCCATTTCCACTCGGGAATCTCGGGTTGCTGTAGTAATCCAGATGGTTTTTGATACTCGGCCTTTACTTTCGCGCAAGTGAGGCATTTCTCTACGTATAAAGCAACGTCTCTTTTCATTCCAGGCCACCAATAATGTTCCTTGAGGTCCTTATACATTTTTCTTGACCCTGGATGAATGGAATATCGCGTTTGGTGTGCTTCATCCATAATGGTCTTCCTTAATTCGTTAGTCGTAGGAATCCAGGCTCGATCCTTAAAATAATAGACATCGTCGCTCTTCCTTACAAAATCCTTGTCGTGGTTGTGCAAAGTTTCGACCTTTATGTTATCTGCTTTCAAAGCCTCATGCTGGGAATTTGCTATACGCGTTCTCAAATCGGGTCTAAGGTAAATTCCTAATGCACGTACTCGAGTCGTCTGTTGCCTCTCCTTCCTACTCAGGGCATCTGCTACGACGTTCGCTTTGCCAGGGTGATACTTAATATCGCAGTCGTAGTCGCTAAGGAGTTCCAACCATCTCCTTTGCCTCATATTGAGTAGCTTCTGATCTAGTATATGTTGCAGACTCCTATGGTCCGTGAATACCGTGCATTTGGTTCCGTAGAGGTAGTGTCTCCAGATTTTTAGGGCAAAAACTATCGCTCCTAGTTCTAAGTCGTGAGTGGCGTAATTGACCTCGTGTTTCTTAAGTTGTCGCGATGCGTAAGTTATGACCTTGTTTCGTTGCATCAATACACAACCTAATCCTAGGTTAGATGCGTCACAATAGACTACGAAGTCTTCGTTTCCCTCAGGTAGAGTTAAGATTGGGGCGTTGCACAGTTTCGTTTTCAGGATATTGAAGGCTTGTTCTTGAGCATCTCGCCAGTTGAACTTCTCGTTCTTTTGGGTTAACCTTGTTAGGGGTTTAGCTATCTTAGAGAAATCCTGGATGAATCGCCGATAATACCCAGCCAATCCTAAAAATTGGCGGATTTCTGTCGGACTTTTGAGAGCTTCCCAATTCTTTATTGCCTCGATTTTTGATGGGTCAACGTGGATTCCAGATCCATTGACTACGTGACCGAGAAATTTGACTTCACGCAGCCAGAATTCGCACTTAGAAAACTTTGCGTAGAGCTGTTGTTCCTTGAGCAATTCCAATAATAGTTTTAAGTGCTCTGCGTGATCCTCTTTGGTACGCGAGTAGATTAAGATGTCGTCGATGAATACAATAACGAACTTGTCTAGATACGGTCGGCATACCCTATTCATCAAATCCATGAATACTGCCGGTGCATTTGTGAGCCCAAATGGCATTACCGGGAACTCGTAGTGTCCGTATCTAGTGCGGAATGCGGTTTTTGGTATATCATCTTCAGAAACCAACCCTTGATGATAACCAGACCTTAAGTCAATCTTTGAAAAGTAGGTTGCGCCTTGAAGTTGATCGAAAAGGTCGTCGATTCGTGGAAGAGGATATCGGTTCTTGACGGTTAGTTTATTCAACTCTCGGTAGTCGATACACATGCGAAACGATCCATCCTTCTTCTTTACGAATAGAATCGGCGCGCCCCATGGTGATGAGCTTGGTCGGATAAATCCTTTATCCAATAACTCTTGAACTTGGTTGGATAATTCCTGCATCTCAGTCGGAGCTAGTCGATATGGCGTCCTTGCCACTGGTGCCGCTCCAGGAATTACCTCGATTCTAAACTCAACTTGCCTCTGAGGTGGTAGTCCAGGTAGTTCTTCGGGAAATACTTCCGGATAGTCTCTAACTATCGGTACATCCTTAAGGTCTGCTGCTTTTGCCTGTTTGTCCTTTATGTTCACTAACAATGCAAAGCAGCCCTTACTTAAGTACTTGCGCATCTTCATCACCGATATTAGCTTCGAAGTTTGGCCCGGCCTATCTCCTTGTACTATCAATTCCCTTCTGTCTCCTAATGGCATTCGTATCGTTTTATCTAAACAGAATATCCTCGCGTCTCGGATGGTCAACCAGTCCATTCCTATTACTACGTCAAAGCTCTTAAGTTCGATGGGAATCAGATCTATTTCGAAAGTGTGGTCAGCTAGGGTTATTGTGCAACTCCTAATTACGTCACTAGCTTGGTATTCCTGACCATTTGCGTATTCTACCGTAAATTTTTCACTTAAAGGTTCTGTTTCTAGTGCAATCAAGGGCCTAAACTCTAGGGACACAAAACCTTTGTCCGCGCCTAAATCAAACAGTACTGAGGCATAATAGTTGTTAAGGAGAAACGTACCTGCAATCACCCGGGGGTCGTTTCTTGCCTCTTCGGCACCAATCGCGAAGGCTCTTCCACGGCCTTGTCCCCCATCGTTTTCCCTCTAATTATTCTGGTTTTGGTTCTGCGGAGGGTTTTGATTGCGGTTCTGGTTTGGGTTTTGGGCAGGGTTTAGCCTAGGACAAGCATTTCGGTAGTGATCCCTACTACCGCACTCATAACATTCTCCCTGGCGAGGCCTATCGTTCTGTTTTCCAAGTCTGTCACACCCCGCTAAAGCGGAAACACGGAATGTGAAGAGCAAAGATTCATTTCACGAGTTATACCAAAAGTCAACGGTTCCAGTCATTTAGATTAAAATGGATAAGTACTAAAGTTCAAAAGATACAACCAAGATTCGTATGTTTAGTACGACAAATACATAATAAAGTATTTTAATAAAAATTCCCCAAGTATCAAAGGTCTTTTCCCGAATTACTCTTCACATAACTAGCTTGACCCGCCTGGGCAACGCACTTCATGATTTACGCTTAGTTTCCTGAAACATGAGATAAAGTGTCAACTACGAAGACGTAGTGAGTGAGTTACAGTTTATAAGTTGACCAAAAGGTTCCGATAAAAGTTTGACAAGTATATAAATATACATAAGTACAAAGTTTCCTAAAAAGAGTAGGCGGATAAGCAATCGCTAGGAAAAGTGTATATACTGTCGTGGTAGTCCAAGTCAAGGTTGCATGTTCATAAAGGTTCAAGTCAAAGTTCAAAGTTCATAAAAGTTCAAGTCGCATAGCCACGCGGTAAAGGTGTGTAGTCATTACCCCAGTGGTGAGTTAACCCACAAGGGTAAGACGATAGGTAGTCATTTACCTCAGAGGTGGGTTCAATCCACATGTGTAAGACCTTAGGTAGTCAATTACCTCAGCGGTGGGTTCAATCCACATGTGTAAGACCGTAAGCAGTCAATTACCTCAGCGGTGGGTTCAATCCACATGTGTAAGACAGTAGGTAGTCAATTACCTCAGCGGTGGGTTCAATCCACATGTGTAAGACAGTAGGTAGTCAATTACCTCAGCGGTGGGTTCAATCCACATGTGTAAGACCGTAAGCAGTCAATTACCTCAGCGGTGGGTTCAATCCACATGTGTAAGACCGTAAGTAGGCATATGCGTGTAAGTAGCTAACTAAATTAAAAAGTTTCATTTAGTTTCCAAAAGTTCATAATAGTTGCATAAATTTGTAAGAGTTCCCAAAGGTTCGCAAAAGTTTAATAAGTTCGTAAAAGTCAAAATAGTTCAATAAGTTCCAAAGTCAAAATAGTTCAATAAGTTCCAAAGTCAAAATAGTTCAATAAGTTCTAAAAGTCAAAATAGTTCAATAAGTTCCAAAGTCAAAATAGTTCAATAAGTTCTAAAAGTCAAAATAGTTCAATAAGCAGTTGCACACAAAAGATAAGAACTTGGAAAAATGGTCGGAAATGAGAGCCGGGAATCACCAAACGCCTAAGGATACCAAGATTTGTTCAATTGTTATTATTATATTAAGTTATTATACCTAATATATCATAAATGAAATTTATGTTACATAATGTAATATAAGTAAGCTTTTAGTCTAACTTTAAGTGTCAAGGTCCATTTTGTCCAATATAGTCCGAAACGGTTGTCGTTTTGTTTTAGTCAAAAAGTCCAAAGTTGATGTTATTGTTATTATGTTGAATATGTTTTGTTTGCCCAAGTGTTTTATATTTTCTAACAAAATTTGGGCAGCGCTTCCGCGCCCAAATTCTATGTCCAAAAATATCAACCACTTTCCCGCTTACAAAGCACATATATATACGTAACGTTTTCAAACATGTTTATCTTAGTCAATTAAGTCCAATACAAGTCACCAATATGCTCATTTTTACAAAACTCAGTCCCAAATGTCAAGTCTCAAAAGTCAGAATGCGTAACCAAGTTTTAAACGGCCAAAACGACATTTTCGGGAAGGACAGCAGGCCGGTGCTAAGCACCTAGGCATAGGTGCTGCGCACCTGCCCTGCTGTTCTTCCCCTTTTTGAGTTTTTCTTGCAAAATCGTTTATGTAAGTGATAGATCTTGACATGCAATCGGTATAAACCTTATTAATCATCATTAAATTAGTTTATATGTAACTTTCAACCACAAAAACAAAGATTTAAGCATCTTTTCAGAAAATCCCGTTTTTGTATAAAAATGGTAATAAAACTTCATCAAAACTTGATTTTTGAGCTTAGATCATACATGCAATTGGTTATAATAATATTATGAGTAAAGAGGAAGATTTCTACCGGATGAAAATGCTTAGATGATGCCTTAGGAGTGTTTTGAGCTCCAAAAATGGTGAAATAAGCTTTTAACCGAAATCTTTTGCTTCCTATAGCTTCCTCTTGATGTTTGAATGGTTTTTAGTGGTGTGAAATGTAATTTTTGTGGCTTTAAATCTCTGAAAATGTGATGCTCTTGAGGTGAGTTTGAGAGAAAATGGAGAGAAAACTTAGTGTGTGTGTGTGTTTTATGTTTATGTAAATGAAAAAGAGAAAATGAAAAGAAAGGAAATGATGGAAAGGATAAAAGGGGGATAAAGTTCTGCCAACAACTCAGTAACCATGTGCAAAAAAATCGTTTTTGAATGGTATAAAGTTTGTGCAAATCGAGATAAGGACTAAAAATGTAAAGTTTTTGAATTTTGGCAACCGGTGCTGCGCACCGGGCCAAATTTTAATTTTAATTTTTATTTTTTGTTGGACCTTTTTGTTAACCCAAAGTTCTTAGTTATGATCTGTTATGAACTTAGGAAAGTTCATTAGGTGTTTTCTTGGTATTAGGACTTATATAATTGATTCCGGGTGTGATTCCGACACTGCCGCGTTTCCGGTTATTGATCAGTTAAAGGTAACGGTAGACAATAAGAGAGACATAGAGTATAAATTGCACCTAGAATTTGACGGTTGTCACATTCTCCTCGGGTTGAAAGAAATTTCGTCCCGAAATTTAGTTCGTACCATCATGGAGGAATGTTCTGGAACCGAAGTGGATATTTCTGACGGATTTGGTCCTCACGTTCCCATGTGAGATCGTGACCATGTCGAGAATCTCCACCGAAGCTCGATGATGGATGAAAGAATTGCCTGGGTTGTTTGACCTCTCGGTCAACAACCTTAAGCGGTTCATCAAACGAGTTGAGTTTGGCATCGATTTTCGACCTTGTCGAGGGGGGGTGACGATGGTCTCATCAGATAGATGTTCTCCGAGAGTGAGACAGGGAATTATATATGAACGTTTGAAGGAATCTGGTGGAGCTGAAGGCGATGAGCAGTCGGACTAATACGTCCTAGGACTTAGTTTGGACTGGCGTACCTAAGGCTCAGTTTGCCGCGTCTCCAGAAGCAGGCTATCCCTTTCCCATGGCGATACCTTGGGAGGTACTCTATCGCCATCTTGGGACTCGGGGGGTTTTCTTCTGGTTGGTTACGTAGCTTTTCTGCCGGGTACAGGATGCTTTCAGTCTTCCACGGATGAAGGGAGGCGTCGGACCTTGCAAGTCGTCAATCGTTAGCTTCTAGCCAACAGAGCGGTGACCGACACTTGCGTCCACATAGGTATTGAGGGATTCACTCTTAGTGCTGGCATGAAAGGCATCTTCCGATAAGCAAATGTACCGAACGGGCAAGTAAACGTTGTTTTCTCTTGGTCCTCAAGATCAATTGGAATTTGAAAATAACCCGAGAAACCGTCGAGAAACTTTGAAACTTAATCATTTGGACTCAAACTTAAACCCAACGTTTGGACTCCGGGTTAACCATGCCCAAAGGCTTTGTAAAGGTCCAGTAAATCATTTGTTGTCCCACTATAACTAACACAAAACACAAACACATACAACACATACAAACACCCTTTATTTGCTCTCTCTCTCTCTCTCTCTTTACATAACTCTCTCAAGAACACACACACATACACTCTTCATTTACAGAGATTTCTACATCAAAAATACAGAAAAATAACCACATAAAAACACCACAAATCGTTCATCAATCAAGGAGGAAGAAAAGAGTTTGCATCTTTTGAGTTAAAAATCGGTTTCTAAGCATTTTTGGGTCAAAATCACCAAGGAATCACTTCAACCACCTTCAAATCACTTTCTACTCGGTATAAATCTTTTGAATCCTCTGTCTTTTTAATATATACTTGTTGCATGTTCAATCCAACAACTAAAAATGAGTTTTTACAAAGATTTGTGACTAATTCTTGAACAAAAACAGGTTTTATGAAATGGATGATTAAATCCATGATCTTGTGGTTAAAAACACTAAAGAAACTATAACACATCAAGTATTTATATGAATCTATGAATGCATGTCGAAATCCACCACCAAAATATCATTTTTAGCATAAAAACGATTTTTGGCCATAAACCTGACAGGGAATGCGCCGCATTCCTCATGAATGTGGCGCATTCCTAGATCAGATGGCAGCAAAATTTTCAATTTTCGGTATAAGACGTGATCTCGAGCTTATTTCTTCAAACCGAGTCAAAGAACCTGTAAAGAGCTAAATTTACATGTAAAGGGACTAATTGAACAACTTTTCATCATCTTATGTTTGATATAAATATATGAATTATGTTTGGACTTAATGATTTTGGCGCGGAAGCGCTGCCCGATTTTCGGTAGACCAAAAACCAACACTTATAATAAAAATATTTCGTTATCTAACAAGGTTATAAACGTTGGTACTTATTAAATCTTGGTATTTCTATAGGATTTCCGTGATTCCGACCCATTTCGACCCGTTCCGACCGCTCTCTCTCTATTGTGCTATTCTTCGCAAACCGTGAGTTACAACCCCACTTTTATTTAATGTTTTTAAATAATTTTTGGGGGAAACATGAGATCTAAATGAACTTTGGAACTGTTATGAACTTTTGGAACTATTATGAAATCTTGGAACGTTTTATTACTATTGAACTCTTATTGAACGTTTTGTGGAACTTACATGCGAAAACAGTTTTATTTGCCCGTTTGGCATACAATAAACTAAATGGTTTGCCACCCTTTTTCGGCTAAATGGTTTACCACCCTTTTTCGGCTAAATGGTTTGCCACCCTTTTTCGGCTAAATGGTTTGCCACCCTTTCTCGGCTATATGGTTTGCCACCCTTATTCGGCTTAATGGCTTGCCCCCCTTTAATCGGCTTATTGGTTCAAAACTGTGATATTTTATTATTTTGCCACACTCGGCACTGTTTCAAATTTATTTATTGCCACACTCGGCACTCGTATGAACTTTGATTGATCGTATAACTAACGTGACTCTTGAGGGATATAACTAACCATAAGTGACTACAATCAGTTTTAAAAATAACATTAGTGCCAATTTTCGTAACACACTATTAGCTTTGTTAAGCCGTTTAGTAATTATGGGTATCGATACTTAGGAAATAACTGTTCCTTACTTAGGCGGCAGCTTAAGTACATATTACTCGATCAGAAATGACTCCCCGTCGATAGTGCGGGGTAAGGGGCCTCACGGTTGGTTAATCGGTTTAGTGTGAACACTTAACTTATTATGCCAAGTAGTCGTTATACATGATTTCAATCAATAGTTTACTTATCTTGCGCGTATATGGATATACGATTTCCGCAACTATCTTTTGAGCAAATTTTATGTATCGAACTACCCTTTTGAGCAACTTTTATGGATCGAAACTATTCTTTAAGTATTATTCTACTTATCAAAACTGTTAAGTATTGATATACTTAACTTAAACCTTTTTAGTCGAGGACTAGAAAACTGTAACTCACTCACTACTTTAATGTAGTTGACACTTTATCTCATGTTTTCAAGAAACCAAATGTAAGACACGAAGTGCACACTGTGGATGGGTCAGGCATGTCACGTGAAATCAAGAATTGGAAAAAGACCTATTTTATCATTTCGGGAGTTTTGTTAAACACTTAATTATGTACTTTTGTTATGCAACTCGTTAAATACTTGGTTATTTCATCTTGTAAACTCTAATTATCTATTTTAATGACTTGAAACCGTATGTTTTTAATTATAACTCGTGTAATGATATCTTTGCTCTTCACGCCTCGTGTTTCCGCTTTAGCGGGGTGTGACAGACTTGGTATCAGAGCACAGGTTATAGTGAAAAACGGTTTTAAGAATTTCTCAAAAATTTTGAAACCAAACTATAACCAAGGCTTTTTCAGAAAAAATCATTTCACGAGCTTTCGAACTTTAGTAGATTAATTCCGCAATTGCATGATTTGCTTTTAACTAGGCGTAACTTGATCAACTATGCCTAGTTCAAAATAAATTATGCGAGAACGGAAAGTAATTGCTATCGTTAAACGGTTTTCGAGTCGAAAAGTTCGCGGTCTTATCCATTCCCGATTCTCACGTGACTGACCCATACATGCACTGTCGTTTACATTTTTCCTTATTTTTCCCCTGTACTCACGTAACTCATTATGCTCAGATCCGACATGTCTCAATCGTCGCACTCACGATCTCAGTCTCACTCCCGGTCACAGTTGCACTCACATTCGCGAGCCGTTTACACGTCAAAAGTCTCGGAAGATTTCTCTGCACTAGAGACTCAGCACCACGAGACCACTGACCCGACCGAGGAGAGCTCGATGGCTTTCTCGAGCAGCTACGGTACCTCCGGCCCGAGGACCGTGCTACCAGCTGCACCACCGGTTCCCGTCACAGCACCACCTCAGCAGCGTGGACCCCGAGTCCGGATGACAGCACGTAAGCAGGTCGTCCTTCCTGTTCGTCTGCCTGATAGGATGATGGGACAGAGTCCCGACTCATCCAGACGCGCTCCTTCCGTGATGCCGTTCGTAGACCCGTACGCTGGAGCTTCGCGCACGCCAACGATGGATCGCTACCACTGGGAGCGTCAATTTCGGGAGCAGCAGACACAACGCCCTGACAGCGCCGGACCATCTACGCCGATGATGCTGCCTTCACTACCGTCGCCCCCACCAGCAGCGTTCCTTCAGCTTCATCGAGAACTTCGGGGACTCACCGAAGAGGCCCAACAGCAGTGTCTTCTTCTGTGTGAAGTCTGTGATGTTGCACACCGACTGTCTGAACAGTCAATCCGAGTCATCACGTCGGCTCAAGCCACCTCGAGGACGGTACAGCGTCTCGTCAGCGCTTGCCTGATCATGGGGACCCCTATTGCGGTCATCGTAGCGAATATGTTCCTTGATAGGCGTCGTTAGGCCTTTCATTTTCTGTACTGTATCGCAAGCTTAAGTCGTAATTTTCCATATGCACACGACTTGAAGCTAATTTGTATTTTATTTTATGTTGTATTGTACTAGTATCTGAACCTTTCACATTATGAACATTGTAACCGACTACTCTGATTATGGAATGAAATTCTACCTTCATTATCCTTACTTGTTTATTATGCTTGAATCCTTTTATCATTCCTTAATCGCTTATCGTGTGTGCGCTATCTACCTTTCCGACATACATTATTGTTGTATATCCCTATTGCATATTCTTATTCGTGCGTTCTAAACTAGTTTCCTTCTTTCCATTGTAGAATCATGCCTCCTAAGAGAAGCCGCGCTGACCTATTAGCCGAGCAGATTACCGTGCAGCTCAAAGCAGCACTCCCAAACATGATCGCCCAGATCATCGTTGGGGTCAACAACGAAATTTTTCAGGGATGATAACCCCAACGACAACTACCAGGACCAGGAGAACAACGATAACCATAACCTCCACCTCTTTCCAACCACAGTTAAACAATAGGAAGATGAAAACCTCGGAAACGTTAAACCCCTTCTCTTTCCAGCGACAGTCAAACCAGAAGAAGGCGAGAACTCCGGGAAAAATAACCTCTTCCTCCCTCCAGCACCCGTCGAGCGAAAGGAGAGTAAGAAACGGAAGGTTGATCATCAACCAATGAGGAACAAAAATAACAAGAAACCCACGACAGGACGCCGAGCTTACGTTGGGTCACAACCCAAGTGCGAAAAATGCAACTTCCACCATAATGGAAATTGCCCGGCGTGTCTAAAGTGCCAGAAAGTGGGACACTTCGCCAGGTACTGCTCGGAGAGAGCAAACAAACAAGTTAAGAAGCGGTTATGCCTCGAGTGTGGAAGCGACCAACACCTTCGTGGGACTTGTCCCATAGCGCATACGACAAAAACTTTTAGTACTCTCGCAATCACAGCCGAGGAAGCTCGGCAGGACCCGAACGCGGTTACGGGTACGTCTTCTATCAATGACCACTTTGCTTCCGTACTATTCGATTCAGGAGCTGAAAGAAGCTTTGTTTCCTTAGAATTTAGACCCCTCATTAACCTAGGATCTAAAGTTCTTAAGGATAGCCTTACTATCGAATATGCTAACGGCCAAAAGTTCGAAGCCAAGGATATAATCTTAGGATGTTCATTATGCCTATCTAACAAAATCTTCCCCATCGATCTAATTCCTATCGAGCTGGCAAGCTTTGACGTTATCGTTGGAATGGACTGGCTATCTCGTTTTCGAGCCGAGATCGTCTGTTTCGAGAAACTCATTCGTATCCCTCCTTCAGACAGTGAAACTCTCGTTGTTCAGGGAGACAAACATGGACGACAACTTCGCATCGTGTCTTCCATAAAAATGCGCAAGTACCTCGAGAAGGACTACGATGCATTCCTCGCTTATGTCGTCGAACGTGAACCTAAAGAACGAGTCCAGGACATTCCCATAGTCAAGGATCATCCAGAGGTCTTTCCTGAGGATTTTCCTGGGCTACAGCCGCAACGACAAGTGGACTTCCGAATAGATCTCGTTCCTGGCACAGCACCGGTTGCCAAGATCCCATATCGTCTAGCACCACCCGAAGTGCAAGACCTGTCAAAACAGCTGCAGCCTGCAGGGACTTCTAGATCATGGTCTTATTCGTCAAAGCTCGTTCCCCCCTGGAGAGCCCCAATCCTCTTTGTTAAAAATAAAGACGGATCCTTCCGTATGTGCATCGATTATCATGAACCTAACAAGCTGACCATCAAGAACCGATACCCACCCCCGAGGATCGACGACCTATTCGAACAGTTGCAGGATGCAACTTACTTCTCAAAGGTCGACCTCCGCCCAGGTTATCATCAGGTTCGTGTCAGTGAGACCGACGTTCCTAAAACCCCATTCCAAACTCGTTACGGTCATCACGGATTCCTTGTCATGCCATTTGGTCTAACCAAGACACCAGCAGTGTTCATGGACCTAATGAACAGACGTGTAGGCCATATCTAGACAAATTTGTGATCGTATTCATAGACGACATTCTTATATACTCGAGGAATAAGGAAGATCATGCGAAACATCTAAAGCTCATCTTAGAACTCCTCAGAGATCAAAGACTGTACGCCAAACTCTCGAAGTGTGAATTTTGGCTCCGGGAAGTACGTTTCCCTGGTCATGTAGTCAACCGAAAGGGAATTCGAACGCAAGTCCGACGGAATCCACTACTTCAAGGGCCGAGCATGGATTCCGAAATCCGAAGAACTTCGTAAACTCATCTTGGACGAGGGCCACCGATTCAGATATTCTATTCACCCGGGATCCGACAAGTTATATAAGGATCTACGGGAATACTATTGGTGGCCGGGCATGAAGAAGGACATTGCCTTGTATGTGGCTAAGTGCCTTACTTGCTCGAAGGTCAAGGCGGAATATCAGAAACCTTCTGGGCTACTTTAACAGCCGGAGATTCCCATGTGGAAGTGGGAGCAGATCTCCATGGATTTCATCACTAAACTGCCCCGTACGGCAAGGGGTAACGATACGATCTGGGTAATTATGGATCGATTGACTAAATCTGCACACTTTCTGCCGGTAAGAGAGAACCATTCAATGGAGAAGTTCGCGCAGATTTAAATTAACGAGATCGTTTCTCGTCATGGAACGCCTCTCTCCATTATCTCCGATAGGAATAGTCGATTCACGTCCCGATTTTGGAACGCGGGGGACGCGAGTAGACCTCAGCACTGCCTACCACCCTCAGACCGATGGTCAGAGTGAAAGGACGATCCAAACGCTTGAAGATATGCTGAGAGCGTGTGTAGTTGTCTTCGGAGGAAGTTGGGACGCTCACTTGCCCTTAGTCGAGTTTTCCTATAAAACCAGCTACCATGCCAGCATCAAGTGTGCCCCGTTCGAGGCCTTATACGGACGCAAGTGTCGGTCACCGCTTTGTTGGCTAGAAGCTGGCGATCGACAACTTACAAGGCTCGATATCGTCTAGGAAACCATCGACAAAATCACTACCATTCGGGAAAGACTGAAGACATCCCGTACCCGGCAGAAGAGCTATGATGACAACCGAAGGAAACCCCTAGAGTCCAAGTGGGTGATAGAGAACTCCTCAAGATATCGCCATGGGAAGGGGTGGTCCGTTTCGGGAAACGCAGCAAGCTAATCCCGAGGTACACCGGCCCGTTCGAGGTGATAGAGCGAATCGGCCCGGTGGCGTATCGGCTCCAACTTCCGCAGACTTTTTCTAACGTCCACAACGTCTTTCAGGTCTCGTACTTGAAAAAGTGCTTATCGGACGAGACCATTGTCATTCCACTGGACGAGGTCCAGATTGACAACAAACTCAACTCTATCGAAGAACCGCTTGAGGTTATGGATCGAGAGGTCAAACAACTCAAGCAGAGTCGTATCCCTATTGTCAAGGTTCGGTGGAATTCCCGACGAGGTCACGAGTTCACGTGGGAACGTGAAGACCAGATCCGTCAGAAGTATCCACATCTATTCAGAGATTCTTCCTCCCGATGAGGCAAACTAAATTTCGGGACGAAATTCTTTTCAACCCGGGGAGAATGTGACAACCGTCTTATTTCCGGTGAAAACCGCATTCAGGGCACAGTTCATCAATGCTTTTTGTTAAACTTTGAAACTTAATCATTTGGACTCAAACTTAAACCCACCGTTTGGACTTCGGTTTAACCATGCCCAAAGGCTTTGTAAAGGTCCAGTAAATCATTTGTTGTCCCACTATAACTAACACAAAACACAAACACATACAAACACCCTTTATTTGATCTCTCTCTCTCTCTCTTTACATAACTCTCTCAAGAACACACACACACTCTTCATTTACAGAGATTTCTACATCAAAAATACAGAAAAATAACCTCATAAAAACACCACAAATCGTTCATCAATCAAGAAGGAAGAAAAGAGTTTGAATCTTTTGAGTTAAAAATCGGTTTCTAAGCATTTTTGGGTCAAAATCACCAAGGAATCACTTCAACCACCTTCAAATCACTTTCTACTCGGTATAAATCTTTTGAATCCTCTGTCTTTTTAATATATACTTGTTGCATGTTCAATCCAACAACTAAAAATGAGTTTTTACAAAGATTTGTGACTAATTCTTGAACAAAAACGGGTTTTATGAAATGGATGATTAAATCTATGATTTTGTGGTTAAAAACACTAAAGAAACTATAAAACATCAAGTATTTATATGAATCTATGAATGCATGTCGAAATCCACCACCAAAATAGCATTTTTAGCATAAAAACGATTTTTGGCCATAAACCTGACAGAATGCGCCGCATTCCTAGATCAGATGGCAGCAAAATTTTCAATTTTCGGTATAAGACGTGATCTCGAGCTTATTTCTTCAAACCGAGTCAAATAACCTGTAAAGAGCTAAACTTACATGTAAAGGGACTAATTGAACAAGTTTTCATCATTTTATGTTTGGTATAAATATATGAATTATGATTATAAAAATTGTTAAGCGGGAAAGTGTTTTAAATTGGACTTAATGATTTTGGCGCGGAAGCGCTGCCCGATTTTTGGTAGACCAAAAACCAACACTTATAATAAAAATATTTCGTTATGTAACAAGGTTATAAACATTGGTACTTATTAAATCTTGGTATTTCTATAGGAGTTCCGTGATTCCGACCCATTTCGACCCGTTCGGACCGCTCTCTCTCTATTGTGCTATTCTTCGCAAACCGTGAGTTACAACCCCACTTTTATTTACTGTTTTTAAATAATTTTTGGGGGAAACATGAGATCTAAATGAACTTTGGAACTGTTATGAACTTTTGGAACTATTATGAACTCTTGGAACGTTTTATTACTATTGAACTCTTATTGAACGTTTTGTGGAACTTACATGCGAAAACAGTTTTATTTGCCCGTTTGGCATACAATAAACTAAATGGTTTGCCACCCTTTTTCGGCTAAATGGTTTGCCACCCTTTTTCGGCTAAATGGTTTGCCACCCTTTCTCGGCTAAATGGTTTGCCACCCTTATTAGGCTTAATGGCTTGCCCCCCTTTAATCGGCTTACTGGTTCAAAACTGTGATAACTTTATTATTTTGCCACACTCGGCACTGTTTCAAATTTATTTATTGCCACACTCGGCACTCGTATGAACTTTGATTGATCGTATAACTAACGTGACTCTTGAGGGATATAACTAACCATAAGTAACTACTATCAGTTTTAAAGTTAACATTAGTGCCCAATTTTCGTAACACACTATTAGCTTTGTTAAGCCGTTTAGTAATTATGGGTATCGATACTTGGGAAATAACCGTTCCCTACTTAGGCGGCAGCTTAAGTACATATTACTCGATCAGAAATGACTCCCCGTCGATAGTGCGGGGTAAGGGGCCTCACGGTTGGTTAATCGGTTTAGTGTGAACACTTAAGTTATTATGCCAAGTAGTCGTTATACATGATTTCAATCAATAGTTTACTTATCTTGCGCGTATATGGATATACGATTTCCGCAACTATCTTTTGAACAACTTTTATGGATCGAACTATCTTTTGAGCAACTTTTATGGACCGAACTATCTTTTGAGCAAATTTTATGGATCGAACTACCCTTTTGAGCAACTTTTATGGATCGAAACTATTCTTTAAGTATTGTTCTACTTATCAAAACTGTTAAGTATTGATATACTTAACTTAAACCTTTTTAGTCGAGGACTAGAAAACTGTAACTCACTCACTACTTTAATGTAGTTGACACTTTATCTCATGTTTTCAGGAAACCAAATGTAAGACACGGAGTGCACACTGTGGATGGGTCAGGCATGTCACGTGAAATCAAGAATTGGGAAAAGACCTATTTTATCATTTCGGGAGTTTTGTTAAATACTTAATTATGTACTTTTGTTATGCAACTCGTTATATACTTGGTTATTTCATCTTGTAAACTCTAATTTTCTATTTTAATGACTCGAAACCGTATGTTTTTAATTATAACTCGTGTAATGATATCTTTGCTCTTCACGCCTCGTGTTTCCGCTTTAGCGGGGGGTGACAGAAGTCAACTATGAAACTCATGATTTGAATTTGGGAGCAGTAGTCTTCGCTCTTAAAAATCTGGATACATTATCTCTACGGAATTTAGAATGCACTGTGTTCACGGATTATAGGAATTTACGATATATTCTCGATCAAAAGTTACTCAACATGAGGCAAAGGAGATAGCTAGAACTCCTTAGCAACTACAATTGTGATACTAAGTATTACCCTGGTAAGCAAAGGTGCATAGCTGATGCCCAACGCCAATCATTGGAAGCAGAAGATATAAAGACTGAAACTTTACATGGATACGACAAAGAATTTGTATTAAAGGACGAAAGTAATTATCATTTTAAGGAACAAACATGGATTCCCATAACTAGTAACTTGCGAAAGACCGTTATGAATGAAGTATATTGTACACAATATTCCATTCATCCAGGGTTTAGCAAAATGTACAAATATCTCAGAGAGCGTGACTGGTAATCCGGTATGAAAAAGGATATAGCTTTACACTTAGAAAAATGCCTAACTTAAGCAAAAGTTAAGGCAAAATATCAAAAGTTGTAAGAATTATTTAAGCAACCTGAGGTTCCTGTATGGAAATGGGAATGAACTTCAATAGACTTTATTACTAAACTATCTTATATGCTAGTAGGCTATAAGATGATCTGTATAAGCATAGATTGACTAATTAAATCTGTACACTTTATTTCCATCCAAGTAACTATAGGAAACTTGAGCAAATATTACATCAATAAAGTAATGAGATGTTATGGAGTCCTTACTTCAATCATTTTGAGCCTTGATAGGAAAATCCTTAAAGATTCTAGAAAACACTTCAAGATTCACTTGGCATTCGGTTAAACATAAGTATCGTTAAACATTCGTAAACCAACGATTAAGTGAGCGCAAATCCAAAATTTAGAAAATATGCTTCGAATGCACGTTATTGGTTTCGATAGTAGTTTGGATAGCTACATACCCTTGACAGAATTCTTATACTACGACGGTTACCATGCTAACATCAAATACGTTACCTACAAGGCTTTATATGCCGATCGCCAATATGTTGGTTAATATCTGGTGACCGAAACTAATTAGCATGGAAATAGTTCAAGAAAACTATTGACAAAGATCATCACAATCAGAGAAGGTCTAACATTATAAGAACTCGCTAGAAAGGATGCGAAAATGCACATAAAGTCTTTAGACTTTCAATCTGGAAACAAAATACTCCTTGAGGTATCACCTTGGAAGGAGGTAGTATGCTAAGAAACCAAATTAAGTTAAGTCCAAGATTGAAAGGACCATCGAAGTTATCGGTCCTGTAGCTCATCATTTAAAGATGCCGCAAAAATCTTGGAAACATAAGTAAAACTTTTCATGACTCAAACATGAAGTAAGGTCTATCGGAGGAATTACTCCTTTAGAGGAAGTGCACTTAGATGATAAACTCGAATTCATTGAAATCATATATCGCGAAACTAAGAGGCTAAGGCATATCCGAATTTTCATAGTAAGGGGACGTTGGAACGCAAGGCGTGGCCCTGAACATACATGGGAACGAGACGATTAAATGATGCAAAAGTATCCTCATCTTTTCACTTCTCCCACAACGAATGCTACAAGTTGAAATTCGGGACGAAATTCTTCTAACGGGGGGTGAATGTGACAACCGTCTTAAAACGTAGTTTACGTTGCTTAAACATTAAATGTGTGTGTATCGGAATCGGAACCGGAAATCGGAATCAAATCATTAAATGAATTCTAATACCAAGAAAAACATAATGAATTTGCATAAGTTCATTGCAAAACAAACGAGAAGGAAATCTATTCAAAGCATGTACGTAACGATAACGAAAATATTTAAAGGATTATATTTGTAATAATTCTTAAGTAAAGAACTTAAGTTGTTAAGATAACTAGCATGGAAAGAGTTATAGTCAAAAGGACTAACCTTCTAAAGAATTTTGTATTTTAAGCTAAAATTGTCATTAAGGCAAAGTTTAGGGTTTAAAGTGCAAATAATAAAATTAATATAAGTTCCATATATCTTAAAGTTAAAAATGATGTCTTAATGTTGTTGTTCTCTGCTACGCCACCGCCAAAGAAAAAAAAATGAGAAAGAAAATAGTTATAAGTCCGTTCAACTTTCGGCGGCGATTCGGTATTCATTTTTCGTCGGATAAATAAACGGAAAGTATATTTGTGCTCCTGGTGTCGAGGGGATCATTTCGGTATAAGCGAAAGTTAGTTTCGCGGTGGTTCATTTCGGAGTTATTTGTAGCCGTATTTTATAGGCTCAGGTAAAACTCGTTTAAAAAACTTATTTATAAGTTATTATCGATTTATATGATACTAGGATAAATTTTGTTGAGTTTGGTTAAGTTTGGAAAAATTGTAAATTGATATTTTTCAGGTCCAAAACCGTATCAAACTCGCTGTAAAACATCTTTTTGTTCGTAAAATTAGAGTATATATTTTTAAAAATTGTAAGCGGGTAAGTGTTTGGATAAATATTGGATTTAAAAACTAGAGCGCGGAAGCGTTGCCCGATTTTAGTAAAACCAAATACAAACACTTTATAACATAAGTATCTCGTTGACTAACGAGTATAATAATTAATAAATAATGAAACTTACTTGGTATAAAATAGGATTCCGGTGATTCCGAGCATTTGCCGAGATTTTTATGAGCGCACGCTAGATTCTTCGCAACCAGTGAGTTACAGAACCCCTATCTTTTAAACGTTTTATATACTTTTTGGGGTGGAACACGAGTCTTACACTACTTAAATCGTTATGTTAAACACTTGAAACTATTTATATGATATGTTATATTCGAAACATACATGCTTTGAAACATTAATGGAATTTATACTTTTATACGCGAGGCGTATCCGCTTAAACTTATACTTTGAAAACGTTGTTGGACATATGCTTGACACTCAAACTTATTTGCTTATCGTCTTACACATGTGGAATGTTCCACCGCTGAGGTAATGACGACATAAACTCATATTGCCAGTGACCGTGTATGGCTTTCATATGTTATCGAATTATCTAACATATTGACGGATAGCCACTATAATTCCCGTTACCACTATTGGTTGCTATTAATCCCTTTGGAAAGGACCGTTAGTAATTTATGGATAACGCTATTAGGGTAGTTGCAAATACCCTCTCCACTAAGATTCAGTGGTGCATAGTTATTAATCGGGTAAGCATACAGGCTTAGCAACGTAACCCTTTTATCACTAGGCAATAATAGGATCGTCACATAGCCGTACACTATGTGGTCGATACCTATATACATAAAACTTATGCATATCTTATACCTATGATTGATGCGTTAAAACATTATATGCTTTTACAATATGATGTAACTCACTAACTACGTCTCCCGTAGTTAACATTTTACTCGTGTTTTCAGGAAACGAGTAAGTAGTGGAGACGTCTATTCATGTGGTTAGCTTTTGCGGGTTTGCACTTAAAGACTTCAAGATCGGGAATGGTTTGGGTGGTTGAATTCAGAAGTCTTGTTATAAATATTTTGTAAACTTAAACTATTATCGTTTGTAAACTTTAAATATGTGTTTTTGTAATATATAAATTTTGGTATCGATCTATATGCTTGTGCGATGACATCCTCGCTCTTCACGCCCCGTGTTTCCGCTTTAGCGGGGTGTGACATTAGCTTTTTATGCTAACTGATTACACTTCGATTGAGAATTTTATTTCTCGCAAAGGCCGTTAAATCACTTCAACTGTTATTGGTTACCTAGTACGAGCTTTAACTTCCTTTTTTTTTTTTTTTTTTTTTAAAGACACCACTCAAAAGGTCCATCAAAATTGTGAAAACTTCTTCATAATTGCATCCACATGTGAATTTCTTCGTGAACTCAAGCAAATTAAAAAATCCACGCCACAATATACAACGATTCTTCTAATAATCAACCAAGTTTATGAAAGAGGAAAATTTTCAACAAAAATATTTGGATTAAACGACTTAAACATCAAGGCTCATTTTGTGGAATATATATGTGAAATGGGTGACAAAAGAAAAAGGTTTGGCGCAAATATGGTGTCTAAACGTCCAAAACACTAAAAACGAGTGTTTGATAGGTAGTGTGAGTCACGTAACCAGTGTAGCTACTGACTATAAGAAACGAATAGGCCAATCAACGGTTTAACAATCCTAATTCTTTTGCCTCTTTTCAAGTTACTGATAAGTAGAAACTTATGCTCATTCATAGCCTCGAAGCATATACAGTGTCAAGTTCTAAAGTCTACAAGTCACCGGCACACTCATACAAAAATGAAGATAAAAGCATATAAAATATATGCTATAATGGCTCAAATCCTCACAAAAATGTAATGGGGTAGGTGCGCCTAGTTATGCAACTAGTTAAAACTAATTACGAGAAACATGACAAAATTTTTGAATTTTCAAAAAAAATGTTCCTAAGGACAAATAGATTTCTTCCTTCCTACCCCCTTCCCCACACTTAAGTAATACAATGTCCTCATTATACAAAAAAATAAACAACAAATAAGTGTAAAAAGAAAAAGAGAAAAGAAGAAAAAGAACTCCCCCAAATAGATGTCGAGATGTCGTGAAAAGAGGCAGAAGTGGAAAGAAGGTATAGCTGAAAAATCCAGCATAACATTCTCAAAAAAACTTCGTATCCCTTCGTGGAAAATCAAAATTTCGGCATTACCTCCACGTAAATCATCGATATTCTAAAAGGAAAAGAAACAAACACAAACTTATTAAACACCATAAATTCAAAGTACGCATAACTTCCATTACATAAGTTCGAATAATAAAGCATAAACGAAAAAAATAAAATAAACAAAATAGTTCAAGCAAACAATCCAATAATCCATAAGAACCACATAACCACATATCACTATCCAGATGGCCAATAAGAACGCTGGCGTTCCTGCTCAGCCCTCTGTTGTTCCTCTTCCTGCTGTCGCTGATACTCGGTAGGAGGAGGATGGTATGGGGCAGACCACAGATGGTGGCGATCAGGAAGTGTCGAAGAAGAAGATGGCATGTCCTGATCTATGGGAGCCGTATCTCCAAAAGTGTGAAATGAACCATCGTAAGCCTGATAACTAATCCCAGCACGCTGATGATACTGATACAACATCTCATCCTGAAATCGGCCTCGGCTCTCAACCTCAGTCTGCAGGTACCCAAGTTGGTGACTATTCATGCTGATGTTTGAATTAAGATCGTAGTAACGATCCTCCATGCGGTTGGCAAAAGTATCCAACCGAGTCGACACTGGCCCATGTTAGTAGTAAACGCAGCAATTTGGGCACTAAGATCCATCTCCTGCACCGGTGGTATATCCTCCTCAACCGGTTCCTCCACAACATGACTGCTACTACTCCCACTAGCCCTATTGATAGGAGCCCATCGATAAGTAACAAAGTTTCCAGGAGCATTAAACGTATCCACAAGACCAGCGAATTTAAACCAAGCCGCCCCCAAAAGT
Source organism: Senecio squalidus (assembly GCA_910822075.1). NCBI lineage: Eukaryota > Viridiplantae > Streptophyta > Magnoliopsida > Asterales > Asteraceae > Senecio > Senecio squalidus. The sequence continues at coordinate 36,966,960 of CAJVGC010000591.1, read as the reverse complement.
CGTGTACCCGGTGACAACACAGTGCACCTATCAAACCCTGTTCCACGGAAACCTAAATGCTTACCCAGAACAGTAACAAAGTGACCGCCACGAACTACACTACCGCGTCGTGCTCCCTTAAGCACATTGGTCATCCAGTTGGCCAAGATAGACGGCATATTCAGGAGCCGTTTTTGCACAATACAGCCAAGGACATACATTTCGTCCTTGTGGGCTTTCTCGAGCCAGGATTTCCTGCCGATCACAAACAAACACACCATCGCAAAAATCGCACGAATCTTCGGGTCACGGATATGGGTATAAGACGGCGCACGTTCGCCCGTTAATATCCCGTCAGCGATTGTGTGCCACATGGCAGCATTCTCAGAATAGTTGGGAATTTTTATCCTGGCCGCCATGAAATCATCGAAATCCGGATGTGCTAAATCCGCCTCATCAAATAAACCCAAGGCTTCCCCAAACTCGGTAAGGGTCAATTTTCGATATTCACCCCCTAGCAGAAAAGTAACTGTCTTTGCTTCAGGATCGGGATTGGAATGAGCAAACTCAAATGAACTATAGAATTAATATGTTGCCTCAATGTAGATGGGTTCATGGATGCTAAAAAGTCTCTCCCAAGCTCGAGAGGTAAAAGTCCCATAATCAACTTCGAGTATATCCGCCAGCTCGGCAGCCCAGAATCAAACCGTGAGTCATGTGGTATCATGGTGTTCAAAAAATCCCAATCAATGGCTGAAGGGGCAAAAAGTGGGTATCCTTGCATGGCATTCAACCGATTTTGAAATTCGTCTATCTTGCGTTGATTAAGGCCAACAATACGTCTATTGGAGATTTGCAAGTAAGGATGGGAGTGATCAAAATGAGGCACATGTGAAGGGATCTCGAAGGGTGCAGCATCTTCAGCCATTTCCTGCACAAAACACATTCAAACAACCATATAAATAAGTTAGAACAGTTTGGAAAAGCAGAGATTCGCAAAAACAGGTCGAAATAAAAAGTGGTATTTTTCAACAGCAAGTTTGAACCCCCGGCTGGCCAAATTCAGCCGCCGGCTGGGAAGGAGACGTCGGCTGGCCAAATTTAGCCGCCGGCTAAATTCTAAAACGAGTAACATTGATGCTGTAATTCACACAAAAATTCAGTAATTGGGACAACTACCAAACCACAATTTAAGCCATAGAAATGAACAAATCAATCTTGCTTCTTGTTAAACAACATTATGAACTAACATTCCCAAATCAAGAGTCAAACAACTAAATTCCAAAGATGAATTCAATTTTCCACCCAAACTTCACTTAAACATACAAATTTGTTCAATTAAAACATAGAAATTTGATTTTAAAACTCAATTTAACTAACAATCAGTGAACAAGTATAAAGCTATTATCTAAGTGTATTATTAAACGAAGTCACAAATTTTTAGCAAAAACCCCAAATATTCTGTGACAACCGTCTAAAATTCAGGTGATTCTCAGTTACTATATCGGTTCGAATCTCTAGTTGCGTTTTTGTCGTGATCGTATTGTTCTAGTTCGTACATATTGTGTCTTTTATTGTGTCGGAACCAAAGTTGGAATCAACTTATAAATCCTAACACCAAAGAAACTATACAAGAACTTGACTATGTTCATAACGGAAACACATAAAATTCTAGTCCACAACTAACAATAACGGAAAACATAAAACGTCACAAAGCTGGAAATTGCCATCCAGCCGACGGCTGAAAGGTTCCAGCAGGCGGCTGGATATGGCCAGCCGGCGGCTGAATCTCGCTGACTGTGACTTGATGAGTCATTTTTGCATGTATTTCGATTGGCTAAAGGCATTAACTCCGGGATTGGACCATATTTACTGCCAAAACACTTCCCTAGGGCAGTAACACCCCCCTTTCCCACCTTCCCATTCACTTTTCATTTCATTTTCAAAATCAAAACACACACCTAGTTCATCTCTCTCTCTCTACATTTTTCTCTCAATCCTCCCAAGAAATCCAGTGACTTTTCCATCAAAAACAGCAAGAAAAACACCATAAATCGTCCATCAAACTTATACAAACCGTTCTAAATCAAAAGGGTAACAAAAGGGAGCTTAAAAATCGGGTTTTGAAGAAGTTGTTCATCCATTTTGAGGCCAAAATCTCATCCAACCGTCACCTAAAGCTTTCCTTCGGTAAAACTCTTCCATTTTACTTTTTTTACATAAATCTTTACTTGCATGGATGATCCATAAACTGAAAAAGGGTTTTTATAAAAGTTTAAAACGTTTTCTTGTTTAAAAATGAGTTTTTCACATAGATCTACATTTTGATGATATAAATCCGAAAGAAACTGTGACGTTTATTCAAAAATGTGTATATTTGACTTATAACAGTTTGCATGTAAGAATCTAACACTAAAACGGGCTAAAAATCGAAAAATAACGAAAACAAGAAACTGGCCGAAGGCCTTCAGCCGGCGGCTGAAGATATCCAGCCGGCGGCTAAAGTCCAGCCGGCGGCTGAATATCTCGAGCCGCTGTCTGGATCTTGCTGTTCACTAAAATCGTCGTTTTGAGAACTTTAAACGTTAAAATAAGTCCAAATAAGTTTATCACAGATTGGTACTTTGAAAACTTACTGTTTTTATGAATAAAATGGTTTGGGAATGTTTGAGGATTTAAAACTATTGTATTATCGTTTATATTGGTTTAAAACGGTTGTTTAAAGCGGGAAAGTGGTTTGAAAATGGATTAAATTTTTATAGCGAGGAAGAGCTGCCCAAATTTCATCGTGAACTTGTACTAAAGCTCAGCGACTTAACATTTTTGTAACTTACACATATTGACCTCGGACATTGACTCATTTTGGACATAATTGGACTACTCGGACCCTAAACGTACACGAACACGTATTAACTTATAACCTTTCCGTAATAAAACTTTGGGACAGAAATTAAAGAATTAAAGTTTAAGATTTAAAAATGTTAAAATGGAACTTTTACATAACTTAAGTCATACTATTTTACTTACACAATATTCCGGTGTTTTAGGTCATCTTTGATTCCCGACGCGTTCCGCTCCATTCGTGCTCACTCGAATCTTTTCTCCGCAACCCGTGAGTTAGAACCCCACTATGTTTTACTATTTTAAATACTTATTTGGGGGAAACATAAGATTGTATGTTTACGTAACTTTTTGAAACTATTTGCAACTCGTATGAAACTTTGAAACTTTTGAAACTTGGAAACTTTGTGAAACTTGGAAACTTTGTGAAACTTTTAAAACTTGGAAACTTTGTGAAACTTGGAAACTTTGTGAAACTTGGAAACTTTGCGAAACTTGGAAACTTTGTGAAACTTGGAAACATGTGAAACTTGTGAAACTATTATGCGTAAAATGTGTTAATGCCCCTTAAATTGGCTAAACTAAATTTAGGATACTTGTTAACGAAACCAATCCTTGATGAGAATATAAACTCCGTAAGTGCTTACTACTATTTTTAGAAACAGAGTTCAAATTGCCTCATTTTTAGAGTTCGGAAACATTATACACTATTAGCATTAGCCGTTACTATTATGGGTATCGATACTTAGGAGAGGTCACTCATTGCTTGTGGTTCGCGACCTAAGTACATATTACTAGATTCAGGTGGAAACTCAATTGTTGTGAAACATTGGGGCTAGATCTGACCAGACAATCGGTTTAGTGTAGACTTACGTTATATTATGCCAAGTGATTGATACAAGCTACTGATTTAGTTAAGCACATATTACTTACGCATATACACTTTTAGCGATTGATTCCGCTACAACTTTTATGTTACGAGTTCTATTTTACTTGCGTACGTTCGAAACTCTTTAATAAATATATATGTTTTAGCGCCGTTCCGCTTCTTTTCATTTATGATACTTTTTACATATATATTTTAACTTTGGAAACTTTTATCGAGAAACTCAAAACTGTAACTCACTCACTACGTTATGTAGTTAACACTTTATCTTATGTTTCAGGAAATTAGTGTAAGTGTAGAAGTGCATGGCAAGGAAGGGTCGGTATGGTCACGTGAGGCGAAACTTTGGAAAGACCCTTTTATTTTGGGAATTTATTTTGAAACTTGTATTTTGTACTTTTGTTAAACAATTAAACTGCTTGGTTGATTTTCGAATTATGAACTATTATATTTTAATGCAATGACTTGAACCGTTTACTTTCATTATAACCGTGTAATGATATTCCAGCTCTCACATCTCTGTGTTTCCGCTATAGCGGGGTGTGACATATTCAATCACTCCTAGAGCAAAATTACACCATGGAAATCGAAAATTGAACATAGCATAAGCATACAAATCATCTAAGGAATGAATCCTAGCAATTAATTGTAAATTTGAGCAAGAACAATTTCGGATTAGAAAACCCCCAATTCGTGTTCTTCATGAAAAATCAAAGAAAAACAATAAATAGGAGTGTAGAAATCATACCTTGGTGCTTGAATTAGGAATGGAAACCGAAAATTGAAGGAATTGAACGAATAAAAATCGAGGGTGCTAAAGCAGCCGCCGGTTTGAATGTGTGAAGATATGTGTGTGTTGAATAATGGAAAAAAGTGTTATATATTTTTTTCAAACCTGGGTATCCAGCCGCCGGCTAGAAAGATTGAGCCGCCGTCTGGCTTTTAGCCGCCGGCCAAAATAATTCAGCCGTCGGCTGAAAAGTTCTGTTCCAAAAAAATGCTTTTCCGTGAAGTGTGCTAACCATGCCTAACCTGGATACCGAGACTGCGAACTGCTCCCATATGATGAAATAAATGATCATGAAACAAAAATTCAAAGATTAACGAAAAAAAACACGTAGTGTACATATATTTTTGTCTTTTGGTTGGTTTTTATATGTTTTTGTATTTTTTTTGTATTTCTGATTTTTTTGTATTTTTTTTTATTTCTGGACAAAGAAAAATAAAGGAAAAAGAAGCGGGTTGTCTCCCGTAAGCGCTATTTGTTTAATGAAGAGTCGTTAAGCTCGACTCAAACCACGTTTATTAACCGTCACGTTCATGGAGATCGAGTTCCTCGTCGTCTGCAAACAAGTCAAACTGGTTGTCACGTCCATCGGCATAATATCTCTTCAATCTATGCCCATTCACTTTAAAACTCTCGCCCTTCTCGTTAGCAATCTCCACCGTACCGTAAGGAAACACATCTAGGACGATATATGGTCCCGACCACCTTGACCGTAATTTCCCCGGAAATAACTTCAATCTGGAATTGTAAAGTAAAACCATATCGCCGTCGGTGAAATTTCTATTCGTCTTGATACGATTATCGTGCCATTTCTTTGTCCGCTCCTTGTAAAATACAGACTTCTCATATGCATTCATGCGCAACTCGTCCAATTCTTGTATTTGGTGGAACCTGTTCTTCCCTGCAGGTATCATTTCCAAATTCGCAGCTTTCAAAACCCAATAGGCCTTGTGCTCAATTTCAAAGGGTAAGTGACATGCTTTACCATAAATTAGACGATAAGGAGTACAACCAATCGGAGTTTTAAATGCAGTCCTATGCGCCCAAAGAGCCTCGTCTAACTTATCGGACCAATCCTTACGATTTGCACCGACCGACCTTTCCAAAATGCGCTTCAAGCCGCGATTAGTAACCTCGACTTGTCCGCTTGTTTGGGGGTGATAAGCTGTTGAAAATTTATGGTTTACACCATATCTTTTCAACACCTTTTCAAGTTGGGCGTTACAAAAATGTGTACCCCTATCACTAATTAAAGCTTTAGGGGTACCAAATCGTAAAAATAACTGTTTTAAGAAGTTGACGACGACTCGCGCATCATTTGTGGGTAAAGCTTTTGCTTCGGCCCACTTTGATACGTAATCGACGGCAACCAAAATGTATGTATTTCCTCGAATTGAAGGAAAGGGTCCCATAAAATCAATTCCCCATACATCGAAAATTTCACATACCTGAATTCCCGTTTGTGGCATCTCATCTCGTGAAGATATGTTACCGGTCCGTTGACACACGACACACTTCTTGACAAATTCTTGAGCATCCTTGTACACCGATGGCCAATAAAAACCGACATCAAAAATTCGTTTGGCAGTGAAATTCGCCCCATGATGTCCTCCTACATGTCCTGAATGACAATGGCGTAAAATCTTGTCTTTTTCTTCACCAAAAACACACCTCCTAACTACGCCATCTGCATAAGCACGAAACAAAAACGGATCTTCCCAAAAATAATGTTTCAAATCAGCAAAGAATCGCTTCTTTTGTTGATATGTTTTATTCGTGAGAAGGGTTTTGGCAACCAAATAATTAGCAAAATCAGCAAACCAAGGTACCTCATCACTTACTTTTACCGTCATTAGTGCCTCATCGGGGAAAGTATCCCTTATTACCGACTCATCCAACTTTTCCAATTCCGGGTTTTCCAACCTAGACAAATGATCCGCCGCCAAGTTCTCCGCTCCTTTCTTGTCTTGAATTTCAATATCAAATTCCTGTAAAAGTAAAATCCATCGAAGTAATCTTCGTTTGGCATCCTTTTTGCTAAAAAGAAATTTCAAAGCAGAATGGTCAGTAAATACAATAGTTTTAGACATGATTAAGTAAGATCTAAATTTATCAAAAGCAAAAACAACAGCGAGCAATTCTTTTTCCGTGGTGGTGTAATTTTCTTGCGCATCCGTAAGAGTTTTGCTTGCGTAATAAATTGGCTTAAATCTCTTCTCAATCCGTTGTCCTAAAGCTGCTCCAACCGCATAATCGCTCGCGTCACACATAAGCTCAAAAGGTAAATCCCAATTGGGACTAGTCATAATCGGAGCTGAAATCAATATTTCTTTCAAAATATTAAATGCAGTTAAACAAGATGAAGAAAAATTAAATTTACAATCTTTTTCTAGAAGTTGATACATAGGTCGCGCAATTGTAGAAAAATCTTTAATAAAGCGTCTATAAAAACCTGCGTGACCTAGAAAACTTCTTACCGACTTGACATCTGTTGGTGGAGGTAATTTCGAAATAGCTTCAATTTTTGATTGATCCACCTCGATCCCCACACTTGAGATTTTGTGTCCTAGAACAATTCCTTCGCGGACCATAAAATGACACTTCTCCCAATTAAGCACCAAATTGGATTGTTCACACCTTGCCAACATCTTCTCCAAGTTATCCAAACAAGAATCGAATGAATCTCCAAAGACCGAAAAGTCATCCATAAATATCTCCATAAAATGCTCCACCATATCATGAAAAATAGCCATCATGCACCGCTGAAAAGTAGCAGGTGCATTGCTCAGACCGAATGCCATTCTTCGATACGCAAACGTGCCAAAGGGACACGTGAATGTGGTCTTGTCTTGATCCTCCGGCTCAATGGGAATCTGGAAATAACCTGAAAAACCATCTAAGAAACTATAAAAAGCTTTCCCGGCTAACCGTTCAAGCATTTGATCAACAAATGGTAAAGGAAAATGATCTTTGCTGGTAGCGTCATTTAACTTTCGGTGTCAATGCACACATGCCACCCTGTTACCGTTCGTGTAGGAATAAGCTCATTCTTTTCGTTGGCAACGACTGTCATACCACCCTTTTTCGGAACCACATGCACCGGACTCACCCATGGACTGTCAGATATTGGGTATATGAGTCCCGAATCCAGCAACTTTATAATTTCCTTCCTCACCACATCTTTCACCTTCGGGTTTAAACGTCGAAGCGGTTGAACTACCGGCTTGAAATCTGTATCCATTAGAATTTTGTGTGTACAAAATGAAGGATTAATCCCCCGAATGTCAGTGATTTTCCATGCAAGAGCTTGCTTATGATCTTTTAGTACCTGTAACAAACGATCTTTTTCTCCACGATATAAGTTAGAAGAAATTATAACGGGTAAGTCATTTGTACCTTGCAAATATGCATACTCAAGATGTGATGGAAGTGGCTTCAACTCCAGTTTGGGTGGTTCTTCAATCGATGTTTTGATCTCCATTATCTCAGCTCCTGAACATGGAACACCGTGAACCGAAATCCCTAAACTAGGCATTCCAGCCGCTGTCTGGTCATTACCAGCCGCCGGTTGTCTCTTCAGCCGCCGGTTGGCTTTGGTTAGCCGCCGGCTGGACCTTGCTGCTGGCCCTTCTTCGTTTGTTTCTTGCATGTCTATATTCAACGTAGACTTCACTTCTTCCAGTAACATATCAAACTCAGCTAACTCCTTTTCAGTATCAAAATCTCCACTCCAACCTTCAGTAATGATTGAATCAGTTTGATCATCCTCCAGCAAAATCTCCACAAACTCATCATCAGAAATGTCATAGGCATTTAAATAATAACAAGCATCATCTACTACAGAAGGATATTCCATTGAATCATTAACTTAAAGACAACTTTTTCGTCTCCTACTTGCATGGTAATTCTACGGTTAAAAACATCAATCAATGATTGAGAAGTGGCTAAAAATGGACGTCCTAGAATAATCGGTACTCTAGGGTCTTCAACCATATCAAGAATCACAAAATCACATGGAAACACAAATTTGTCTACCTTAACAAGCACATTTTCAACAACTCTTATTTGTCACAAGATCCTTCAGATATTTCGCATACTTTGGCATTTGAGCAATCGCCTCAATAAACGGAATATTGATGTGAAGTTGCTTCATGTTCTCGAGAAATTTGTGGTACGTGACATTGTCTTTATCTTTCTTCAAAGCAGCAGGATATGGAACAGATGGAGTGTAGTCCTTAACCACCGGTGTGGTTTTCGACTTCGTGGTGGCAAACGGCGGAGTTTTCTTCCAAATCAGTGGGTCAGCCGCCGGCTGGACAGTGTTGGCCGCCGGTTAGGTGTCAGCCGCCGGCTGTTCTTCAGCAGCCGCCGGCTGAATTGGAGGAGCAGCAGAATTTTTCGGTGTACCTGCTTTCTCGTACTCTTCTTCTTTGTCAACTTGTACAAAATTAAGAGGAACTTTGTTAGTAACACCTGTAAAAGAAGAGTTTAGAACTTTACCACTTCGGGTGGTAACTGCTTTGACGTGATCTCGAGGATTTGTTTCCGTGAAGCTCGGTAGCTGTCCCGGAAACCTTTCTTGTACTACTTTTGCCAATTGCCCCATAGTGCCTTCTAGTTGTTTAATCGAAGCACTTTGATTTCGGATGATGGCATCAGTGTCATCCATTCTTTTAATCGTCGTTTGCATAAACTGATTACTCGTATTCATCATTTGAGTGTTTGTGGTCATGAGTTGTTTCATCAGTTCATGTAAATCTTGATCCTTCGGTGGAAACCGTGCCTTAGGAGCCTCTTTTGCATAGAACCTCGGTGGTCCTTGCCTATATGGTTTTCGCCCATTTGAATTTCCCTGATTGTTGTTGTAGGGCTTGCGAGAACCATTATTGTCTCCTCCTTGACGATAATTGTTGTTATTCCTGTCTCCTCCTTGGTAATCTCCATACATTACCTCTTCAGTGGCTTCTTCCTCATCCTTGCTAGGGCAATCCTGCGTCAAATGATATCCGTTGCAAATGTCGCAACCGACTTGAATAGCATGAACTTTTTCGTTGACGCGTTTGATATCTCTTCCCATACTATCCAATTTGTTAGTTATAGCAGCGAGACCGTCGCTGTTATCTGCTAACTTCCTTCTTCCTTTACCACTGTCTTCCCATAACTTCGAGTGCTTAGCATGTCCTTCGATGGCAGCCCAAGCATCAGCTGGAATTTTCCGTGGAATTTTTCCTTCGGAATCTAACTCATTACGAGTTTGACGATCTACCCCTTTGTAAAACGTTTTGATCACTTGTTGATTGTTGAGATCATGCTGGGGACATTTATGTAACATATCTTTGTAACGCTCCCATGCTTGATAAAGTGATTCATCAACTTCTTGTGTGAAGTTCCTTATGTCATCAATCATTTTCGAGGTTTTTGAAGGTGGACAGTAATTCTTCAAAAACTTGGTCTTGAGATCGGCCCATGTTGTGATTGAATTTGCCGGTTCGTTCCCGATCCACCGTTTTGCATTTCCTTTGAGTGTCATCGGAAAAACTCGCAACATAACATTCTCTTTTGTCACACCAGGAATAGTGTAAGCATCAGCAATCTCGATGATCTTTTCCACATGAACATTAGCATCTTCGTTTTCTTCTCCATTGAAAGGAGTTTCTCTAAGTTCCTTAAGAAATTGTCCCTTTAGCTGGAATTCGGATCCTCGAGTGATAGCTGGGTTGGGAATGTCTGTTGCAACATTCGGGGTAAGAGCATAGTACTCCTCCAAGGTGATCTGATCGATGTTGACTGCCATTTCGTTTTCTGATTCTTCGGATGAATCAGAATCTGTTACGGGAATTGGTTTTTCTTCTTCTTGGTCAAAAAATAACTTGTGTTCCTCTTCAGAAGATGGCATAAACTCAGATTCGAAACCTTCGTTTTGGTGAACCTTAAAACTTGTGATGGGTTGAACTGTTGGGGAAAACAATCTGCGTCGAACACGAAAAACTTTCTCCGGATCTTCGAATGGTTCTACAAGATTTGGATTTGAACTCCGGGTCATGCAAAACCTGTAAGAACAGAAGAGAATATGTCAGTAGCACGTGATAACTGAAAACTAAACAAACCGAACAATTAAAACTACAATTAAACGAAAAATAAACAAACAGCTGCTAATTAGCCGGCGACTGGATATATTCAGCCGGCGGCTGGGTATATTCAGCCGTCAGTTGCTTCACTTCAGCCGGTGGTTGACTATATCACGTAATAAACAGTAAAATTAACTTCTAGAAAGATAAATCTTTGCAAAAGGATCGAATAACTAAAAATTCAAAATTACGAATAAAAATAGCTACGTTCCCCGGCAGCGCCGCCAAAAACTTGATGTGTATTTTCTAACGTAAATTTGTTTATAGTTTAGACAAGGATATTACTAAAGTTAACTAACACACAATACAGGCAGTGTACCCGATCGTATGGTAGTACAGATCTAGTAAGTCCGGATCGAACTCAGGGAACGTGTATTTATATTCTTTATTCTAAATTAATTAATTAAACTAAATAAGCAATTAAATATGGGGGACGTTTTAGTTCTGTGAGAACGTATTTCAGGAAAATAAATAACTAAATAAAATAGCAATTAATTTAACTAAATGGAATTGCGGATGAAAAGATGTTAAGAAAAGTCTTTACTATGTGATCAGATATTAAAAAGCAGTGATTACTTGGAATTACGTTTAACTTGAAATATGGATAGTAAGAATATGTTTGATTAGTTTAACTGTGATTTCTATTATAATTAGACTTCCTATTAGAGTTATCTAATCTTACAAATTTAGAGAAAGATCATACGAATGATCGTACATCAAGAGTTATGTTAGACTATCCACTCTAAATTGTGTTTTAATGTCACTATTATTAACAATTTAATCTGTCGACTACAATTTAACAAAAGTCTCAACTATTCAATTATGATATAATTGTCATGTTCATTTAATTTATTAGATTACTATTATTCTTACCCTGTCTCAATTAAGTCTCAAGTTACAATTATGTAACGAATTATATAATTGTAAATAACTGATAAACCAATATGAACGTTAGTTATGATATAAATTCATCAATCACGCTAAGTAGTAATTCTAATAACTTTAAATAAACATGGATCGCGATTAAACCTTAATAATAAAGGAAAAACCAATTAGTTCAAACATAAAACTTAATTAACCATAGATCCAAGTTCAACAATCCAAGCAATCACATTAAAGAGTTTAGCTCATGTTGGATTGTGACAAAATAACATATGATTCAATAAACAAAAACATTGTATCAAGAAAATTAAGAATAAAGTGCAAACCAACTAAAGTAAACTTCGAACACGATTAAATGACTTTAACCAAGGCTTCCAACGTGATCAAAAGCTTCAGATCTCTCCTTGCAGCTCTTCTGGTCGAAGGTGGGATGAAAATTGGGTAAAAGATATCTCCAATTCGTAACCTAAAGGCCTCTTAAATAGACTTCTGAGCCGACCCTTTCAGCCGGCGGCTGGCTGATTTCAGCCGGAGGCTGGAAAGCACGGGTAGAAAAGTTGCTTCCGTAGCATGTTACGAACCATTTTGAGATTTTGATCCACCGCCGGCTAAGGAATTTCAGCCGCCGGCTGGTTCTTCAGATTTTCACCGTTCTCGCTCGTTTGTATCCGTTTTGAGTCGGTTTCAGTTCCTTTTTGCTCCTTGATCCAAGTTCAACTCTAATCTGCATTTCTAACTGAAAACATACCAGATCATAACAAAAGTTGCAGAAAACTGGAGTAAAAATGAGAAATATGATTAATAAAATGACGATTATTTTAAGCATATCAATCATAATACTTAATCAATCTTGGTATTCTTTTAGGCCTTCCGTGATTCCCGGCACGCTTTCGACCGTTTCTCGCTCTTGTTTAATCTTCGCAATCCGTGAGTTACACCCCCTCTATTTAATGTCTTTTAAGTACTCTTTTGGGGGAAACATGAGATCTAAATGCTTTTTGAACTATGACATTTTTTGAACTATGACATTTTATGAACTATTTGACGTTTATTGAACTTATATGCATAAAACTATTTTAAATGCCCTATTCGGCACTCTTTGACGTTTTGACATTATGGCTTGCCCTCGATCGGCACTTGACGAAAACTATGATTGATTGTATTATACGACCTCGCCATTGACTAGGCACCTCCGTGAACCCTTGATGAAAATATAACATGAATGTAAGTGACTACTATCATTTTTGACGAAATTACATAAGTGCCCCGTTTTTAGACGTTTACACACTATTAGCTTGCTTAGCCTTATAGTAATTATGGGTATCGATACTTAGGAGAGGATCGCTCCTTACTTTAGATGGCAATCTAAGTACATATTACTGAAGTCAGACGTACCTCGTAGATAGTGCGGGGTTGGGGCTGTCACGATCAGACAATCGGTTTACTGTGAATACTTACAGTTATATTATGCCAAGTGGTTGATACAATGTATTAATCATTAGTTCAAGTTCTCCCGAAGTGATCCAGCTAAACTATAAGTTTATGTCTACTCCGAAATGTTTTTTAATAAACATAAGGATGGCATTTATGTAATTGTTAGTTAGTGTAGGTCTATAAATAGTAGCTAGCAAACATGTAGAATGCATGCTTTTTGAACAGAATTGTTGGTGTAACCGAATTTCCTGCCCAAATATAATTTTCATTCTACTTGTTCTTTCATTGTTGATTATTATCTCTAAATCATTCATTCAATTACTTCTAATTCCGCTAGTCATATTTGAGATCATACACTTATTGATAGCTGTGAGGATTTATGAGACCTGACAAGTGGTATCAGAGCTGGTTATCAATTCAATTTGATTCAGCTCAGCTACAGTCGAAGTGTTTGAATCAGCTTGAAGATTTAGAAGATCTAAGATCAATGCATTTGTGTGAGTTCTAAATTTAAAATTTTGGCGGTAAGATTTGGTTATTGCAAATTTGCATTAGATTAATCGAATTAAGTGTTCTGTACGACAAGGTTTAGTTTTCTAAAACAATTTGTTAAGTTTTCAGTGATTCTAAGTGATTTGTATTCAGTTTGAGGTTATTAAAGTAGTCAGAATTAAGTTTTCATCTCTCCGAGTTAAAATCGATTGTTAGTTTCATCATGTCTGTTATTCCAACAAACATTCATGTAGTTAATTACGACAACGAAACAGGTTCTGGTGGTAGGCCTCCTAAGTTTTTAGGTCAGGACTTTATGATGTGGAAATTGAGGTTCAAAGCTTTTGTATACTACAACGATAGACAAATTTGGACCTCTATTGTCAATGGACCGCATAGGCTAATGGTTCAAGAGACAGGAGGAACAATTATGATAGATATGGATCCTGAGAGGTATACTAAGTCTGATAACAAACTTATTGACGGAGACTTCAGAGCTTTGGGAGCAGTAATTCTAGCTTTACCAACAGAAATCTACAACTTCTTCAAGGATTGCTCATCAGCAAAGGAGCTAATGGATGCAATGGAAGTAAGGTATGAAGGAAGTATTGAGCTCAAGGAGAGTAAGAAAGACATGTTGAAAAAACTGTATGAGGCATTTGAATATGTTAGGGGTGAAAGTCTGTCTAAGCATATTTCAAGGTATACAGTATTGGTGAGTGATTTGACGACTGATGGGGTATTGATGAAGGACAGTGATATTGTGAAGAAGCTGTTGGGATCTCTACCACTAAAGTGGGCGGTTCAAGTGATTATTATTAAGAGAACAACCAATATGAACACAAGTTGAGCTAATTGGAATTCTCCAATCATATGAAGTTGATATGCAGTTGGATGAAAAGAAGCAGCCCCAAAACTTATTTGGATGTGCATTGAAAGCTTCAGCTCCAATCAACTCACCTCACTGTTCTAGCCAATCATCATCTCAACCACAATCATATGCTAGTCATTACCTTGGAGACTGTCATTCTACTAGTTGATGTTCTCAAACTCCAGTGTACAATGGTTATTCTGGTCAAACTACACCATCTGCTATTCTAGGATCTTCAGCTATGGGAGATAGAGAGACTCTCTACAAAGCCTTTGTTGCTAGCTATGAATCATTTGAAGCAGGAAGTCTTAATCAAGTTGAATTGGCAAGAGAAGATCTGGAACAGCTTCATCCTGATGACTTGGAGGAGATAGATCTCAAATGGCAAATGGAAATGGTTAGTGTAAGAGCCAACCGATTCTTCAAGAGAACTGGCAGTAATAACTTCAGGAAAGAAAATGGTGAGAAGATGGGATTTGATAAGTCAAAAGTCAAATGCTACAACTGTGAAGACTATGGGAACTTTGCAAGAGAATGCAGGGCTCCCAGAAGAAACAACAATGGCTATCAAAGAAACCATCAACTTACTGAGCAAAAGCAAATCACAGGAACTGGGATGACGAATAAGAAAGAAGAAGGAATCACTAGTGGATAAGCCTTGATCACTTTCGGAGAATGGGACGAGGTTGCTGAGAAGGACTACCAAAACAAGAGTGTATCTGCACTGATGAGTAAAATCTCTTCCTCTGTCAACTTCGATGAGTGATAGAGCTGAATAAGATAAGAAATGGACACAGAGAAGGAAGATGATCAGTGGTTGACATAAAGATAGGAAGGGAGCTGACTTAGCAAGACAAGGATTTTGGAAGCATCATCCAAGGGGGAGATTGTTGGAGCATACAAGTCCAATGGTGAAGCTTCCAAAATAACCAAGTCATAGTTTAGAGTAGTTTAGTATCAATTCGGACTCTCCGAATTGTTTAATAAAGTGTAAAGTTTAGGAAGGTTTCAGTTCGGGGGAACTAATTCTTCACCGAATTAGTTCAAGTTCTCCCGAACTGATCCAACTAAACTATAATTTTATGTCTACTCCGAAATGTTTTTTAATAAACATAAGGATGACATTTATGTAATTGTTAGTTAGTACAGGTCTATAAATAGTAGCTAGCAAACATATAGAATGCATGCTTTTTGAACAGAATTGTTGGTGTACCGAATTTCTCGCCCAAATATAATTTGTCATTCTACTTGTTCTTTCATTGTTGGTTATTATCTCTAAATCATTCATTTAATTACTTCTAATTCCGCTAGTCGCAATTAAGATCATACACTTATTGATAGCTATGAGGATTTACGAGACCTGACAATAACTATAATAGAAAGTTTATTTGGTGTTCCCGTTGAATTTTCAATAATAGTAATAAATGTCCAAACGTCAAATTTTGTCTATGTTATACGTAGAAGCTCAACCTTAGGCTAAAGTGAAATTCCTAACATGTCATGCAAGTATACGATATTTAAAACTTCACGAACATTTCCCATCACAAATAATCATGTTTAAGTATTCAATTTAAAAATTCTCGTTAAATAACAGTTATCAAGTAATGACAGTGTTGGGTTATAACTTAGACAAAATAGTTTAACTCCAAAACAATACTTCTAACAACGGGAAAAGTAACTTACAAGATTAATACGGAAGCTATTAATAAGTTACTACGGAAGACAAGTTAATGCGGCTGTTCAACTAAGTTACTACTGACTCTATTATTACTACGTATGAATCAAGTTGTTGCGGTCAGACTAAGTGTTACTACGGAAGACCAACTTGACATACAAGTCTTATTTTACTAGATAGAATTAGACTTAGATTATGTTTCCTTTTGTAATTAGATTATGTTTCCTTCTAGATAACGATAGATGTAGAGTTCTAGTTTATCTAGAACTAGCCTCAAGGTCTATAAATATAGATCCTTGTAGAATAGAAGAAACACGTTGTATTGATATTCTGAGTTAATACAATTGAGGCTTACAATTCGACAATATTATTGTTTGTTATTAGTCTTATTCTTACGATATTATATTGTTCAATAACTCGTAAATATTGAAGTGTTCATCCGCTGCCGAACTTCTTCAATAGATCAAGATCTTAACGAAGGGAAACTTAATAAGTTATACTAGCTTATTCGATCCTGACAAGTGGTATGAGAGCACAAGAGGTGCTTTAGATCCATTGATCAACGAGTTGATAATCCTCATAATCAAGAATCAATATAAACATCATGGCTGAAGTTACAATCAACAAAGTTTCTGTTCTAAATAGCAACGAATTCGACCTATGGAAACTACGAACCAAGCAACACATCCTACTGTCCGACTATACAGTTTGGGATGTGATCATCAATGGTAACAAGCATGCTTCCAATCAAGGAGCTGATGGACAGCCTGGAATTCTTACTCGACCAACGTTGACTGACCTGGAAAGAAGAGAAAAGCAAACGGAGATCAAGGCTCTCAGTATTCTTTTAATTGCTATCCCCAACGAATACCAATCACAATTCGAAGAATATCAAGATGCCAAATCTCTATGGGAAGCTTTGGAGAAAAGATTCAGCAGAACAAAGAATACTAAGAAGAACAAGAAAGCTCTTCTTAAACAGGAATATGAGAATTTCAATGCCTTGAAGGACGAACGAATGACTCAGACGTTTGATCGATACAAAAAGCTCACAGGAGAGATGATCAGCGCATGAATTAAGTATGAGAAAGACGACATCAACCGAAAGTTCATAAGAGCTCTAGGTAAGGAATGGAAAATCTACACGGTTTCCTATAGGCAAGGAGACACATTGGAAGAATTGGAGTTGGATGATCTCTACAACGATTTACGTGTCTTTGAGTCAGAGGTGGAAGCAGACAAACCTAATATTAGCAGCCACAGTATTAATAATGTTAATACTGCCCTTGTCACAACCTCTGGAGGAACAAAACATGAAAGCGGAGAAGAGATATCTTTTGAAGCATTCATCTCACAAAGCTCAAATCTCACCAGTGATGATGTGAAGCAAATACATCAAGATGACTGGGAAGAGATGGACTTAAAGTGGCAATCCGCCATGTTAGCTCTACGTGCAAGGAGATTTGTGAATCGAACCGGAAGAAGATTCAATCCAAGGAACAATGAACGAATTGCTTTCGACAAAAGCAAGGTGAAATGCTATGAATGTAATGAATCAGGACACTTCGCAAGGGAATGTCCAAAGAAGTCAAAATCCAACAATTCACGACCCACTCAAGACAACAATCAAAGCGCACTTATGTCACATGACATATTTGGACACGATTGGAATGACTTAGCCGAAGAAACTAGTCAAAACATGGTGTTGATTTCTGAAGAACAAAATCCTGTTTATGCGGAAGATACTACTACTGCTCACCATGCATTCATAGCAGTAGTAATGGATGCGGATGACACGGTTTCTACGGAGGACATAGTTACTGCGGAGCTAGTTTATACTGACCTGGGCACTACAGAAATTAACAACGATGTTCTTGGATATGATTGGACTGAAGATGATCAAGGAGCAACTCAAGAGGATGCTCTAATGGAAATCAACTCATCATCAAAGGATCCTGAAACTCCATCTCTCATGGCCGAGGTAACTACTAAACTATGTTCTTCTGATTGTTAAGATGTAATTGTTAAATATAAAAATCACAATCAATTAATGAGTGATTCAATCAAAATCTTAGAAGAACAAAGAAGGTCAGCTGTTAGAGTCATTGATAACTTAGAAAACCAAATTAAGTCACACAAAATAAATGAACAAAGTTATCAAGAGAAAATTAGTTTAGTTGAATGGCAAAGAGAGGATTTACTAGTTAAACTTAAGATGGCTAGGGAAGAAATCAAACGATTAGAGCAACAACATGATAAAATTGAGTTAGATGTAGGGAAACTAGAACATGCTTCAAAATCAGTTAATGCCCTTTGTCAACAACAAATACATGGAAAGGTAAAAGCTGGTTTAGGTTACAAAGAAGTTGCCCCTCCATTTAACCAAAACTATATCCCTCCATCCGTCGATGAACCTAGGATTCCTATCTCTCAGGCACATCCAAAAGAATCATTCAATGTTGATCCAATCAACTATGATGACGTTCTGATTGAGGACTTAGTTGAAGAGAGTAAGCTAAACATTGTGAAAAATAAGGACATTCCTTTAGAAAATCACCTTATCACAATAGAAGGTGTTACTCAACAGTCTTCACAAAGTCTAGTGTCTATGCCACGTAATGATCCCATCAAGAAGGTCAAAACATCCACTGAAAGAAAGACCAAAGCAGCCCCTAAGGAAAACGAAAAGACTTGGAAACATATAGGTAAAAGAGGAAACCAACGAAATATGAACCAAGTAAAAGCTTAAAAGGGTCAAATTGTCAAAAGTTCAGGGAAGGGATGTTTTATATGTGGTAAATTAAATCACTATGCAAAAGTTTGTTATCACAATCCTCAAAATCAATTGCAAGTGATTCAAAAACCACATCATGGGTTGGGATATACAAGAAAGGTTGCACATAAAAACAAATCCATGAACAGTAGTAACAAAACAAATCATGCAAACCATAAATTTGTTACTATGAATTCAGGAAGAAACAGTGTGAACAAAAGTAACGTATTTTCTAACCATAAGAATAGAGTTCCTACTGCCAGACAAAATTTTGTTTCTACTGCAAAACTTAATACGGCCAAATATAATGGTGTTAATATTGCTCGTATTAATACTGTGAAAAATAACCATGTTAATACTGCTCGTGTTAATACTGCCAAAGGTAACTTAGTTACTACGGATCCTATCAACACTAAGAAACAAAGGCATGTCAAACCAGTATCTGTTCCTATTGTTAAATCAAAACCTGCACTAAATTGTTTCAAAAGCAAAAACATTCAAACAAGTGTGGCAACCAAAGATCCAAGTAACTCAACCACCTGTCCCTATTGATTTTTCAAAACTAGTCCAAAGGAAGGTGAGTTAATTTGATGAAATGGGCAAACCCAAGTCAGCTTTGGCTTGGGTTCCCATCAGAAACTAACTTCTTTCGTTTATGTGCAGGTTCAGCCAACCAATGAAAGTGAGAGCAGTTGGCATGTAGAGAGTGGTTGTTCCAGGCACATGACGGGCAACATGTCATGTCTTCAGGACTTTGAAAAGTTCAATGGAGGATATGTTGCGTTTGGAGGAAATCCAAAAGGAGGAAGAATTTCTGGGAAAGGAAAAATAAGCAATGGTACATTACACTTCAAAGATGTGTACTATGTGCAACAGTTGCAGTATAATCTGTTGAGTGTCTCTCAAGTATGTGATGAGAAGCACACAACTATCTTTACTGCTTCTGAATGCATCATTATGAAGCCTGGATATGTCATAGATGAGAGTATGATCTTACTCAGAACACCAAGAAGAGACAATGTCTATTGTCTTGACATGTCAAAGGTTCAACTCAATTCATCTGAAGCATGCTTTCTCTCAAAATCTACTCTAGATGAATCCACCTTATGGCATAGGAGAATGTGCCACATGAACCTGAAGAATATCAACAAGCTGGTCAAATCAGGTTTAGTTAGAGGTCTCCCCAACAAGCAATTCAATCTAGATGACAACTGCTTAGCATGTTTGAAGGGTAAACAACACAAGTCTTCTCACAAGACAAAGGAGATCAACACTAACACTACACCTTTACATGTACTTCATATGGATCTATTTGGTCCTACCAATGTAAAGAGTATTGCAAAGAACTCATATTGCCTTGTCATCACTGATGACTTTTCAAGATACACATGGGTGTACTTTCTGGGTACCAAGGATGAAACAAGTCAGTTACTTATCACATTCATCACAAAGATTGAACATCAAATTAATCTCAAAGTCAAGAAAATTCGATGTGATAATGGCACAGAATTCAAGAACCAAGTGATGAATGACTTTTGTGACAAGAAAGGAATAGAGAGGCAATTTAGTGCTGCTAGAACTCCTCAACAAAATGGAGTTGCTGAAAGAAGAAATAGAACATTGATCGAAGGAGCTAGAAGCATGTTGGCAGACTCCAATCTACCCATCTTTTTCTAGGCAGAAGCAGTTAACACTGCCTGCTATGTTTAGAATAGGGTCCTTCTATTCAAGTCTCACAACAAAACTCCATATGAACTCCTCCACAAGAGACAACCTTTGATCAGTTTCTTAAAAGCATTTGGATGTCCATGCACAGTCTTAAACTCGAAAGACTATCTTGGTAAGTTTGAGAGCAAAGCTGATGAAGGAACTTTCGTTGGATACTCATCACAAAGCAAGGCATATCGTGTTTACAATCACAAAACAAAGATAATCGAAGAAAGCTCCAACGTGACCTTCAATAAACATACTTACACCAAGAAGGGTCAAGGACCAGATTGGGTTTTTGATTTGGATGCATTAACCAAATCGTTGAACTCTAACTTTGCGTTTCAATCTTCTTCAGTTCATACGGATCATGTTACTACGGCACCCTCTATTCCTACGGATCATCCTACTACGGAGTCAGTTACTACGGCTCCTATCATTGGTACTGCTCGATTAGATGTTATGGAGTACATCAATCTTCCTGTTTCTATGGAGGATCCCATTCAACTCTTTGATCCCATATCCCCAGATGAAACAGAAGATTCTTCTCATGAACCTACACATGAAGATGAAGCAACTTCTACTAAGGATGATACAACACGCCCGATGGCGTTCCACACTTAGTACAAGAGGATGAAAATGGAGTTGAACAAATTTTCATTGAAGAATATGAGCCATACACTGATGTCATACCTTCTTCAGTTACTACTCCTCCATCTACTGCTTACTATCCAACCAATGATATGCCCGATTTGAATGACACAAACTTAGGCGCTGAACTAAGACTTGAGAAGATTCCATCTTCTCGTGTCTCAAAGAACCACCCACCTTCTCAAATAATTGGTGATCTTGACTTCTCAATAGAGACTAGAAGTCAAACCAAGTCCAAGAAGGATCCTGTGAAAGCTCTTATTAATACATGTCTGTTTGCCTGCTTTCTTTCTCAAATGGAACCAAAGAAAATACAAGAGGCATTACTGGATCCACATTGGATAGAGGCATGTCAAGCTGAGCTATTACAATTCAAGATCCAAGAAGTATGGGAATTAGTGGAAGTCCCATTTGGCAAGAAGGTGATAGGTACAAGATGGATCTTCAGAAACAAGAAGGATGAAAGAGGTATTGTGGTCAAGAATAAGGCAAGACTGGTTGCACAAGGCTACACACAAGAAGAGGGAATTGATTATGAAGAGTTCTTTGCTCCAGTGGCTAGGATTGAAGCTATCAGACTATTTCTAGCTTTTGCTTCATTCATGGGTTTTAAAGTCTATCAAATGGATGTCAAGAGTGCATTCCTCTATGGTGTCATTGAAGAAGAAGTTTATGTCAAACAGCCTCCTGGATTTGAGGACACTCAACATCCTCACAAAGTGTATAAACTGATAAAAGCTCTTTATGGGCTTCATCAAGCACCCAGGGCTTGGTATGACACTCTTTCTTATTACCTTCTTCAAAACAACTTTCAAAGAGGAACAATTGACAAGACACTCTTTTTCAAGAAATCTCACTCAGATATTCTTCTTGTCCAAATATACGTTGATGACATCATCTTTGGCTCTACCAAAGATGCTTTGTGCAAAGAGTTTGAGGAACTAATGCACACTAAGTTTCAAATGAGTTCCATGGGAGAACTTACTTTCTTTTTGGGTCTACAAGTCAAACAAAAAGGACATTCTAACTAAATTTGGATTATTGGATGCCAAGATAGCAAGCACTCCTGTAGAAACTCACAAACAACTGACGGCTGATCTTGAGGGGGAGGATGTGGATATACATAATTATAGATCAATGATTGGCTCCTTAATGTATCTCACAGCTTCAAGACCAGACATCATGTTTGGAGTTTGTGTATGTGCAAGATATCAAACAAGACCCAAAATGTCACACCTAATTGCAGTTAAGAGAATCTTCCGTTACCTAAAGGGAAAGCCTAACTTAGGTTTATGGTATCCCAAAGACTCTCCTTTTGATTTAATTGCTTATACTGACAGTGACTATGGTGGTGAAAACTTAGACAGGAAATCAACAACTGGAGGATGTCAATTTACTGGCTCAAGACTGGTGTCATGGAAATGCAAGAAGCAAACAACGGTGTCTACCTCTTCCACAGAAGTTGAATACATTGCAGCTGCTAGTTGTTGTGCTCAAGTGCTATGGATACAAAATCAAATGATGGATTATGGCTATTCATTCATGAACACACCAATTCACATTGACAACCACGGCACTATTAGCATCATCAACAATCCAGTCAAGCACTCCAAGACAAAGCATATAGAGATACGCTACCACTTCATAAGAGATTGTAACGAAAAGAAATTGATCCATGTTGAGAAAATCCACACTGGAAATCAGCTTGCTGACCTTCTCACAAAGGCATTCGATGTGGGAAGATTCACATTCTTGATTACAAGTATTGTAATGATCAACATGGATTGATATCATCTTCTTTATCTCTTAGTATTTCTATTCTAAAGTCCCTTCGAGAAGCAGTAGTAACCTTTTGATAAGCATCAAGTACCTTACTTTTTAGTATTGTACTATGTTACTACTGCAACAGTAATAGTAAAAACAAATTTTAACCAAAGTATGATTAGTACGGCCAAAATTGTCAGTATTAAGGGAAGGTTTAACTACTACTACCCTTAATCTAATAATATGGACGGAATGGTTAATGCTGCTCAGTTTTGGGTTACTACGGACCTCTGGTTAATACTGCCAGTAATTCACATTACTACGGACCTCTGGTTAATACGGCTCGTGTACCATTACTACGGACATTAATCCACTTACTACGACTATTATTTGTTAATACTGCAAATTACCGTATTAAAAGGTTTCTTAAACAATAAGTATTCCTTAATTAATGGTGATTTGACAAGTCAAAATACAACTTGTAACTAACTTTTACACATGGCACTTGATTATTGGACCTATTTTTTAAAATTCAGGCTCGAGGTACAGCTATATTGACACGTGGCAATCTCCAATTGCACCGTTACTTTTAATCATCACCCGCGTCTAATCCAAATTGTCAAGTTGTTACCTTTTTCACCGTATAAATAGGGCTATTTTTAACCTTTTGAGTACTTACATTGCTTAAAGAACCCTAATCGTCAAAAAGTTACCGTTACAATTAAAATCCCAAATTTTTCTTTCAATCTTTGCTAAAATCTGCTTCTAATTGTTTGTTATCGATTATACATTCATTAACAATGGTTGTATTACAGTTCTTCATAACACACAATATGGTGGCTTTCTTGACTAAACGTGGTGACAATGCCGATTTCCATCCGATTATCGATTTCTTGAATCGATCCAACATTAAATTGGCACTAACAATCAATCCCGAAATCAATGAAGCACACGTTAGGGATTTTTGGACCTCAGCATAACTCAATCTTGAGGGGGAGGTCCCTGTCATTAATGCCACGGTGTATGGCAAAACTATAAGTATTTCAGAGGCAACAGTGCGCACACACTTACAACTCTGTGATGCGACAGGTATAACACATCTTTCCAATGAAATACTTATCGAAAATTTTGCAAGAATGGGGTATGAGGGGGACCTAAACATCTCAACTTTTCAAAAGGCAAAACTGTCCCCCCAATGCAAATTTTTGTTGCATACTTTGCAACAGTGTTTGTCTCAAAAACGAACGGGTTGGCATGAAGGTAGCTCTTCTTTAGCTACTGCCATGGTATGTTTGGCCACCAACCAAACATATAATTTTTCAAATCTAATTTTTGAGGGTATGAAGTGGAACTTGGTCAATATCAAACACAAATTTTTAATGTATCCAAGGTTCCTTCAACACATTTTTAACAATGAACTACAAAATCTTTCTAGATCTGAAAATGTTTCTCATGCACACACAAAGAAAGTTTTTACAAACATGAGAAAAGTTGATAAAGGTAGTTCTTAAAATGTGACACCATTGTTCTCTACAATGATGGTGGTCACAGTTTCTCAAGATGAAGGACAAGTGACTGCACCTCTGTCCCAACCACCATCTTCTCTTGCATCAACCCATGAGGTTACAACTACAGTTTCTACTGCAAGTGTACCTCCAGTTGCTACTCTGAGTTCTACTCCAGTTGCTACTGCAACAGTCACCACTTTTGTGACTTCACCCACTGCTTCTACACCTCACACACTGTGACGTCCCGTCTATTTGAGGTACTTGAGTTACCGTTATTATTTTAATATTATTCGCAATTGTTTTGACCCTTGTATTTCGCTTTGTTTTTACTCACGGTTTATTGATGAGAATCGGGTTTTAGGTGATTATTTTGATTCGTCCCTTGAGACGTAAGTTGATTTTTATCTAAGTGCCAAATAGTTAGTATGCTCATGGAAATAAGTTAGGAGGTTTATGCCAAATTTGTCGGTTAATGTATTCCTATCCTTAAGAAATCGTGCTTTGCTCGTGTTTATGTTTTTACCGAGAAGAATGTATTTCCATTTTGGAATTTAAATCGAATCATATAATGAATTACAATACCAAGAATACCTATAATGAACTTGCCTAAGTTCATATGTAAAACAATCGGGAACTCTAAACAAACGAGCGTGCGTAACCATAACTTATACCGAAAAATAAATTTTTGCTGTTGGAGGCCTGAATGCGCCGCCTGTTACCCAGCCGCATTCTGGGTGCCGATCAGCATCTTGTGTTTTTCAAACTTTTGCAATCTTTCTTAAACGGGCCTAAGTTACTTGTTCCGGGTTTGCACTTGAGTTAAGGCCTTTTTGGGTCCAGAACTTGTTGCTAACACCCCTTGATTGAGTCCCATTTCATTTCATAATTTACACACACACAACTTACTCCTCTCTCTCTTTTCTTTGAAGCCAAAAACACACAAACACACACACATTTCTTCTTCCATTTCTTCCTAGTGGCTGTGATTCCAGAGTTTAATACATAAATTTCACCACCATAAAAGTGTTGTTTTCATCTAGAGGAGTAGGGTTTGCTCATCCATTTGAAGATTTACTTGGGTTATTTCGTTTTCGGGTCGAAATCACCGTCTCACATCAAGGATCTTCATCACATCTAGCTTGATCTTCACATCTTCACTTTCTTTGGGGTATAATAACTTAAACTTTCTGTATTTTATAAGTTTTATTCATTGCATGTATCATCTAACTAAAGAAAATGAGTTTTAACAAAGTTTGATGGTAAAATATGCATAAAAATCGAGTTTTTTGTAAAAATGTGTATGGATCTTGATTAAATGGTTGTAAAAGCTTTACCAAAGTGTTATTTGAAAGTGTTTTTGAACATATTATAACTTGCATGTCCAAATCTACCATCAAAAGACGATTTACTAAGCTTAGAAACGATTTCGGTGCAGAGACTGCACTGAATGCGTCGCCCATGGTCCCAATGCGACGCATTCAGAGGGCAGTTTGCCCGTTTTCGTTTTGTTTCGCTGTTATTCGTAACCGTAAGCTCGTTATCTTAAGGACCTGTATTAACGAATGGTGTATTGTGTTTTGGAGTTAGAAATCTCATCGCCACACCATCAAAGGATTTTGTCCCGGGTTCTTAGCTTGCTAAATTGCGGTTGTTATCGGTAAGAATTGACTTTCTTCCAAATTTCTCATTTTCATACGTTCGGTTTTAGCCTTGAAAAATGGTTAGGATTGAATCTTAGACCAACGCCTGGTATTATCGGAATTTGGACAACTTTGGACTAAAATACGTTAAAATGTGAATTTAACCATAAGTAACGTATTTAATTTATATCATATTATATATTATGACAAAGACTTAATTGCTCTTGAAAATACAAATTTTGACAAGCGGGAAAGTGTACTGAATTTGGACTAATAATATACGTTGCGGAAGCGCTGCCGAAATTCATTTCACGTCTTTTACGACTATAAAACACTTATATGAGTAAACTTGTGCATAAAAGTAATATATTACACTATAACATCGTCTTTGGACTCAAAGACGCTAACATATGTATAAAAGTCATAATATTACTTAAAACGGATGTTTTAATCTCTTTTAACAAATAAACCTTCGTTTCATAACGCGTTCGTAATCTAATATCATCAAATGGCGTTTTTACGACAAACTCTTGGTGAAATGGTTTTGAAGATTATATTACTCTTATATTTTGAAAAGTAAGACTTTAAATTATCCTAAGTGTCGAAGTTGGACTTTTTGGTGGACTTTGACTTTCATAAGTCAACATCTTTGACTCTGACTTCTATAAAGTCAACATTCCTAACGTTTGACTTTGACCAAGTCAACATTGTTTCCGTTGACCTTGGTCGATCTATTGAAACTTGGTAACGATAATTTATTAACCAATACTCCTAGTAGTCGTTCTCGATTCGGATTATCATTCTCTTCTAGTTGACGTTTATGACGTGGAATGCCGATATCTCTCCGAGCGGTCGTGTTTGACGCGGAACATCGCCTTCTAAATACGTCACCTTATTTCAACTTATTAATATTTTGATTATCTTATTTAACTTAATCTTAACCGACAAGGCTAAACCGGACCTAGACTTATAGAGATACTGAGACTATATTGTTTATTGTTTTAAGGCACTTAGGCGGTGGAGTTGTAACTCTGTGTGGTGTGCCCGTTATTTGTTTGCTGAAGCTTTCTCTGTGAGTTATTCGTAGCCCTTGTCTTAAATATTTTTGGGCTGTAAAGCGTATTTTAAAATGTCTGCTTGTATGCGGAATGTTGTTGATTATCTTGTTTGCCTAGTGGATTAGGTCTGCCTTAGATTAAGCCATTAGCCCTTGTTGGGGCCCCCTGATACACTTGTTAAGCTTTGAGCCCAACGGTTTTACATATATATAGATCTATATGGGTTATAGACCTAACCCTCTCTGCTCGGTAGAATGTTTCTAGGAGTGGAAGTTATGGCCGGTTAATTAATTTGTTACCTTTGGTTGGCGACCTCAGGATTTGGGGTTGTACGGTCAGGTTCAGTGTATGAATAGTCTAGGCAAAGTACCTCTCACTATTTGTTGTTGAAAGCAAGATATATCATTTGAAATTAACGTTGTCCTTGATGAAAATTGTCGATGGGTCAACTTTTACTTTAAATTTGAGAATAATTCACCAACATGTTGTTGATGTCGTTTTAACGCTTTGCAGGAAATTGAGGATTTCCATTGATCATGCCATAGTTTATTTTCGGATCGCTTGCTTTTGGGAAATTTGGATTTGAATTGTTTATTGTAATTTCCATGACGATCCGGTTGTTTATTTCCTTTCGAATTGTATTTGTACTTGGTGTCTTATCGCCTTTGACTTTATGATGTATTTGTAACATTTGGCATGATCTATTTAATATGATGTTTTGTTTATCGGTTATATTGTTGTAATCTTGACTCTTGATATTATAACTGGAACATTCCGTGTTTCCGCTATAAGCGGGGTGTGACAGAAGTTGGTATCAGAGCCAAAGGTTATAGCGAACCGAGTGATTTTAACTGAGTAAATCACTTGGACTATGACCATAGGCTTTTTGAATCGATTTTCTCTGATTGCAATGTGTGCACTATTTTTCATACGTGTTTATTTCGCGTTGTTTTTGTGGCGTTTGGCCTTGTTTTTGCACACATTTGCTGATCGATTTTCTTTCCTTTTTATTTTAGGACGATGGCGCCTAAGAGGAGAGTTGCGACACGAAGTTCTGCTAGACGTGCTACTGCGAACGCGAGGGCTAATACCGCGAATCAGAATGCGAGAGCGAATACGTCGAATGCGAGAAGGAACAACGTGGAAAATGATACGAATCCTGACATGGCTCAGATGATTGCTCAGCAACTAGCGGCGATGATGCCCGAGCTTGTAGCTCAACTTCGAGAGGGCACCGCCCAAGGTAATGGTTCGGGTTCCAGAAATCCCGAGCCGGTGGTTAATAATGAAGGTCCTGAGCCGGTTGTTAATAATGAAGGCCCTGAGCCGATTGTTAATAATGAGGGTCCCGAAGTCGTGATCACTGGATCAGGTAGAGCAGAGGGCTCAGCTCGACGCGCTGGTTGCACCTTGAAGACGTTTATGAGCTGCAAGGCCCCTGAATATAAGGGCAATGAGGGAGCAACTGGAACGCTCCAATGGATGGAGAAGCTAGAGTCCATCTTTGATGCTGTGGGATGTGCGGACGAGGATCGAGTCCGATTTGCTGCGTTTGTATTTCAAGGTACGGCTCTGACGTGGTGGAATTCAATCGTGAATGTGCGAGGCCGAGCTGAGATCAGCAAGATGACTTGGGATCAGCTAAAGGAGTTGATGATTATTGAGTATGTTCCTGAATCTGAGATTCAGAAGTTGGAGGATGAATTGTGGAACTTGACCATGGTTGGGTCAGACATCCAGGGGTACACTTCGCGTTTTCACGCTTTGTCCCAGCTAGTGCCGCACTTGGTCCGACCGGAGCTTAAACGTATAGGTCGCTACACTCACGGATTACCCCCAGCAATCCGTAAGAGTGTCCTGTCCAGCAAACCGAGCACCTTTCAGAGCGCGGTGGAAATTGCGATTACTTTGACTCAGAATGCGGTTCGTGATGGTGAGTTACCCCCGATGATTGTTAAGCAAAACTCCGGAGGGAAACGGAGTGGTGGAAACCGCAATGAGGATTCGAGGAAAAGGTTTAGGAGGAATGACGCTCCTCAAGTTGCAAAATCGTATGCTGCTGTGGCATCGGGTACCCAGAGTAAGTACCCGAAGTGTGATCGGTGTAGTAGGTATCACACCAAGGAAGTAGCTTGCTGGGAATGCAGTATCTGCAAGAAACTGGGTCACACGGACAAGTTCTGTAAAGCCGGAAAGGGCAAGTGTTTTGAATGTGGTTCTCCGGATCATCATAAGGACAGATGTCCTAAGTTAGCTGCAGCTGGTAATGCTCCTCGAGGCAGGGCGTTTGTTATGGGAGCCAAGGAGGCTCAGCAGGATCCACACGTCGTTACGGGTACTTTTCTTATCTGTGGTCGACCTGCGTTTATCTTATTTGATTCTGGTGCTGATAGAAGCTTTATATCTGATGAGTTTAGGACTATGATTCCCTGTAAGTCTGTACCTTTAGTACCTCCCTTTGAGATAGAATTGGCTGATGGTGAGTTCTTGCATGCGTCTGAGTTACTTTCCGACTGTAGTGTTAGTTTCGACGACCACTCTTTTCCTATCGACTTAATTCCGATTAGGTTAGGTAGTTTCGACGTAATTATCGGCATGGATTGGTTAGAGACGCATCGTGCGGAGATCGTATGTTTCGAGAAGATGATCCGTATTCCGTTACCGCATGGAGAGCCGCTATTAGTTCAAGGGAATAAGGCAGGGAAGCGCCTTAAGATCGTCTCGTGTATGAAGGTCCGGGAGTACATTAAACGGGATTGTTCACTCTTTCTCGCACATCTTGTGAAGAAGGATAACACTGAGAAGCTGGAAGAGAAGCCAGTAGTGTGTGACTTCCCCGATGTGTTCCCAGAGGATTTACCTGGTTTACCGCCTAGACGTGAGGTAGAGTTTAGGATCGACTTAGTTCCCGGAGCAGCGCCAGTGGCAAAGGCTCCTTATCGGTTAGCACCTTCGGAGATGTTAGAACTTTCTAAGCAGATCCAGGAGTTAGTGGATAAAGGCTTCATTAGACCGAGTTTCTCTCCGTGGGGCGCGCCGGTACTCTTTGTAAAGAAGAAGGATGGTTCGATGAGATTGTGTATAGATTACCGAGAGCTGAATAAGCTGACAGTAAAGAACCGCTATCCTTTACCTCGTATAGATGATTTGTTTGATCAACTCTAAGGTTCATGTTTCTTTTCTAAGATTGATTTACGATCCGGTTATCATCAGCTGAGAGTGCAAGAGGAGGACGTTCCGAAGACTGCTTTTCGGACGCGATACGGTCATTATGAGTTTTTAGTTATGCCATTCGGTCTCACGAATGCGCCTGCAGCATTTATGGAAATGATGAACCGTATCTGTCGTCCTTACCTCGATAAGTTCGTGATAGTATTCATCGACGATATTCTGATTTATTCTCGTAGCCGTGCGGAGCACGAGGAGCACTTGAGAATAGTGTTGGAGTTGCTCAGGAAGGAACAACTTTACGCTAAGTTCTCGAAGTGTGAGTTTTGGTTATCTGAGGTCCAATTTCTTGGCCACGTGGTTAGCAAGGAAGGCATCCACGTTGATCCTGCCAAGATTAAGGCCGTCAGAGATTGGGTTGCTCCTAAGACACCCACCGATATCCGTTCATTTTTGGGTCTGGCAGGTTACTACCGTCGCTTTATTGAGAATTTTTCGAAGATAGCCTCGCCTATGACGAAGTTGACCCAGAAGAACGAGGAGTTTATTTGGGGTGCCGAGCAGGAAGAAGCTTTTCAGTTATTAAAGAAGCGGTTGTGTGATGCTCCTATCTTGAGTCTTCCCGAGGGTACCGAAAATTTTGTTGTATATTGCGATGCTTCGCATAAGGGACTCGGGTGCGTACTGATGCAGAATGGAAAGGTCATTGCCTATGCCTCTCGTCAGTTAAAGATTCATGAGAAGAACTACACGACCCATGATTTGGAGTTAGGCGCAGTGGTTTTTGCTTTAAAGATTTGGCGTCATTATCTGTACGGTACTAAGTGTACTGTGTTCACTGATCATAAGTCGTTACAGCACATCTTTGACCAAAAGATGTTGAACATGAGGCAACGCCGATGGGTGGAATTGCTGAACGATTATGATTGCGAGATTCGATATCATCCGGGAAAAGCTAATGTTGTCGCCGATGCGCTAAGTCGCAAGGAGTCGGTTAAGCCGGTGAGAGTTCGTGCTATGGTGGTTTCTATTCAGTCGAGTTTGAAGACTCGTATTATTCAGGCTCAGCAGGAGGCTCTCACCGAGGATTGTTTAAAGGATGAAGGATTATTTGGTTTGGCACGTCAGTTGGAGCCGAAAGACGACGGGGTATTGTATTTCTTGGATCGTATTTGGGTTCCCGTCGGTCTTAGGCAGTTGATATTGGACGAAGGTCACAAGTCGAATTACTCTGTTCATCCCGGAGCGGATAAGATGTACCATGACTTGAAGGATTTTTACTGGTGGCCTGGCATGAAGAGGGCGATTGCCGAGTATGTAGGCAAGTGTTTGACCTGTTCTAAGGTTAAGGCTCAGAATCAGAAGCCTTCTGGCCTTCTTCAGCAGCCGGAAATCCCGCAGTGGAAGTGGGAAAATATTACTATGGATTTTGTTACGAAGCTTCCTAGGTCTTCGGGAGGTTATGATGCTATTTGGGTTATCGTTGATCGGCTGACCAAGTCAGCGCATTTTCTGCCTATTCGAGAAGATTACCGAATAGAGAAGTTATCTAGGTTATATATTGATGAGATCGTGGCCAGGCATGGAATTCCTGTATCGGTTATTTCGGATCGCGACGCGCGTTTTACTTCGAGATTCTGGCAGACGCTACAGCGAGCGTTAGGCACGAGATTGGATATGAGCACGGCTTATCACCCTCAGACCGATGGTCAGAGTGAGCGCACGATTCAGACGTTGGAAGATATGCTACGCGCGTGTGTTTTAGATTTTGGCGGGAGTTGGGATAGACATTTACCGTTGGTCGAGTTTTCGTACAACAATAGTTACCACTCCAGTATTAATTGCGCGCCTTTTGAAGCTCTTTACGGTCGTAAGTGTAGGTCTCCACTCTGTTGGGCTGAGATTGGTGATAGTCAGATTACGGGTCCCGAGTTGATCCAGGAGACGACTGATAAGATCTTTAGGATCAAGGATCGTCTGTTAGCCGCGAGAGATCGCCAGAAGAAGTACGCGGATTTGCGTCGTAAGCCGTTGGAATTCCAGGTCGGTGATATGGTATTATTGAAGGTTTCTCCTTGGAAGGGCGTATTTCGTTTTGAGAAGCGCAGCAAGTTAAGTCCACGTTTTACGGGTCCGTTTAAGATTTTGTCTCGTGTTGGACCGGTGGCTTACCGTATTGAGTTGCCACCTGAGTTGAGCGGTGTGCACAACGTATTTCATGTATCGCATCTCAAGAAGTGCCTTGCTGACGAGTCGTTAATTGTGCCTTTGGAGAAACTAAGTTTGGATGATTCGCTTCACGTGATAGAGGAGCCGGTAGAAATCGTTGACCGAGAGGTCAAGCGCCTGCGGCGGAGTCGGATTCCTATTGTAAAGGTCCGATGGAACTCTAAGCTTGGAGCTGAGTTTACGTGGGAACGGGAGGATGAAATGCAGCGGAAATTTCCCCATCTATTTTCTACTAGCGATGATCATTAGTAATTTCGAGGACGAAATTCTTTTAACTGGGGGAGGCTGTGACGTCCCGTCTATTTGAGGTACTTGAGTTACCGTTATTATTTTAATATTATTCGCAATTGTTTTGACCCTTGTATTTCGCTTTGTTTTACTCACGGTTTATTGATGAGAATCGGGTTTTATGTGATTATTTTGATTCGTCCCTTGAGACGTAAGTTGATTTTTATCTAAGTGCCAAATAGTTAGTATGCTCATGGAAATAAGTTAGGAGGTTTATGCCAAATTTGTCGGTTAACGTATTCCTATCCTTAAGAAATCGTGCTTTGCTCGTGTTTATGTTTTTACCGAGAAGGATGTATTTCCATTTTGGAATTTAAATCGAATCATATAATGAATTACAATACCAAGAATACCTATAATGAACTTGCCTAAGTTCATATGTAAAACAATCGGGAACTCTAAACAAACGAACGTGCGTAACCATAACTTATACCGAAAAATAAATTTTTGCTGTTGGAGGCCTGAATGCGCCGCCTGTTACCCAGAATGCGCCGCATTCTGGGTGCCGATCAGCATCTTGTGTTTTTCAAACTTTTGCAATCTTTCTTAAACGGGCCTAAGTTACTTGTTCCGGGTTTGCACTTGAGTTAAGGCCTTTTTGGGTCCAGAACTTGTTGCTAACTCCCCTTGATTGAGTCCCATTTCATTTCATAATTTACACACACACAACTTACTCCTCTCTCTCTTTTCTTTGAAGCCAAAAACACACAAACACACACAAATTTCTTCTTCCATTTCTTTCTAGTGGCTGTGATTCCAGAGTTTAACACACACATTTCACCACCATAAAAGTGTTGTTTTCATCTAGAGGAGTAGGGTTTGCTCATCCATTTGAAGATTTACTTGGGTTATTTCGTTTTCGGGTCGAAATCACCGTCTCACATCAAGGATCTTCATCACATCTAGCTTGATCTTCACATCTTCACTTTCTTTGGGGTATAATAACTTAAACTTTCTGTATTTTATAAGTTTTATTCATTGCATGTATCATCTAACTAAAGAAAATGAGTTTTAACAAAGTTTGATGGTAAAATATGCATAAAAATCGAGTTTTTGTAAAAATGTGTATGGATCTTGATTAAATGGTTGTAAAAGCTTTACCAAAGTGTTATTTGAAAGTGTTTTTGAACATATTATAACTTGCATGTCCAAATCTACCATCAAAAGACGATTTACTAAACTTAGAAACGATTTCGGTGCAGAGACTGCACTGAATGCGTCGCCCATGGTCCCAATGCGACGCATTCAGAGGGCAGTTTGCCCGTTTTCGTTTTGTTTCGCTGTTATTCGTAACCGTAAGCTCGTTATCTTAAGAACCTGTATTAACGAATGGTGTATTGTGTTTTGGAGTTAGAAATCTCATCACCACACCATCAAAGGATTTTGTCCCGGGTTCTTAGCTTGCTAAATTGCGGTTGTTATCGGTAAGAATTGACTTTCTTCCAAATTTCTCATTTTCATACGTTCGGTTTTAGCCTTGAAAAATGGTTAGGATTGAATCTTAGACCAACGCCTGGTATTATCGGAATTTGGACAACTTTGGACTAAAATACGTTAAAATGTGAATTTAACCATAAGTAACGTATTTAATTTATATCATATTATATATTATGACAAAGACTTAATTGCTCTTGAAAATACAAATTTTGACAAGCGGGAAAGTGTACTGAATTTGGACTAATAATATACGTTGCGGAAGCGCTGCCGAAATTCATTTCACGTCTTTTACGACTATAAAACACTTATATGAGTAAACTTGTGCATAAAAGTAATATATTACACAATAACATCGTCTTTGGACTCAAAGACGCCACTATATGTATAAAAATCATAATATTACTTAAAACGGATGTTTTAATCTCTTTTAACAAATAAACCTTCGTTTCATAACGCGTTCGTAATCTAAAATCATCAAATGGCGTTTTTACGACAAACTCTTGGTGAAATGGTTTTGAAGATTATTTTACTCTTATATTTTGAAAAGTAAGACTTTAAATTATCCTAAGTGTCGAAGTTGGACTTTTTGGTGGACTTTGACTTTCATAAGTCAACATCTTTAACTCTGACTTCTATAAAGTCAACATTCCTAACGTTTGACTTTGACCAAGTCAACATTGTTTCCGTTGACCTTGGTCGATCTATTGAAACTTGGTAACGATAATTTATTAACCAATACTCCTAGTAGTCGTTCTCGATTCGGATTATCATTCTCTTCTAGTTGACGTTTATGACGTGGAATGCCGATATCTCTCCGAGCGGTCGTGTTTGACGCGGAACATCGCCTTCTAAATACGTCACCTCATTTAAACTTATTAATATTTTGATTATCTTATTTAACTTAATCTTAACCGACAAGGCTAAACCGGACCTAGACTTATAGAGATACTGAGACTATGTTGTTTATTGTTTTAAGGCACTTAGGCGGTGGAGTTGTAACTCTGTGTTGGTGTACCCGATATTTGTTTGCTGAAGCTTTATCTGTGAGTTATTCGTAGCCCTTGTCTTAAATATTTTTGGGCTGTAAAGCGTATTTTAAAATGTCTGCTTGTATGCGGAATGTTGTTGATTATCTTGTTTGCCTAGTGGATTAGGTCTGCCTTAGATTAAGCCATTAGCCCTTGTTGGGGCCCCCTGATACACTTGTTAAGCTTTGAGCCCAACGGTTTTACATATATATAGATCTATATGGGTTATAGACCTAACCCTCTCTGCTCGGTAGAATGTTTCTAGGAGTGGAAGTTATGGCCGGTTAATTAATTTGTTACCTTTGGTTGGCGACCTCAGGATTTGGGGTTGTACGGTCAGGTTCAGTGTATGAATAGTCTAGGCAAAGTACCTCTCACTATTTGTTGTTGAAAGCAAGATATATCATTTGAAATTAACGTTGTCTTTGATGAAAATTGTCGATGGGTCAACTTTTACTTTAAACTTGCGAATAATTCACCAACATGTTGTTGATGTCGTTTTAACGCTTTGCAGGAAATTGAGGATTTCCATTGATCATGCCATAGTTTATTTTCGGATCGCTTGCTTTTGGGAAATTTGGATTTGAATTGTTTATTGTAATTTCCATGACGATCCGGTTGTTTATTTCCTTTCGAATTGTATTTGTACTTGGTGTCTTATCGCCTTTGACTTTATGATGTATTTGTAACATTTGGCATGATCTATTTAATATGATGTTTTGTTTATCGGTTATATTGTTGTAATCTTGACTCTTGATATTATAACTGGAACATTCCGTGTTTCCGCTATAAGCGGGGTGTGACACACACCATCCACAACTGCTTTTTCAAGAAGAACAAAGAGGGTTCCTCAGCCTCTGGTGTCTCAAACTACCCCACATCCTCACACTCAAACATCATTACCTGAAACATCTTCAGGAATGACACCATCATTAGGGGAAAACATTGAGCATACCCCCTTGCTCACTGAGGTGGTCCATCAGGAGGGGGGTGACCATGTGGAGAGGGCTAATACTACTGCAGCTACCACTTCTCATAGTGAGGCTCAGGACAGTATTAACATCTTTAAGACCCAAACCACGGCAACACTAACCTTTGATGATGACTGGCTCTCATCATTGGAAGGTGGTCCCTGGCGCCAAGAGACCATGGGAGAGATACCTGTTCCTGCTAGGCAGGAGAGTGTCTCTTCACCCTATGATCAACCACCTATTGGAACTCAACAGGAAAGGGGTGAGGGTAGCTTTACTATAACCAATGAATTGATGGACATGTACAAAACAGTCATAGCTAGGGTGGATAAACAAGAGGAAACTCTTGTTACTCTCACAGGTTTGGTGCAACAGTTGCTGGCTCAGCAGGCACTTCTATCTGCTCAACTATTGCCCAAAAGAACCACCACACGCATCATTGGAACTTCCCCCAGGCCTTCAAGCTCTTCGTCATCTGATGATTCTCCTCCAGCTGACAAAAAGGGGGAGAAAGAACATGAAACACATATGTTATCATCTGAGGAGAGCAGGGGAGAAGAAAGAAAAAGTGATGAAACTGTCATTACTGCAACCTCCCAACAAACTGAAGATATGGAGATTGATAGTACTCCAAAGGGGGAGACAGATAAAGAAGGAGAAAGAATGGTGGTAGATGAAACCGCTGAGAAGGAAAAATCGTTTGAGGGGGAGCAAATGGTTGAAGAAACAGTAGAGGGTGAGCATACAAGAGAAATTGAAATGGAAGACACAGCAATTTCTACCAACCCTACTGAATTCATGGTTTCTACTGACTTCATGGTTACTACTGCTCCTCAGTCAGTTGCTGTTACTGCGGACCCAGTTGCTACTGACCCAGTTACTACGGATGTTGAAATGGTTCCTACGGATACCATTGCTACTGCAAGCATTCCAGTTGCTACGGAGAGCCCCGTAGATGATCTACCTTCATTGTTTACCACAACTCCTCCAACTTTTTATCAAGCTTCTCACACTTTTCAAGCTATTCCATCTGAAGCTACAACACTCACTACCACAACATCTGAAGCTCCTACTCCTACCTTTGATCAACAAGTTGCTGCGGATGCACTAATCCATCAAGAAATGACAAGAACAACTATTATGTCTGATGAATCTACATTAGCATCACAACTTGACAAGATCAAGGAAGACAAGAAGAAACAAGAAAAAGGGAGAGCTGAAGCTGAAAGAAAGAAAGTCATAGCTGCAGCAGTTGCTAGACAAAGAGCAGCAGCAGCTGAAGATCCAACACCAAAATGAAGGTCAAGTTAATGTTTCTGTGTCTGCAGGTAAGGTTGGATACATCACTGTGAAGGGAAAGCTTCAAAAGGTCAATCTTGATGATCCAAAACACTATGAAAAAGGCAAGGTGATTGTTGTGGAGAAATCTAAAGAAGAGAAGAAGGAAGAAGAAAGACTGAAAAGAGAGAAGGGTATTGCAGAAAGGGATGAGAAAAACCTGCGAGCAGAATTGGAAAGAGAAAGGTTGGAAGCCAAAAGAGCATCTGCTGAGTTCCTAAGGCTTGAACTAGAAAGAGCCACTGCTGAGTTCCTCAAGAATCTTGCTGCTGAAGCTGAACTCAATCAAGAACCTATTGAGGCTGATAGAGAAAGGCTAAGAAAAATTGCTGAGGAGGATGCAATTCGTGCTCAAGAGATGGCAAATGAGGAGATTCTGGAAGATCTTTTCCTTAAAGGTCAAGAAAAAGTTGATGCTGAGCTTGCCAGAAAGATGCTTGAAGAAGATGAACTCATGCTCGAAAAGGAAGCCAAAGCCAAGCCTGAGAAGAAGAAAGTGTTTGGAAAGAAAGAGTCCACAAAGGCCAAGCTAGCTAAAGATAGGCAGAAATTTGTCTCCTATCTAAAGACAAAAGGATACAGTGGTAGGT
Organism: Senecio squalidus; assembly: GCA_910822075.1. Classification (NCBI taxonomy): domain Eukaryota; kingdom Viridiplantae; phylum Streptophyta; class Magnoliopsida; order Asterales; family Asteraceae; genus Senecio; species Senecio squalidus. The sequence goes on along the minus strand of CAJVGC010000591.1, from coordinate 36,928,835 downwards.
CTGTAGGACCTATGAAGATGGCTAGCATTTTGGAACTGGTGGAGAAGGAGAAGAAGAAGGATGCTCAAAGGAAAGCTGCTCTTGCCAAAATTCAAGAGAAGAAGAAGCAAGACATGGAGAAAACCATGAAGATTGCTCTTGAAACTGGAAGGAAAATTATCCATGAGCAAGAACCTGTTAGTACTGCTCCAGCTACGGATAAACCTACTGAGAACCCAAAGAGGAAGAAGCTAGCATCAAAAAGAATTCATGCTCTTGCTAAGAAAAGAAGAGTGGAAACTTCTACTGCTACAAGTGCTTCTCAAGAAAGTCCTAACATTCCTTTTATGAATGTGAAACAAGAACCTGTTAGTGTGGAAGAACAAGATTCTAAAGCTACTCAAGAAGATTGTTCATCATACATTAATCATGTAGAAGGACTAAGGTTTACTCCTTTATCTGTGAAGCCTCTTATGATCATTGACTGGAAATTTCTTGGTTGGAAACTTGGAAGAGAATACGAGGTTACAAGACAAAACAAATCCAAAACAGTAGTTCCAGCTTTTCACCGAGTGATAAGAGATTTCGATAGAGATGACTTAGAGAGAATGTACCAAATAGGAAAAGTCAAATATTCTCATCGAAGAGGAGAATGCTCAGGTACGGATCTTGCAATGGATTGTCTATGTGGTTTGTTTGAACCAGGATATGTGAAGAAAAGTTCAGTGTTCAAGAAGGGAGGTCCATCAAATCCAGTAGTCAAGTGGTTCGTCTATGAACGAAGTGGTGTCTACTCACTAGTAAGAAAGGAGGGAGCCATGGAGTTTTACTTGGTGGATAAACGATATCCACATGGCTTGAAGACTTTGGAAGAAATGATACAAGTTAAGCTATTTGGACTTCTTGATTCAAGAATAGCACATGAATTGGTTTGGAGCATTCTGGTACAAATCACAGAGGAAGAAACAAAAGGAAAGGAAGCTGAGTGGCAAGACAAGGATGAACGAAGAAATATGTAATTAACTTGAAATAGTCAAACTTGTTTTGTAATGAAGTAGTTAATACGGTTGAAGCATTAAAACTTGTACTTTTGATTAGATATAAAAGTTCAAGGTTAGGGGGAGATTGTTGGGTTATAACTTAGACAAAATAGTTTAACTCCTAAACAATACTTCTAACAATGGGAAAAGTAACTTACAAGATTAATACGGAAGCTATTAATAAGTTACTACGGAAGACAAGTTAATGCGGCTGTTCAACTAAGTTACTACTGACTCTATTATTACTACGGATGAATCAAGTTGCTGCGCTCAGACTAAGTGTTACTACGGAAGAGCAACTTGACATACAAGTCTTATTTTACTAGATAGAATTAGACTTAGATTATGTTTCCTTTTGTAATTAGATTATGTTTCCTTCTAGATAACGATAGATGTAGATTTCTAGTTTATCTAGAACTAGCCTCAAGGTCTATAAATATAGATCCTTGTAGAATAGAAAAAACACGTTGTATTGATATTCTGAGTTAATACAATTGAGGCTTACAATTCGACAATATTATTGTTTGTTATTAGTCTTATTCTTACGATATTATATTGTTCAATAACTCGTAAATATTGAAGTGTTCATCCGCTGCCGAACTTCTTCAATAGATCAAGATCTTAACGAAGAGAAATTTAATAAGTTATACTAGCTTATTCGATCCTGACAGATAGACAACTAGAGAGAACATTGACTAATCGAAAAATTTACGTTAACCGAGCGGATTTGGTGACGGTTGTCACATTACTACATTTTAATTATTTATATTTAGAAATAAGACAATATTTTTAGACATATATAAATAGAAATGTGGACAATTTTTTTTGGACGGAGGGAGTAGATAATTTGACTATCAACAAGATTTTTCTTAACCCGCGTTTCGTGTCAAGAATAATCGATAGTAATGGCCAAACGAAAGTTAAAGGTTTAAAATATAAATACATAGAAATTTTGGGGGTAAGTTAAATATAAAAAAAGTTATAGGATATACCAGCAAACAATATTAGTTGTAGGGCTAAAATAAAATAAAAAATAAAACTTGTTTACTCACTAATTTGATATAATATTTTTTTCGGTATTTTACTCCTAAACTTTCAACAAATTATCGTGTTGACATCTTAACATTTTTGATAATATTTGTATCATTCCTCTTCTATTCAAATCCCGTCTTTGCCTAAGGAATCGCGCCAGGGTCGGGTTCGGGTCGGGTTGGGTATTAATCTGGTATGGGTTTGGGTTTTGGTAATCTTGCTGCATGTGTCCTCCTTCTTTACACGCGTCTACTTTCTTTCCTCCGTGTCGTCTTTTCTCTAGCCCCGTCCCTCTGTTTCTCCCGCCTCTCTCTTTCTTCTCTACACAATATTCTTTCTCTCTCTCTCGAAGGTGAAACCCTAGATCTGAACGCCGAATTGCATGTCGAAATCGCCGGCTGGTCCTCCGATGAATTGCATGTCGAAATCGCCGGCTGGTCTTCCGATGAGTAAACGTTGTTCACTATTCAGCTGTTTCACTGACGACTTCGTCCAGTGTCGGTCCGTCTTCTCTTTATCTTGATTTCCAGATTTTAGTTCTGGAATAGTCTCCGACTAATATTTCAGGCAGATGAGGTAATTGTTGTTATGTTTTTTTTAATTAGTTTGTAGATACAAAATCTGAAACGGAGAGTAAAACAGGCTTTCAGGTTGCGGAGGTGACGAAGATGGTGAACCTTGCGTTTCTGGCGGACTGTCTTTCTCCGGCGAATCTTCAATAAGAAGAATTGTAGTTACTTTAGAGTGAATGAGGTCAAACATCTTCTCGACTCTAATAACAGGTGTGGAGGTTTTGCTGTCGGTTCGGAGGTATGGAAATATCATTTTTGATTTTTGCTGTTCTTTTTCATTTATGTGCTACAGAATAGGGTAGTAATACTTTTTTCCGCTTTTGTTGTTTATGCATGTTGATGTTGGTTTATGTTTACTTTAGTATTATTAATCTATTGATGTTGTTTTGTTTTTGGTATTGCGTTGTGATGGCAGAATACTAAGGAAAAGAGGAAATTGGGGTTTTTATTGCAGCAAAGTGAGTTGTTTGCTCACTTTGCAGGAAGTGACCGATCTGCTTCCCAAAAGAGGCGAAAGGGCAGGTAAGAAAACTAATAGCTCAGGTTGGTGTTGTTGAGTCTGTTAATTTATGCAACGAGAATATTGATATTTGATTTGTTTGTTAAGATTTTGAAAATCAGCAAAACAGGAAGTCCCCATTTGTTGTTAGATTCGGGAGGATGTTTGATTTCATTCACTTTGAATCTCCTGGAATGTCGCGGTTTTTACTTTGTGGCTAAGGGCTAAAGCTTTCATTACGTTCTGCAAATTGCTTATAACGCAGGTACTTTACCTGATGTCGGTTAAGTAGTTATGGAAATTTTTATAGTAACTAATCAGATTTTTGTTCATTTGATTTGTGTTGGGTTTTTTCTATGTTTCAGAACAGCATTAGGAATTAAACTAAAGTCTCAGATTCTTAGTTCAGGTAAAGTGGATAAGGTGCTTATTACTGATGGACTTACTGGGAGTGTCCTTTGTACCTAATCTGTTTGATGTTTAAAATATCTAATGATATGCATTTGTACTGATGTTTTATTCCAGGATTGTCGGATTTAGGTATGTTGGCAAGCGATAATTCTCATTGCAGGTGACTGTTATATATACTTATTGTTATGTGCTGTGAAAATCAAAACTGAACGCCTCATTGCAGTTAGAGATACAGATTTGTTATTCTGTGTAGGTACGCTTATTTAAATTTTACTCTTTATTTAGTATAGGCAAATAGAAGCTGCTAAGAAATAACATAATTATCCAGAAACAAAATATGAAAAAGGTAGGACACAAAACAAACAAAAACTGAAGGATTGAAAAAGATGCATTGTGAGTATCAACTGAAAATTGGGGTTTCTGAAAAGAGGTTTCTCGATTTGAATATCAGGGTTTTGGGTTGGGAAAACTTGGGTAGAGAGTTGTTGAGTCAGCAGCAAAAAATTTCGTCTTCGAGTTTCCGTACTGCTATGGGCCGTGATGTGTCTTTCGCACTATATAGCAGCACGGACACACTGAGACAAATTTTTTTGTTGCCGGCTCATCGACTCTTTACTCATGTTTTCCAAACTCAAAACCCTGATATTCATATCCAAAAACCTCTTTTCAGAAACCCTAATTTTCAGTTCTACCTCATAATTCATCTTTTTCAGTTCTTCAATTTTGGTTTGTTTTGTCTTCTTCGTTTTCATGTTTTCTTTTTAGACAATTGTGTCAGTTAAAGCTGAGCATCTGCCTGGAGTTAGAGAAAAAAGTGAAAGCTGCTAGGAACGAGGAACAGGAACCACGTATGTCATAGGGTGCGGTGTACTCTACGGCTTCGGAGGTTGCTGTTACTCCTTCTGACCATCCTTCACTTTTTTCTTTAACTTCAGCCAGATGCTCAGCTTTAACTGAACAGTGTATATAAACGTTCTACTTATATTTTCTTATATAAAGTGATTAGCAGAGTTTAAAATCATATGAATTGCTTGGAGAAAGTGGGAAATTCCAAAGTAAAACTCTTTACTGACGTGTTGATGAGGTCACTTGAGCTTCGTTGAAACGAACATCAGCAGCTACCGAAACTTGTGGACGGGATATAGCAGGCCAAACATTTGGATGAAAAGGTCTTTCATCTATCTGTTTTACCTACAGTATTCCGCGAATACTCTACAGTTTCGGCAGATACTGATTTTCTTTCCAACCTACCTTGCGTAACTTCATTAACATGTAAGGACGGAGTTTAACTTTGGAATTTTCCATTTTCTCCTAGCACTTCATATGGTTTTGAACAACGTCATTCACTGTATTCGGTGCTAAGTAAGAAACAAAATTCAAAAACATTTAAATTGCCCGGGAAAAATAGAAATAGCTGCTCACATCCTGATGGAGTTACTTGAGTTAGGTTGGCAGCTACCGAATGTGGGGAGTGGAATGCTGGAGGTCTAACACTTGGATGAAAGGTTTTCATCCAACTGTCGGACCTCCGGTATTTCATTCTCCAGGTTCGATGACTGTCAACCTTACTTCATACGAAGTTCCAATAGGTCCATCAGCATGTAGGTTTCGAGTTTTTCTTTAGAAATTTCTATTTTCCCCAGGTAATTCAAATGGTTATTTAACTCATTTCGACCTAATTTCTCAATTGTAGATTTAGTAGATCCTGTTGTTTAATTGTTAATTCAGGTCTCTGTAATTTTAGGTTGCAATTGATTGATTGTTGTCTTTGAAGTTTGAAGAATACATTTGATTGATGATCTTTATGAAGAGTCCATGATGATGAATTTCTTTAACACGTCTGAGTGAATTCAAGCAGAGTTGAGATTATCTGTATCTTGGCCGGGCAACTCGGATGGTTATGTCAAATTGCATTGCAACCGATAAGTAGGTTTGCAGCCATGGCAGATTAGTCTACTTTGTTTGATTGTTAACAAATCTGAGCCCCATAATCATTTTAGTTCCTGAAACTTTATGACTTATGAAATTGGTTGAACCACAAATACTCACTTAAATGGAACTCGAACCCATTTGTCTATTCAAATTCCGTCTTTGCCTTTGGGTCAGGTTGGGGTTCCGTATGGGCCAGGGTATTACCCGGTTTGGGTTTAATTTCCGGGTTTGGGTGTTTTTTTGCTTATTTTAGTTCTCTGGGTTTTTTGAGTGGAGGCTATGATGATGAATTTCTTTAACACGTCTGAGTGAATTCAAGCAGAGTTGAGTGAATTCAAGCAGAGTTGATATTATCTGTATCTTGGCAGGGCAACTCGGATGGTTATGTCAAATTGCATTGCAACCGATAAGTAGGTTTGCAGCCATGGCAGATTAGTCCACTTTGTTTGATTGTTAACAAATCTGAGCCCCATAATCATTTTAGTTCCTGAAACTTTAGGAAGCTTATCTTTTTATTATTCTAATCTTTCTTATGAAATTGGTTGAACCACAAATACTGACCTACATGGAACTCGAACCCATTTGTCTAAAAATGTATGTTTATTCTATATTTAGAGGTCTGCTGTTGCAACCATGGATAATCACTTATCTTCGAGATACTTCATATCTGTGATTTTTGTTATTTGTCTTTTTCATGTTACCTGTTTGTTGAAATTTCTTAGTGTGTACATCGATCGTGCACTTCGATATAGGTAACAGCTTCATTTATTACATAATAGTAGACAACGGATATTACATTCTCATTCTCTCTCAACCTACAGCTTTCACAGATTGAACGAGCGGAACGTAGCGATCCCAAAGGGCAAAGAAATCCAGCAACATATCGGGCATCGTGCAACGCACGAGAGTCCCCTAGTTAACTTAAAAGCTAGTCACTTTAAGCCAATTTAAGAACATAGTCCTTTTAACCCTGGCTTGATACCTATTTATAGCGAAACTTTAAAGGTTAAACCTTCAACACAATAAAATTACCTTGTTAGAGAAATTAAGAGAGAAAGTGATAACTTCTCAAAGTTTAGAGTAATATGTTCGATTGAAAAGTTTTATTTTTTCTTATCTTTTCTTGTAGACATTGTTTTTTTAATGTTTGGCATAGACTTATATAAATTTATAAAGAATCAAACTTTTCGTTTCCCACAAACTTCGTTACTCCTACAAACTTCTTCACTGAGTGAAAAGATTTTATGATATGCTTGTTAAAAATATAAGCTTCTTAATTTTTAAAATAAAATGTTATTTGAAATAGTGTATAAAAATATTTAAGATTTTAATAGATAAATAATAAAAAAAAAAAGATTTAATTACATAATTGGTCCCTGTGTTTGTTCCAATTTAACGGGTTCAGTCCCTGAGTCGAAAATCGTTCGGGTTCAGTCTCTGGGTCATATGTTTGGTTACACGTTTGGTCCCTTTGTCACTTAAAATGACGAAAATACCCTTAATAAATAAATATTAATTTATCTTTCAATTTAAAAAATAAATAAAACATAAAAAAAGAAAATTTAGGTAAACAATTTGGTTCTACTCTAAGTCGATTAAAAGACAGATGGCACCTCCCATAGATTCACCAAACAAAAACTTAGGTAAACTCCGATACGAGTCGATAATCGAGGTAAAGAAAAGTAAGTAATCATCAACGACCGCGTTTACATCGGAGACGAATGCTTTGAGACCGTCAGATCTGCCGTGGCCTTCCATATCGAGTGCGAAACAAGCGAAGCCGTTGGATGCGAGGAAGATGGGTGTGGACTGGAATGTCCAACTGATATCGTTGCCGTAACCGTGAACCATACAGATGACGGCACGTGGCGGTGAGAGTGGAAGCCATGATCGTGTGAATAGTTATAAGCCTCTTGGTGATTTGAAGTGAGATGAAGTGGAAGTGATGTTATGGAGTTTGTAGTAGTCTTGTTCATCAGGTGTGTTTCCCCAGTAGTATTTCATTCTGTCATTCAATTTATGTGTTTCAGTTTCGGATTTCATTATCTTTTCTCTTGTTGGCAAAAATAATGATAGATAAGGTATTGAGAAAATTTGGGATAAATTTAAAAAATAAATAAAACATAAGCTGGTTGAGTTGGATTGTGATGGGATTGTGATTTGGGATTGAGTTTAAAAGCAAATGCAGATCTGAGTTTGTGTTCTTGATTTGGGATAATTATTTTATTTTTTTTGGTTATTGTGATTTGGGATAGGAATAAGTAGGGGTTTTTTTTATGTTTTATTTATTTTTTAAATTGATAGATAAAATTAATATTTATTTATTAAGGGTATTTTCGTCATTTTAAGTGACAAAGGGACCAAACGTGTAACCAAACATATGACCCAGGGACTGAACCCGAACGATTTTCGACCCAGGGACTGAACCCGTTAAATTGGAACAAACACAGGGACCAATTATGTAATTAACTCTAAAAAAATATCTTTTATTTTGATTAATTATTAATTTTAAATTTTAGAATTTTTTTTTTCTTAATTATACTATTAAATTAAGTAGTTACTTTTAAATTTAGGGTTGAATTTTAAAAGAAAAGCAACACAATTTTTTTTTTCTTTTAACCATATACCTCTCTATATAAGTTTTTGATCATATGGCAACACGCGAAACAAAATATATGTTTTATAAACATTTAATAAGTTAGTAATCTTAACTTGGTTTTAAAAAGAAACAAAAAAAAATACAATAACCTCAACAAGTAAAGAATGGGAAACAAAACGAATTTTTTTACTAACTATAGTAAGTTGAAGTCAAATAGAAGACGTGGTAGTGGCAAGTAGAGAAGTGTCATGATATCCATTAGCCACGTTTATCCTAATGCCACCTCTCCCCATTCCAAACCCCTTTATATTCTTCTTTATCGGCAAATATATTCCAGTAAGTAGCTAATCAAGATCATGCCTGGCCTAACCATCGGAGACTCCCTACCAAACCTGACGGTTGATACCACTCATGGCAAGATCAACCTCCATGACTTTGTTTCTGACTCATTCACAATCATATTTTCTCACCCTGGTTTGTATATATTTTTTGTTTCCATTTTGAAGTTATTACGAAAACCGATTTCGATATTATGTACTATATATTATGTAGGTGATTTCACTCCAGTTTGCACAACTGAGCTTGGGGCAATGGCCGCATATGCAAACAAGTTTGCCGAAAGAGGTGTGAAGCTCTTAGGTTTATCTTGTGATGATGTTGAGTCTCACAAGGAGTGGATCAAAGATATCGAAGCCTATAACGTACGATTTTATTACTTGCATGGATCATATTGCTAAGTACACGCTAATGTTTATCTTGTTGTTGTAGAAAGGAAAGAAGGTTACGTACCCAATCGCTGCGGATCCGGATAGAGAGGTTATTAAGCAGCTTAACATGGTTGATCCGGATGAGAAAGACTCATCCGGACACAACGTCCCATCTCGTGCACTCCACATTATCGGCCCCGACAAGAAAGTAAGTGATGACCAATGTTTTAAAAACCGGTTTTATAGTCGAAAACAGCTACATGCATGTCTATATCTTTATGAATCGAATGAATGTTTAATTGGATTTTTGTATGATGGTGGGGTGTGTTTAGATAAAGTTGAGCTTTCTATATCCGGCAAGTACTGGAAGGAACATGGATGAGGTGTTGAGGGTGTTGGACTCGCTTATGTTGGCTTCAAAGCACAAAATAGCTACACCGGTTAACTGGAAAAAGGGTGATAAGGTTGTGGTAGCCCCGAGTGTCTCCAATGATGAAGCTTATAAACTTTTCCATGATGGGATCGAGATCGCTGATCTCCCATCCAACAAGGAATACCTGCGTTTTACTAATGTCTAATTTAACCTTCGGCTATATATATATATATATATATATATATATATATATATATAAAAAGATGGTTGATGTAATATCGGATATGTTTAATTATGCTTACTATATATAAACTCTTGTTGCTGATTGTCGATGCATCATATTAGAGCATTGCTGTTAGAGCATTCATCATGTGTTTAGTCATAACGTGTAATATGAAAAAGTATACTACTTAGTAGGCAATAAGAATGTTATATGTGTCATATTGTGTCGAGCGTTTGAAATGCAGCGAGTTTCATTCTCTCTTAGTAGGGTGCAATATATTGTAAGAGAAAATGAAATAAAATGTTGAAATGTTGATGCAAAATATATTATATTTTAAGAGAAAAATATATTGTGGATGCTTTTTAACAACTTATATCGACTGTTTTCTACTTTGAAATTAAAGTAAAGTAAAAGAGAAAAAAAGAAAATGAAATAAAAATAACTATGTTGTCCTGTTATGTGTTATACGGGAATGACAGAAAAATAAAAATAAAATTTATTATTGATCATGTTTTGTTGAGTTAAGCGAGAAAATTTTCCAATGAACGGGAAAAAAGTTTGGTCAAGAATATGTATATAAATCATGATAAAAGCTTATATTATCATAAAAATTGTTTACAAAGTAAAAATAATAAATAAAAGAATATATAGTTTATAGTAGACACAAAATAAAGGACTACAGTATAATTACAATCTACACTATATAAAAGTTTGTACTTTAAAAGCTAAAAGCTTCTAAAAGTAAAAAGAATTGGATTAGAGGAGGGTGATTATAAAATTAATGATAAGTCAAAAAAGAATATGAAATCAACTTGTTTCATAACATAATTCAAAAAATAAACATAATAATTTAAAGTTTGACAAAAACTGTTTAATAATAAAAGTAAAAATAATTATTTAAGTAGACAGAAAACCGGTGCGAACAGTTTAATAGTGTGTCACTATTCCTAAGATTTTTTTATTAGTTTTTCTATTTAATCTTTTAAAATATTATTATTATGTTTTACCAAGGAAAAAGTTTGATCAAGAATATGTAAATAATTTAGGGTTAATGCATCCCAGAGTCACTGTACTATTCGAGATAATCCAAATTTGTGATTGAACAAAAAAAAGTTATAACGTTTTCATTCTACTTTCAAAAAACTTTAAAACCATCACTTTCTATTTGCAAAATGATTAAGTTCGTTATGTGGGTCCAAAACCACCGGCTAGCAGCAGGTAACTTGAACACATAGACCAAAAACTATTTCCATATCATTATTTATTTTTCTCCTTAATGCCACATCATACACCCCCTTTTTATATATTTGCTTTACCCTTTCTCTTTCTTCCTCTTTCATCTCTAACCCTAATTCCTTTTTTTTTATAAATATGGTGCTTTGTGGCTGTGGTGAGAATGTTCGATGTCGGACATCATGGACTGCAGCTAATCCAGGTCGACGTTTCTTAGGATGTCCCAATTTCATGGATCCAATAACAAATTGCAACTTCTTTCTTTGGATTGATGTCGAATTACCTAATCAGTGGTATAGAACAACGTTTCACCAACTTAATGAAGAAGGAAGGAACCATCGGGCAGATATTTCAAGGTTGCAGAAAGAGAAATCGCGATTACTTCGCATTGTGTTGTTCTTATCATTTGTAGTTTTTGTTCTCTTGATTAAATAATGTAAATGTATTTCCTTTGAAATGAAAAAAAAATTGGTTACTTCTGTTTTCTTGTTTTTGTTGTTTTTGTTGCCAAAAGTGTCAAAAAGACACATGAAACTGCCAATATAACCATAAGCTAAAACAGACATGAAAGTGCCAAAAGTGCCAAAAAGTGTCAAATTTAACAGCAGAAAGTGCCAATATATTACAACCAAAAGTGCCAAAATATGGCATTGCCAAAGTGCATTACATACTACAGCATACATAACAACCAAAAGAGCCAAAATATGGCATTGTCAAAGTGGTAACCCTTTTCACATCCTACCTAAGTGCCAATATATTACAGCATACATAACAAGTCCTAAAGACAGTTTCAAAAGACAACATAACAGTTTCAAAAGACAACATAACAAGTTTAAAAGCTACTACATAACAAGTTTAAAAGCTAGTCAATGTTGATAGAATCATCTTCTGTCAATCCTGGCCCTGGGGATGTAGTCTTTAACTTGTTTTTCAAAATTCTCTCTGAAGGTCGTCTCCTTTTGAGAATCATCTTTTTTCTGTGCTTTCTTCCAGGTGAGTTGCTTGCACCTTCTCCTGCTGGTGAGCCACTGAATCTTGACACTACATTCCTCACAACAACAGGTGCACCACTTGCAGCAGAATGATAGACTACAGGTCTGATCACATCATTTGGTGAACCACTTTCAGTTTGAGAGAGGGGTGGTTGAGATTCACTTCCAAGTATTTCATCATTGTGTCTTTGTTCTTGTTCAGCCATGAATACTTCCCTCCTCCTACGCTGTTCCCTTTCAAATTGTTCCCTCTCCTCATGTTGTCTTTTCATTTGTGCCTCATGCTCAGCTATACAATCTTCTGGGGTAATACCAGGTGGCCAAGCTTGTCTTGGAATACCATCTTTCCCCTATCATAACAAAGCTATGTATCAACAAACACACACAAACATATATATAAATATCTAAATACTCAAAGTAAGAAAACTTACACCAAGCATTGGATCACCAGTCACAGGATCCCATGAAAGTCCATATCCTATTGGTCTAATACCATCCTTGAATTGACAGTCCTTAACATATTCCCCTTTTCCACGCATTTTTACAAGCTTGCCATTAACTCTCCACAACCCATCACTACCAACACCTCTCCCTATTGCACCATGGTATCTTCTTCTACCACTTACAGTACCAGTTGGACTTCCCATACCACTACCTACAACACCACTAACATTTCTATCACCATTTCCAGTTTCAGTCCTTGTTACAGTTTGAGTCCTTGTTGCAGTCTGACTTTGTTGACCTCCAGCACTTTCAGTTTGACTTTGTTGACCTCCTGCACTTTCAGTTTGACTTTGTTGTCCTTCAAACTCAAGTTGTCTTACAACACCCTTCTTCAAACCTCTACCTCTGCTACCTAAACCAATTCCTCTACCACCCTGTACAGCTCTAGCACCACTATCTCCACCCTGAACATTGAAACCACCACTATCTCCACCACTAACATTTCTACCACCACTAACATTTCTACCACCACTATCTCCACCACTAACATTTCTACCACCACTAGCATTTCTACCACTATCTACACTAACATTAGGAATTGTAGTTGAATCAATCCTTGTATCAATTACAATACCTTGTCTACCTCTTCCCCTTGCACCTCTACCTGTTGAACCTCTTCCCCTTGCACCTCTACCTGTTGCACCTCTCCCTGATGCACCTCTCCCAGTTGAACCTCTCCCTCTTGATCCTCTTCCAGTTGCACCTCTCCCTCTTGATCCTCTTCCTCTTGCAGACTCACCTAACAAAATGAATAGTTTTTAATATATGTAACAGTTAAAGACAATATGAAATTTGGTTGATGATATACATACCTGTTTGTACCTCCTCAGCTTCTTTACATGTTGTTCTGTTATGGCCTTCACCTTTACATATTGTACAGTGCATCACCCTCCCAACCCTGCTCAATCTTTGTCTATTACCATCACACTCAGTAGCATCTCTTTTCCTTTTTTCTTTAGGCCTACCTGGCATCCTTCTTGCAATAGGGGGTAGGGGTTTTTCTTTATCAACTGAGGGCCATTGACTCATTCCTTTAAGAGGGTATAAACAATGATTATAGGATGAAACAAACTTAGGCTTTTTGAACCATTCAGATACATATGAGTCAGGGTTACTGTGAAGATGATATATGACTGAAAAACCATGCTCACAGGGGATTCCAGAAAGTTGCCATAACCTACAACTACATGTCATATGTAACTCATCAACTACAAATGACTCAAGAGAAGAACCAAGTGGCCTGACCTCATACATTGAGCTACCACTAGGAATTACCCTCCAGTGCCTGTGCTTATCTTTGATGGCTTCAACCTTCTTTCTTATATTTGGACACAAACCATCAACACACACTTCAGACTTTTCTCTCATTTTTTGCATCCTTTCCATCATATATACCCTAATGTCTTCCAACATGTTTATTATTGGCTTCCTCCTTGCATCCACCACGACAGCATTGAAACACTCACTAATCCCATTTTCAACAGCATCACATGCCCTTCCAGTTTCTAGAAATGCTCTACTCCAACTTTCTGGTTGTCTATCCATTAAATGTTTGTGAGCATCTTTGCTTTCAGTCTTAATATCATTCATGATGGCATTAAACCGTGCTTGGTATGTAGCCTTTGCAGCTTTCCAAAACAGGTTTCTATACAACACCCCACTGAATTTCTTCCTAAAGTTTGCATACACATGTCTGGCACACTGCCTATGTTCAGCATCAGGAATCACATCCTTTGCAGCTTCAATGATACCCTTCAAATTCAAATAAAAATAAAAATTGTTACATATTTATAATAACAAAGATGAAATGTAAATTAAACAATTATAATAATACCTTGTGTTGATCAGATATGATTGTAATGCCTGATCCATATTCAAACCCAAGATCTTCTGCTAGACAATCCATAAACCAGGTCCAATTGTCTTTGTTTTCAACATTCACCACAGCCCATGCTATGAGGTACATCTGGTTGTTGGCATCTCTTCCAACTGCTGCAAGCAGCTCCCCTTTACAAATGGTCTTGAGAAAACAACCATCCAGTCCTATTACAGTTCTACAACCTGCTCTCCAACCATCCTTTAGCCCTTTGAGACACACATAAAACCTCTTAAAATATAACTTCTCATCTGGCATAATCTCAATTCCCATTTTGACAGAACTCCCAGGGTTTGTATCAAGAATCTCTTGAGCATAAGACCAAAGCTTACCATAGTGGTCTTCTAAACAAAGCTCATATTGCTTCAATGCATTTATTTTACCTCTCCTTGCTTGTCCCTGAGATACCTTGCACTTATACTTAGACATTATCATTTCCTGGATTTCTTTGATCTTAATTTTTGGATTAGCCATGATCTTCTTTGCATAGTTTCTAGCAATCCAATTGCAGGTTATTAAAGTCCCAAACTCATAGCATCTTGAGCATGAATGTTCATCAGTCAAAGTCTTAACTTGAAACGACCTTTCTGTCTGCATCCAAGAGGCCCAAAGCCTGTAGGTACATGTCTGCTTATCAGCTCCATAAGGCTTACAACATCTAACTTCTAACCTATCAGTGTCATTGTGTTGATAGTACAAGCTGTATCCATTTGCCAATGCATAAAAAACCACACACCTTTTCAGTTGATCAGGGTTTTCATATCTCTCACCCAACAGTGGCTTCATATGCTTCCATTTCTTAGTTGGATCATGTACAGGCCACTCATCTCCTAACATTTCATCATCTTCTGGGTTAACTTCCTCACCAGGCTTAACTACTCTCTCACTTACTCTTTCCCTATCTAAGTTGTTATACAACCTCGCCAAGAACGTATCATCAAACATATTTTTAACTTTACTCTTCTGAGGAGTCTTTTCCTTTACCTTTTCTATCTTTTCTCTTCTGGTTTCAAACACTTCATCTTCAAAATCAAACAGATGATCAAGAGAATTAGTTTCAGATTCTTCAGAAGTGTAACCAGCATATACATCATAATCATCTTCGCTGTCACTTTTATAAACAGGTTCTTCTTCAAAGGGTGAGGTTGCATGTGCACTGTAAATATCAACCACCGAATCATTCCTAAGTGCACATTGCCTTAAATTATGCAAGCTTTCTTCGTCATGTACCAATATCAAACCATCAGCTAATTCTTTTCCTGGTTGTAAGTAGTAGAGCTCTTTGCAAACTGCAGTACTATGGATTTGTAAAAAAGCTTCAAACTCAGAAAAATCAAACCCGTTGATGTCTATCTTCTCTAGCTTCGAAATCATGTCGTAGTCATAAATGAGTCTGTCAGGTTGTCGTTGTCTCTCAAACACTCCTCCATGGTGAAAATAGATGTCTATTACAGCGGATTGAGATGACGAACACATCTGGAGAGATTTAGGGTTACAATTTAGGGTTTTGGAGAACGGAGTGAGAGATTTAGGGTTTCAATTTTTGGAAGACGAAGAACACATAGAAAGGAGTGAGAGATTTAGGGTTTGAATTGGGATCGTTAAAATGGTATTATTTAATTGGATACCCGATCCAATTGGGATCGTTAAACAATAACAGTTGCCACGTCGGTTGCCACGTAATAAATGAAAAACACGTCATCCGGTAAAACTGACTGGTAACTTGCAATACCCCATAAAGTGATGCTTTTAAAGTTTATTTGAAAGTAGACTGAAAACGTTATAACTTTTTTTTGTTCAATCACCCAATTGGATTATCTCGAATAGTAGAGTGACCCTGGGGTGCATTAACCCAATAATTTAAAGAGTTAATTACATAAATGGTCCATGTGTTTGTTCGGATTTAACGGGTTCAGTCTCTGGGTCACAAATCGTTCGGGTTCAGTCCCTCTAACACCAGTTTGACTACAAAGATGGTCCCTCCGTCACCAAAAATGACTAAATTACCCTTTTTACTATTTGTTTCTTAATTTATTTAAGAGTTAATTACATAATTGGTCCCTGTGTTTGTTCCAAAACAACGGGTCCAGTCCCTGGGTCACAATTCGTTCGGGTCCAGTCCCTGGAGCCTATCTTTGGTTGCACGTTTGGTCCCTCTTCCTAACGTTCGTTTATTTTGGTCGTTAAGTGAGTCACGTGCTTCTCACGTGAGGGGTATTATAGACATTCTCTTTTTTTACAGGGACCTGTTATGTAATTAACTCAAAATATTATTAACCACCTCCAAATTGACATATAACCGAAATGAATTGTAAATACTACCTGATGTTTACCACATTGTTTACAGGTAGAGCAAGGAACATAAGTAACAGTACTCCCCGTATCAACGATTAAAGCAAATCGTTGCGGTGGCGATCCAATCCACAGTCTAGTAGTATAATACCTACAAACACACATATCAATTTTAATAACGAAATTATTAAGGTTTAAAAAAAATAGATCTAGATTCATCACCCGTTGAGAAGGAGATCATCATGTAAAGCCATACGCGCGTTTGGGCGAGGAGTATCGGAATTCTGGAGATGACGGCGTGATAACGCGTCGCCGGAGATCCGTGATGAGTTTGCCGGTGACGGAAAAAGAGGTAAAAACATTGTGTGGCGGTTGTTGTTACCGGCAGACGGTGGTCGGAGAATGATGTCATCTTCAAAAGCCGAAACACACCAAATGGATAAGATCAAAAGGAGGAGGGTGAATCGTGACATGATGAAATGAAATGGATTTGTGACAAGAAGAAGGGTGGTCGGAGAATTATTATTTTACAAATAGAAAAACAACAAATTAAAATATAAAATTTCTAAAGTACATAACAGGTCCCTGTAAAAAAAGAGAATGTCTATAATACCCCTCACGTGAGAAGCACGTGACTCACTTAACGACCAAAATAAACGAACGTTAGGAAGAGGGACCAAACGTGCAACCAAAGATAGGCTCCAGGGACTGGACCCGAACGAATTGTGACCCAGGGACTGGACCCGTTGTTTTGGAACAAACACAGGGACCAATTATGTAATTAACTCTTTATTTAATATTTTAAATCTTTATATTATTATTATTATTATTGTTATTCTTTAAAGAGACATAGCATAAAAAGTAACCTTTAATTCAAAACAAAGATACAAAATTCCAATAATTCAAAATAAAGATACCGCTAGATCCGTCGTTCAACCTCCAACAATGTGTTTCACCATTTGAGATTTCGATCGGTTTTTTTTGCGAATGGATCTATGCACAACACCATCTCATCTTGAGCTTTTTACTGCGTCACCGGATCCGGTCAACCGTCACCAGATCCGTTGAACATTTGCCAGCTTAAACCAACACAATTACGACTGCCGGATCTATGCACAACACCATCTCATCTTGAACTCTCGCAGGTATTTTTCGCTTTCTATCCACAAATTGTTTGTTATTCTGCTTAGATCGTGACTTCAATGTGTAGAAAGTTTCGGTAATCGTTTTCTTCTATTGATTAATTATTTCAGAAGCTGATGTTGAATTCTTCCTTGTATTCGAAAATTCGTCTCTAATTTGTTTCTTCATGAGTGATTCACGTTTGTAAACTTTAGTAATGAAGTAAATTTCATCAAATTGTTTGTTATTTTGCTTAGATCGTGAGTTGATTGTGTAAATTGTTTCAGTAATCGTTTTGTTTGATTGATTAATCATTACAGAAGCTGTTAAATTCAGCGTTGTCATCGAAAATTAGTGGATAATTTGTTAAAATCATCAAATTGTTTGTTATTTTGCTTAGATCGTGAGTTGAATGTGTAGAAAGTTTTGTTAATCGTGCTACGTTTTTTACTGAAATCGTTTTGTTCGTCAATTAATTGGAAATGAGTTAGTGTTCTGATTGATTAATCAATAATAATAATAATGATATAAAGAATTAAAATATTAAATAAATTAAGAAACAAATAAGAAAAGGGTAGTTTAGTCATTTTTTATGACGGAGGGACCTTTTTTATAGCCAAACTAGTGTCAGAGGGACTAAACCCGAACGATTTTTGATCCAGGGACTGAACCCGTTAAATCCGAACAAACACAGGGACCATTTATGTAATTAACTCTAATTTAAAATATAAGTCGTTGTAAAAGTTTATATTATTATTAAAATCTTTTAAAAAATAAAAATAACAAATGGAAGAAATATAGTTTGTAATAAATACAAAATAAAGGACTAAAAAATAATTATGATCAATATTATATAAAAGTTTGTAAGAGTTAAAAGTTTATAAAAATAATTAAAGTTGTATTAGTGGAGGGCTATTGTAAAATTAATGATAAATTAAAATGAATAAGAAATCACCTTATTTGATAGCATAACCCAAAAAATAGACATAATAATTTAAATTTCGACAAAAATAGTTTAAAGTTAAAAGTAAAAAAAAAGATTATTTAAGCAGAGATACACACCGGTGAGAGCAATAATTTAAAGTTCAACAAAAATTATTTAAAAATAAAGTAAAAAAATATAATTTAAGGAGACTGGTGAGAACAACCTAGTAGTCTGTTTCACTGCTACTAAGGCTTTTTTGATAAATTTTAATTAATTTTTTAGAATATTATTATTATATTTTACCTAAATGTTATATCTTTAATCTTTAATATATAATAAAAGAGGGCCTTAAATGTCATATGGCGAAGTAAGATTCATTGGATGGGTTAACTTCTTTGATATCAGCCATTAGATCAGATTGATGATTTCATCAAAAACTATTTTTTTATTTTACACCCTCTTACAATACATAATTACATTCTCTCTTTCATTCAATCTCTACTAAAATAAAAAATATAATTATAATTTATTAATAGAATCGTTCAATTCGGACTATAATTTACTTTATTATTATTTCTAAAATATCCTAATACAAAATATCAAAACATGTGTATAAAGATAAAAGTGTATATGTTATTATAGCTATAAACAATATGTGTATAAACGTAAAAATATATATATGTATTACACGTACAACATTATTTTTTTTATAATAAATTAAAATCTACATAAATATAAAATTTATGATTCAATTTTTATCATTTTTCGCGCTATCGCGGGAAAATAATCTAGTAGTGAATATAAAAGTAAATAAATATTTTATTTTACAATTATATCCTTTTTATAAATCATAAAATATAATTCTAATACTTTTTTTCTATTATCTTTCTTTATAACCTTTCCTTTTTTAAAAAGAAACTTTAAAAAAAAAATTCCTTTTTTTTATCCTAAAATTATAACTGTAGAAACCACATAATTATATTGAGCGGCGGTTGTAACAATCCACATTTGTAAAGTTTAGAGTACATATTGAATGATATGTTAAATAACTATTATATATATAGTTTGGTTCGAAGATGGAATGGTATAAGGGCATCGACATAATTGTGTGAGATCGAAGTATCGGAGAATGCTATTCCATTTCAATGAACAAGAAGGAAGTTAGCAACTGGAGTGTTATTGGCTTTAGTAGTGGCTTGATAGGTGTAGATCTCGAGGATATAAGGAAAGAAAAAAAAAGTTAAATTAATAAAAGAAAACCTATAAGATTATATAGAAGCGAAGATTAAAAGTGAAAAGAAAATTTTAATCATTTCAGGTTGATTTAAGAACTATCTTGTTGTTATGAAAAGAAAACTTCATAAAAAGTTAACAATGATTAACGTCACTAAAATTGTAATAACAAGGACGAATATGGTAATTACTCTTTGATTTAGTACTAATAAAAAAAACTAGAAGAAAATAAAGAGTTAATCCCATAAACTGTTGTAAAGTCTAACAGAATTTTAATTTTATCTCTTCGGTTTTTAAGGTGCAAGTATAGTTTTTTGTACGAATATCGTCCATATCAAATGTTTATTTAATTAATAAGTCTAAAACTTATCCATAATCCGTTAATGCTAGGGACGATATCAACACAAAAGATTTCTCGTAAAACTATATTTTCATTTTTAAAATCTCAGGACTTAAATTTGAATTCGGACGGAATATTAGGGACGATTTTCACGGTTAACTAAAAAAAACATAAATTGCTAAAAAAAAAAGGGGAAAATTGTACGGAAAAAATAACGATATTCGAATAAATTATCATTGTATGTAAGTAACTTTGTTTTTTTTACCAAAAAAAAAAAAAAAAACCCATAAATATTTAATTTCGTTAACATTATACGTAAACTTCGTTAACATTATATGTAAACTTGAAATCACGTTACTTTTTCATATTAAATATTTATAATTTTTTTTATAGTTAGGTGACACATAGTCGTGTAAAAACCGGGTTTGACTAAAACCCGAACCTGGTTTGGTCAAACCAATCCAAACCGGTTCGGGTAAAAACCGGGTCGGGTTTTAGTCGGTTTTGGTTGGGTGTGGGGTAAACCCGGTTTGGGGTCGGGTCCAAACCGGTTCGGGTTGAAAACCCGGTTAAAAATCGGTTTTGATTATTTAATAAAAAAAAAGCGTTATTTGCAAAAACACGTTAAAATTCGACTTTTTTTAAACAATCTTGTCACACACCATACATAAACGTTGTATTCTACTAAAGCTTGAAACACATTTTCAAAGCTTAATATTTCGATAATTATTAAACAAAATGTGCAAAAAGAAGTACTATTTTTTATAAGAAATGTAACTAATAACATTGAAAAAAAAAACTTAACTTGAAAAAACACGTTAGACTTCAACTTTTATTAAACAAACTACTAACACATCATACCTAAACGTTGTCTTCTACTAAAAAAAAACTTGAAATACATCTTCATAACCTTAATATTACGATAATTGGAATAAAAATGTTCGAAAAAAATACTTTTTTTTAATATGAAATGTAACTAATAACATTGGAAATTTGAATTTGATTTCTTCATTCTTAATCTTCGTCTACTTCAATAAAGTCATCTTCAACGGGTTCATCTTCGGAGTTAGATGCTCGAGAAGCTTCATCGATAGCGATTTCTTCATCGGAAATTGATATTGCAACTCCTTCTTCCACCTCGATATCGAGTACTTCGCCTTCATATTCTAGTTCGCCTTCAAGATTTTGGTGGTCTTGTGTACTTTCTGTCACACCCCGCTAAAGCGAAAACACGGAATGTGAAGAGCAAAGAATCATTTCACGAGTTATACCACAAAAGTCAACGGTTCCAGTCATTTAAATTGAAATTAAAAAGGTAACCATGTTCGAAAGATACAACCAAGATCCGTAAGTATAAAACGACAAATACATAATAAAGTATTTTAATAAAAATTCCCAAGTATCAAAGGTCTTTTCCCGTATTACTCTTCACATAACTAGCTTGACCCGCCTGAGCGATGCACTTCATAACTTACGCTTAGTTTCCTGAAACATGAGATAAAGTGTCAACTACGAAAACGTAGTGAGTGAGTTACAGTTTATAAGTTGATCAATGGTTTCAAATAAAAGTTCGACGAGTATATGTATAAGTACAAAGTTTTCCAAAAGGAGTAAGCGGATAAGCAATCGCTTAAAGGTAATTTATATACTGTCGTAAAAGTTCAAGTCAAGAGTTTAATGTTCGTAAGAGTCCGAGTCAAGTTCGAAGTTCATAAAAGTTCAAGATAAGCTCAGAGTTCATAAAAGTTCAAGATAAGTATATAAAAGTAAAAAGGTTTCCCAAAAGGAGGTTAGCGGAGAAAAGTCGCTTAAAGTTTATATACTATCAAAATTTCAAAGTGTCGGGCGTATCAATGCCCTAAAGTTAGAAAAGACCAAGTAGAGTCAAATTTAGTCAATTCATGGTAGCGGAGTCAATGTCACACCCCGCTAAAGCGGAAACACGGAATGTGAAGAGTTGGAAAATCTTTACACAGGTCATATAAAACATAACGGTAATCAAGTCATTAATTAAAAATAAAAGTGTTTACATGTTCACAAAACGACCAAGTCACATTAATTTAGTACATTGATACATAATAAAAAGTTTCATTAAAAATTCCCAAAATAAATGGCCACGTCTTTTCCCAAAAAGGTTCTCACACAACCGCCTCGACCCGTCCATGCCATGCACATCATGCTTACACTAATTTCCTGAAACATAAGATAAAGTGTCAACGACGAAAGTAGTGAGTGAGTTACAGTTTAAATAGTCGGCAGAAAAATAAGTAAAGTATATAAAAGTAAAAGTTTCCAAGAAGGAGATTATCGGAGAAAAGTCGCTTAAAGTTTATATACTTTAAAGTCCAAGTAATGGGCGGACTGGTGCCCTAAGTTTGTAAAGACCAAATATAGAGTCAAATTTAGTCAAATAGTAGAAGCGTATATCCATCGCTAAAAATTCATAAGTTTATGCGTAAGTAACTAATTAGATTTTCTTGTATCAACCTCTTGGCATCTATAACTTAAGTGTTCACACTAATCCGATTATCCAACCGTGTCGGCCCCAACTTCCCGCCTCTCAAACGGAAAGTTATTCAGTACTTAGTAATATGTACTTAGACTGCCATCTAAGCAAGGAACGGTTCTTTCCTAAGTATCGATACCCATAATTACTATACGGCTAAGTAGTTAATAGTGTGAAAGTCTAAGTCTAAAATAGTCGGGCACTAAGTAAATTTTGTTTTTAAAAGCGAGAGAGTCGTACGTCCATCACTTAAGATCGTGTTATAGTTCCATCAAGGGTTGGTCCGTATACAAGCATCAATGATTAGTTTAGTCAAAAGAGAGCGAACCAATAAGTCTAAGTAAAGTAAAATATTTTACGCATAAGAGTTCAAATAGTCGTTCAAATAAGTCTAAGTACGTTCCAAAATAAGTTCAAAATAAGTCCAAGTACGTTCCAAAATAAGTCCAAAATAAGTCCAAGTACGTTCCAAAAGTCAAATAGTTTATAAGTTCAAAAGTCAAAGTTTAACAAGTCAAAAGTCAAATTTCGATATATTGCAATTTGTTTCATAAGGTTTTAAAATACAATTAATCTTATGTTTCCCCCAAAATTCATGTAAAGTATATAAAACAAGGGGTTGTAACTCACGGATTGCGAAGAGAACGAGAACTTGAAAACTCGGTCGGAATATGAAAGCCGGGAATCACGGATTGCCTATTAATACCAAGATAGTTTAATTAGTTGTTATATTATTATGTTCTTATATAATAACATAGATAAAGCTTTATTAAACTTTAAGTGTCAAGGTTAAGTATAGTTAAAAATAGTCCGAAAGGTAATTGTCACTTTTAAGTCCAAAAGTCCGATTTAACATTTTCGTTCATTATATCTTAAGTGCTTTTGCTTGCTGAAGTGATTTACAATTTCTAAGGAAATTTGGGCAGCGCTTCCGCGCCCAAATTTCATGCCCAAAAATTGTACCATCACTTCCGCTCACAAATCACCTAAAACACAATATCATATATATTATAGCTCAATATAGTCCAAATAGTCCAATATAAGTCACCATTATTATTAGTTTTGTTTATCTCAGTCCCATAATAATGTTAGAACAAGTCCAGAATGTATACATAAGTTTTAAACGGACAAAACGGCGATTTTTGGGAAGAACAGCAGCCCGGTGCGCGGCACCTGTCAGGGGGTGCTGCGCACCTCCTTGCTGTTCTTCATCGTTTTGTGATTTCTTTGCTAAAAACGTCTTTTTACCCATAGTTTAAACTTATTAAAACATCTTTTTAACAGTTTATAAAGCATTTTTGGTTACAAATCCGTGGATCTAAAGGTTATTTCGGTTAAAAACGTTTTTGACCATAAAAAGTCATAGATTTGTTCAAAAACACATTTTCAACCGTTAGATGTTACATGCAATTGAATATTTGTATAAAAATAATAAAAAGAAAGGAATCTACCGAAGGAAAAGCTCGGATGATGAGTTTTTGGTCGGATTTAGCTTCAAAAACCTTTACAACACTAGTCCTTTTTCAAAATAACGACACCCCTTTGCTTTTCTAGTTGATTAGAACTTTTTATGGACTAAAAGTGGATTTTGATGGTGGAAAGTCACTGGTGTTCTTGAGTTCTTGAGAGAAAATTAGAGAGAAAAGGGTTGTGTGTGTTTTAATGTGTGTTTTTATGTTTGGTAAAATGAAAATGAAATGGAAAAGAAAAAGGTAATAATAATCTGCTCTTGGGACTGTTAACTTGCAGTAATGAGTGACTTAAGTAGTCTCTAATTGGTTGGTTTGGGTGGTGGTTGTGTAAAAACGAGGCAGGGACTAAAACTGTAAATATTTTGAATTCTGGCGTGAGGTGCGCGTGAGGTGCTGCGCACCTCATCACTAGGTGCTGCGCACCGGGTGATTTTTCAGCCTAAATCAGATTTTTCGTTTTTTACGTTTTTGCTTTGTTGGACCTTTTTGTTAATTGAAAGTTCTTAAGTATGATTTGTTATGAACTTAGGAAAGTTCATTGAGTGTTTTCTTGGTATTAGGACTTATAAATTTGATTCCGGAAGTTATTCCGACACTAGTTCCGACAAGGTACAGACTCAAAAGTTACGAACTAGGATAAAGCGAACGCGATAAAAGAGTAACTAACGTTTCGAACCGATATAATAATTGAACAAGTACCTGAATTTTGACGGTTGTCACATTCTCCCCGGGTTGAAAGAAATTTCGTCCCGAAATTTAGTGCGTCCTATCAGGAAGAAGAGTTCTCGAACAGATGTGGATACTTCTGACGGAATTGGTCTTCACGCTCCCATGTGAATTCGTGACCACGTCGAGAATTCCACCGAACCTTGATTATCGGAATACGGCTCTGCCTAAGTTGTTTGACCTCGCGGTCGACAACTTCGAGCGGTTCTTCGATGAAGTTTAGCTTGCTGTCGATTTTGACCTCGTCAAGAGGAATGACGATGGTCTCATCAGACAGACACTTTTTCAAGTGTGAGACATGGAACACGTTATGAACGTTCGCGAGAGCCTGAGGGAGTTGGAGACGATTCGCAACGGGACCAATACGCTCAATGACTTCAAATGGACCGGTGTACCTTGGACTCAGTTTACCGCGCTTTCCGAAGCGGACTACCCCTTTCCAGGGCGATACTTTGAGGAGTACGCGGTCGCCCACTTGGAACTCGAGGGGTTTCCTTCGGTTGTCAGCGTAGCTCTTCTGTCGGGTACGGGACGTCTTCAGTCGTTCACGAATAGTGGTGATCTTGTCGATGGTCGCCTGGACGATATCGAGTCTCGTAAGTTTTCGGTCGCCAGCCTCCAGCCAGCATAGTGGTGACCGGCACTTACGCCCATAGAGAGCCTCGAATGGCTCACACTTGATGCTGGCATGGTAGCTGTTGTTATAGGAGAACTCGACCAAGGGGAGGTGAGTGTCCCAACTTCCTCCGAAGTCTACTACACATGCTCTCAGCAAATCCTCAAGTGTTTGGATCGTCCTTTCGGTCTGGCCGTCAGTCTGAGGGTGATACGCCGTGCTGAGGTCTAATTGAGTACCTAAGGATTTCTGTAGAACGTTCCAGAAACGGGAGGTGAATCGACTATCCCTATCGGAGATGATGGAGAGTGGTGTTCCATGACGAGAGACGATCTCGTTGATGTAGACTTGAGCGAGCTTCTCCATCGAATGATTTTCTCGAATTGGCAAGAAATGGGCGGATTTGGTCAGACGGTCCACGATTACCCAAATCGTGTCGTTACCCTTAGTCGTACGGGGCAACTTGGTGACAAAGTCCATAGAAATCTGCTCCCACTTCCACATGGGGATTTCTGGTTGCTGAAGTAACCCTGAAGGCTTTTGATATTCCGCCTTGACCTTGGAGCAAGTAAGGCACTTGGCTACATACAAGGCGATATCTTTCTTCATGCCCGGCCACCAGTAGTATTCTCGGAGGTCCTTGTACAACTTGTCGGATCCCGGATGGATGGAATATCTAGATCGGTGGCCCTCGTCCAAAATGAGTTTGCGAAGATCCTCAGATCTTGGAATCCATGCTCGACCTTTGAAGTAGTAGATTCCGTCCGACTTGCGTTCGAATTCTTTCTCGTGAGTATGAAGCGTCTCGACCTTAATGTTCTCGGGCTTTAACGCCTCCTGCTGTGCGTTTGCAATCCTCGTGCGAAGGCTCGTCTGAACTTGCATACCCAATGCTCGAACTCGAGATGGCTTTACCCTTTCCTTCCTACTCAGGGCATCTGCTACTACGTTTGCTTTACCCGGGTGGTATTTGATCTCGCAATCGTAGTCACTCAGCAATTCTATCCATCTACGTTGTCTCATGTTGAGCATTTTCTGGTCTAAAATGTGTTGAAGGCTCTTGTGGTCGGTGAAGACCGTACACTTAGTACCGTACAGGTAGTGTCTCCAAATCTGACAGCTCCCAACTCTAATTCGTGCGTGGTGTAATTTTGCTCGTGGATCTTCAGTTGCCTGGAAGCGTAAGCGATGACCTTGTCCTTCTGCATTAGAACGCACCCAAGTCCTTGGTGGGAGGCATCGCAAAACACTACGAAGTCGTCCGTGCCCTCTAGCAGAGATAGAATCGGTGCGTGACATAATTGGTACTTGAGTTTTTGGAAAGAATCCTCCTGATCTTTTCCCCAGATAAAGTCCTTATCTTTCTGGGTGAGCTCGGTGAGGGGTTTTGCGATTTTTGAGAAATTCTCAATGAATCTTCGGTAATAACCTGCCAATCCTAGGAACTGACGGATTTCCGTCGGGGTTGTCGGAGCTTGCCATTTCTCAATCGCTTCGATCTTGGCTGGATCCACATGAATCCCTTCTTGGTTGACCACGTGACCAAGGAAATGTACCTCTCGGAGCCAGAATTCACACTTCGAGAATTTGGCGTACAACTTCTGTTCTCGGAGGAAAGGTGTTTCGCGTGATCTTCCTTGTTCCTCGAGTAAATGAGAATGTCGTCTATGAATACGATCACGAATTTGTCTAGGTATGGTCTACACACTCTGTTCATCAAGTCCATGAACACTGCCGGTGCGTTGGTCAGACCAAAAGGCATGACAA